>OZ020541.1:18029644-18424541 GCA_963971435.1 Lasius platythorax | reverse complement strand
GTCCAATTTATGTGATCGCGCGCAAATTGTAAGCGAAACTGACGATGTGCGGGTGTAAGTCTTGGCACTCGCGCACGAGAACGCGAACGAATACCGGCTTCTCTCAAACGATTACGAATTGTTTGTTCACATATGTTATGCAAAGGATTAATTTCAATGCGAACTTGCCTTGCGGTAATTGTTCGTCTTTGTAAGACATGGCGAACAATTTGTCGATCTTGTCGGACCGTAGTTATTCGAGAACGACCACTGCCTGTACGTCTCGCGTAATGTCCTGTCTCTTGGTATCGTGACCAAGCTCTACTCACTACGGAAACGGATACACCAACACGTTGCGCTACATAACGCAGGCGAAAACCTTCTTCCAGAAGTGCGATTATTTGTGCAACTTCTGTTACCGGCAAATGTCTACGCGGCATTTCGAAAATTTCGTATCGCACATTACACTGCGAGAATCGCCTGTGTACTGAACGTTTATTTGTTTTTAAGCCTATTTGTACGTAAACATTACGCGTATCTCTAGGACAAAGACGTTTTGTATATGTAAACATAACATGCTCAATACACTTGTTTATGTTTACATACAAGACGTTTTTGTCGTCACGAGACATCAAGGTCGTTGCCAAATAACTACGATCCGACAAGATCGATAAATTGTTCCCTATGTTTTACAAAGACGAACAATTACCGCAAGGCATGTTCGCATTGAAATTAATCCTTTGCATAATGCATATGAACAAACAATTCGTAATCGTTTGAGAGAAGCCGGTATTCGTTCGCGTTCTCGTGCGCGAGTGCCAAGACTTACACTCGCACATCGTCAGTTTCGCTTGCAATTTGCGCGCGATCACATAAATTGGACCGCGAGGCAATGGAGAAGAGTATACTTTTCCGACGAGTCGCGTTTCTGTCTTTATAGCAATGATGCTCGTATACGCACTTGGCGTCGGCGAAATGAGCGTTTTGATCGGCGTTGCATTATGCCAGTGCGAGCATATAACGGCGGTTCCGTGATGGTGTGGGGATGCATATCCGTGACAGGACGGACTGATCTAGTGATCCTACCACCTCCGGCAATGACAAGCAATCGTTACATTAATGATGTTCTTCGACCACACGTTTTGCCTTTGCGTCGATTACATCAAAACTTTGTTTTTATGCAAGATAACGCTCGTCCGCATACGGCGAACGTAACTCGGCGCTTTTTTGAACGACACGATGTAACGTTACTTCCACATCCCCCCAATAGCCCGGACTTAAATCCAATTGAACACATTTGGGATGAAATGGAACGACGATTAAGGCATCGCGAGGAACAGCCGCATAATCTAAATGAATTGGGAGAAGCGCTCAGACAAATTTGGAATGAAATTCCGCAAAACTTTATTCAAAGGTGCATAAACATGCGAGAGCGCTTACAAGCGGTAATTAATCAGAGAGGAGGTAACACTAGATATTAAACGCACGCGCAAGCACGCACTCACGCACGCACGCATGCACGCACGCACGCACGCACGTACGCACGCACGCACGCACGCACGCACGCACACACACACACACACACACACACACACACCAGAGAGGGTTTGGAGTCTTTAAATACTGCGGGAGTGACGAACTGCAGGGTCCTTATCTCTGCTGTGACACACACACACACACACACACACACACACACACACACACACACACACCAGAGAGGGTTTGGAGTCTTTAAATACTGCGGGAGTGACGAACTGCAGGGTCCTTATCTCTGCTGTGACACACACACACACACACACACACACACACACACACACACACACGATGTGCAAAATCCGACCGGCAACCTCCACGTGGTGCACATTGGGTAACGCTAATGCCGGCGGTAAACGTTATTTTTTCCCCAAAAATGTTGATTTCAAAGTCATGTGCAAACTCGGTCAAAAAAATTGTAGGAGAATTTAAAAAAAAGCGTTTTGTAGGAAAAATGTTGTACTTTATGGAAATTGAGATGAATGTTACGAGAGAAATTTTTTTATCGAACTGCAGAGTGTCAAAGATACGTAATTTTAAGGAACAAATAATGTGTTTCTTTTTAAAGCACAGAACAAGGAAGATTACAAAATTTTTAAAAGCTACTGATAGCGCGTTAAAGTTGAAACTTCAAGCTTTAAAATGCTTTTTTAATTTTTTGTCTACGATGATTTTTCGCCGAGTATCGACATTATTTCTGAAAAATGCAGGTTTAGTTTCAAAATCGTATAACTCGGTGAAAAAAAGTCGTAGGAAAATTTTAAAAAAAGCGTTTTGTAGGAAAAATGTTGTACTTTATGGAAATTGAGATGAATGTTTCGAGAGAAATTTTTTTATCGAGCTGCAGAGTGTCAAAAATACATAATTTTAAGGAACAAAACAATGTGTTCTTTTTTAAAGCATAGAACAAGGAAGATTAAAAAATTTTAAAAAACCGCCAATAGCGCGTTAAAAGTGAAACTTCAAGCTTCAAAATGCTTTTTTAATTTTTTGTCTACGATGATTTTTCGCCGAGTTTCAGCGATTTGAATATAGCCCAATTTTTAGGGTACAAAAAGTGTTCCCTATTTTTTTTTGAGTAGTGTATATGTTCATGTTCTATTGTTTTCAATGTTTACATATATTGTTTCTATACTACATATGTTGTTTCTATATTCTATACTACTTCTATATGTACTAACAATATTACATATATTGTTAATACATTTATTAACAAATATTAATCATGCATTCTAGTCTATGTTTCTCAGATAAACTATGATAAATATTAATTTATTTGATTATTTTTCTGATTTTTGAAGCAAGTTTAGATATATTTAAGTCATAAGTACTTTCTATTTTATATTATTTTTCCATAAGGATTTTGAATGTCATCGCAATCATTGATATCGGGCATAATATTTAGAAAGCGTACATAATATAATGAAGTATATCGCAGAAGTCATATTCTTATTTTCTATGTAAAAAGATATAATAAAGTTTTAATTTATCTCTTGTACACTTATTCATGGATTATCTCCAGCTAAGTGACAAGTTTTTTTATTAATTTTTATTAATTTTTAAAACAATTTAAAAAGTTCTTCTATATTTAAATTTTATTGATGTTCTTATTTTACAAGTTCTTATTTTGAAGGAGGCTTTTATATTTCTAAATTCCTTTAAATATCATTTATTTGTAATTTCTTGTAGAAGTTTTTGCAATGTAATCGTAATTGGAAAAAGAGGATTGAGAGGAGGGCTATGAAACGTTTGAGGCTTGAAGAACAACAAGATTATGCCCTCAATAGAGTCTGTACATTACTAAAAAAAGAAAAATTAAGATTCAATAATTCTAGCAGCTGCAGTAGTAGTAGCAATGATAGCTTTTTTATAGACAATTGTGAAATGTCAGATCAAGTTGAAATATTTGCAGAGGGAGAAAATAATGTGTCAAATGAATTAAATGATTTGAATCAAAATAATTTGAATTCTGAAACTGAACTTGAGATTAGTGATCATGAAATAATTTCTAATGAGGATGCAAATATTATGAGTTCAGAAACAAATACTGATGATGACAGTGAACATGAAAATATTGATGCAGTTTTTGATAATGATGAACAAAAAGAAAGATATATCACATTAAGTTTATATGAATGGGCATTATCAGGTGGAATTCTTTCTATGAGTAAAATTGATGAACTTCTTGCATGGCTTCGTCCAGTGTTTCCTAATCTGCCTAAAAGTTATAAAACTTTGCTCGGAACATCTGATAATATAAATATTATAAACTTTCGGAATGGAGGACAGTTTTGGTATAGAGGAATAAAAGATAATTTGGATGGATTTATTTTAGAAGAATACTTGCAGAGAAAAGAAAAGATTGAAATAGATATTAATACTGATGGACTTCCTCTTTTTCGAAGTTCTAAAAAAAAGTTTTGGTCAATTTTAGGACATCTGGTAGGGACTAAAAATGAACCATTTGTTATTGCCATTTACTTTGGAACGTCTGATCCTAGTGACATTGAAGAATTCTTGCAAGATTTTGTTAATGAGGCTAAAAATCTAATCGACAATGGTTATGTACGAAATCAAAGAACTTATGATTTTTCTATTAGACATTACATTCTTGATGCTCCAGCTCGAGAGCTCATAAAATGTTGTATAGGTCATAATGCATATGCTTCTTGCGAGAAATGTACAGTGTGGGGAGAACGATTGGATAACAGGCAGACATATGTTGATCTTGATGCTCCTTTGAGAACTAATGAATCTTTTAAGAATCAAACACAGTCTCACCATCACAAAGGAGTGTCACCTCTTCTTAGATTGAATACTCAAATGATTTCTCAGTTTCGTTTAGAGTCCATGCATTTAGTATACGAGGGTGTATTTAAGAGATTGTTAGAAGTATGGATGCGATGGATAGGCCCATGGAAGTTGCATTGGACTATTGTGGAAAGAATGTCTAATAATATGCTAATCCAAATAGCTCCCTCTTGTCCTCAAGATTTTGCCCGAAAACCAAGATCTTTAAGTGACAGCATTTTATAAGGCAACGGAATTCCGTCGTTTATGCTTATACGATGGCATTGTGATGTTTGCTCAGCATCCTGATATTAATGTTTATAAGCACTTCTTATTATTACATTGCGCGATTTTTATTCTTGCAAGTCCTGTCCTGCATAAAATTATGAATGACTATGCAAATATTTTGCTCAGAACTTTTATTAAACATTCTGTTACAATTTTTGGAAAAAAGTTTGTAGTTTATAATGTGCATTCTCTTTGTCATTTAGCGCAAGAGTGTAATGATTATGGCCCTTTAGAATCATTTAGTGCCTTTTGTTATGAAAATAAGTTGAAAACAATAAAAAATCATCTTAAATCTGGTTTTAAACCTCTTCAGCAGGTAGCTAAGCGTGAAATAGAACGAGGAAATGAAAGAATTGTATTCATGGATTCTGAAAATAACGAGATTGTTTTTTCAAAACAACATAGAGATGTAAATGAATTAATTAATGGCACTCAATTTAAAAAAGTTTCAGTAAATGGTGTAATTCTTGAAGTAAATGATAAAGATTTATATTTTAAAACGAATTTAGGTCAAATTGTAGTCTTAAAAAATATTATTCTTACAGAGGATGATAATGTAATTTTTATTGGTAATACTTTTATAAATGTTGGAGATTTTTATACATATCCTTTGAATTCCTCAGAACTTGGCATTATTAAAGTATCTGAATTGAACAATGATAAATTAATATTTCGTTTACAAAATATTGTTGCTAAATGTTGGCTTATCCCTTTAAAAGATGAGTATGTTTGTACACCTTTGCTTCACACAATGCCTTTCTGCAAATAAAATGCCAGAATTTTTATTTATATTTTTAAGTATTAAATATTTTTAAGTATTAAATATACAATTTTATTCTCTTTTATTATTATTTTTAGATCCGTTATTATTAATTATATTTCTTATTAAATTTTATTATTTATTCTCTATTATGTAAACCTAGTTTATATGGATTAATTCAATGTAAAATTACTTTTTTCAGTTTGTCGTTGTAAAATTTATAAATGAGGATGATACTTGTAACGATGAAGATGATACTGTTTTCGAAGTCGGTCTTACAAAATGGTTAAAAGAACTAGATAATATGAAAACAAATATTTCTTGTCCTCCTCGATCTGCGCAAAGCAGCGCATTAAAAAAAGAAATAGATGCAGCTCCTTCATGGCCAACATATAATGTTGTTGTTCTAAAATTTTACAGTATGTTGTTTTTTGTGCATGTATATTTGTATATTTTTTCTCAATTTTATTTTGAAGTTAAATTGTTCTCTTATAATCAGATACGCTTTTGGCTGCACGCAATGGACTCAATGGTTTCATTATGTCTTCTACTTATGAAACGGATGTTGAAATTGGTCGTGGCAAACGAAAAAAATTGAGCGACGACGTTTTTCATTCGATTCTCCTGAAAAACAAATTACGAAGAAAACTAGCAAAATTCCGAGTTCTGATTCATCAGATTCTAATCCAGATGATCCTGGGATTTCGCAATTTGCAAATAAAACAAATGTTGCTGCTCCACCACTTGTCTCTTATAAACCTCAAAATAATAAAACTGAGTCTCAAAGAAATATTACGCATGGCGAAAATATAAAAATAAAGATATTGGAAAAAAGTCAATCTACAAAAAATATAATGTCGACGTCTCTTGAAAACAAAAAAATCTAGAAAAGAGCTTTTGCTTGCAAAAATAAATGAAGCAAAGAAAATAACTCCCGTTGAAAATAATAGATCAGAAATTATAAGAGCTGCAAGAAAAAGACAACAAACATGTGATATAACAAAACAATTTACATTATCTTCTACATCACCTCAACACGATATGTCTCAAAAACATAAGTCAACTGATGTAAGCTCAAAGTTTGAAATGTCTCCGTCGACAAGATGTGATGTACAAAAAAATGTTCATAGTATTTTACAGCACAGTAGTCCAAAGAAAGTGCAAAATGTTAAGAAATATAAAAAAAAATGAGAGTTTCTCAGTTGTGTCATCAGAGGACGATGATATTTTGTATCCCAAAAAATGTACGAAACCACTAAAAACAGCAAATATGTCAAAAGAAAATATTACTACTTCTGATGCTGAATTTATTGAAAAATCACTGTATATAAAAAATCAGTGTATATATATATACACACACACACACACGTAGAGAGATAATACACACGCACCCACATACACACAGAGTAAATTATAATAGCGTTAAAAGTTAAACGAAATAATAAAACTTTAGATTTTTATTAACCCGGTGGGTGCTGGGAGTCCTTTTGGGATAATCCACACTAGATTAATAAAAATACAAATGCATTAGTCAAAACATTAAATTAAAAGAATTGTATGTGTATCTTATCATAAACATATAGAATATTTTTAAATAAAATGTGATGTTTTGTTCTATTATGCATAGCATAAACTACTATTAAAATGAGATGTTTTATTTATTTTATAAATAAGAGAATCTATAATATATTTTTGTTATAAATGAGAGAAAGATATAAATATATTCTATATTTATATAATAAGATTTATAATAAGATTTATAATAAGTTTATAATAAGATGTGTGTGTGTGTGTATACTATATAATAATTTCTTAAGATTTAAACTTTTAACTATGCACTTGTATTTTTATTAACCCGTTGGGGGCTTGTAGTCCTTTTTGGGTTAAAGTTAAAAGTTTAAAACGAAAGAAATTGTTGCAGTACACACACATACACACACATCTTATTATAAACATATAGAATATTTTTACACAATCATATCTCTCATTTATAAAATAAATAAACATCTTATTTTCAAAGTAGTTTACGCTACGCAAAATCACATTTTATTTAAAAATATTCTATATGTTTATGATAAAGTACACACACAATTCCTTTTGATTTAATGTTTTCACATGTACATCTAATGTTTGCACTTGTATTTTTATTAACCCGGTGGGAGCTGGGAGTCCTTTTTGGGATAGTCTGCACCAGGTTAATAAAAATACAAGTGCATAGTCAAAACATTAAATCGAAAGGAATTGTGTGTGTATTTTATCATAAACGTATATAATATTTTTACATAAAATGTGATGTTTTGTTCTCTTATGCGTAAACTACGATTAAAATGAGATGTTATATTTATTTTATAAATGAGAGAATCTATAATATCTCTAATACCTCTGTTTTAATTACAAGAATTTGCTCTTTAGCTGCGATATACTCTTCAATCGTTGGATAAAGCTTCCCCATGAATCTTGTTACACATTTCCATGCATCGAGAGTTTTTCTCCATATTTCAAACAATTTTGAGACTATGTAATAATTATATATAGATTTTAAATATGTTTCTTTGTCATTGGTAATAAAAGAAAGTCTTCCTATATCAACTACTATGAATATGTTATCTACCGATCTCATTTGCTGAATCTATAAATAGCAAAGAATAATATTATTATATATATCATCATCGTCACTTATCAGCTTTCTAATAAACATATAATAAATTAATTAAATACAATTAATATAAAGTGGGAGTTCATACATTCCGGTAATAAATAAATAATATAAAGTGGGAGTTCATACATTCCGATAATAATAAAATGATAAACGGCTCACGCTCACGCTCACGCTCACGCTCGCGCTTACGCGCACACACACACACACACACACACACACTCACACACACACACAGAGTCCTGTCAATCTTATTATCAATGCACTCTTTCATCAATTTTAAACTTAACCTACGTGTCAAAAGCTGGTATATACTATTTTCTGAAAGGCCGGTTTTTTTAACTCTTAATATAGTCCTGTCAATCTTAGGCTGCGTTCCGATATTCACTGCCAGTACTGAAAATTTATAGTGTACGTGTCGTAAACTATAGATAGATTTTCAGTACTAGCAGTAAATATCGGAACGCAGCCTTAATAATCTTATCACTACACTCTTTCATCAAACTTAACCTACGTGTCAAAAGCTGGCATAAATGTCATGGAGCGCCACTAACGCAATCTTACATCGAATGCTCGAAACGTACATTTTCTCGCACATGCGCATTAAGAACGTCGACGACGTTGACGACCAAAAGTATAATAATAAAAATTTTATAATTCAGACTTTGCGTCGTAATATATATGCGTTTATAGAGCACATAGAGCAAAAATAAAGACACTTTCTTTATGTAATTCAAACTCAAGCCTATCGATTAAGCCTAGTAAGAACTCGAACCGTTCAGCGGTTATTGAGGTCTGATAATCTCAAGAACTCTCAACTATCCGACTCGCGTATAGATACCCGGGGTGCCTCGCTGTTGCTGCGCGGTACTTGGCGCGAGACACTACCGTGTCTCTTGATGACAGCATACCAACGACGCAAAGAAAATAACGAACAAGTTCTATCTCCGATTAACGAATTAGCAACTTTATAAGAAATGCCTAACGAGAACGTTCATTTCAACGCGCTTTACGCTCCTAAGTTGCAATGTAATTCGGAAGAATTTCTCTTGACCATAATCGAAAAATAGCAAATTACCCTAGTAAAGCTTCTAGGCAAAGGCAAAGGCGCATTCGGAAAAGTAAAAACTAATTTTTTATAACTTAAATGTATCCTCGAAGACTTTCCCTAAATTTTTAATCATAAAATTTTGAAGTAAAGACACATTAAAAAAAAAAATGATTGCAAAAATTCAAATTTTTTATAAAAAGTTAAATAGTATATTTGTGTTAATTATGAAATATTTCGCAGGTATTTCAAGGAACCGTCTAAGATTTCGAAGGGTCGGACACAACGCTTGTCGCCATAAAAGTGCTACGAAATAATGCTTCCTCGCAAGGGAAAAAGGAATTCTTGAAAGTAGCTAAGCTTATGAGCCATTTTCGCCACAAACATGTGTTAAGATTGTTGTGCATCTGCTTGGACGCGGATTCACCATTGCTCATATTAGAATTAATGGAAGCTGGTGATTTACCGAAATATTTGAGAAAGAGTCGGACATTGCATCATTGCAACCGTCAGATTCGCACGCTCTGCATCTACAAGACTTGCTCGCCATGGGCGAAGATGTTGCACGAGATTGTTGCGATCTAGAAAAACTGCACTTCGTGCATAGAGATCTTGCGTGTCGAAATTTCTTAATATCCACGAGAAATCGCAAAAACCGTATTGTAAAAATCGGTGACTTTGGACTAGCTAAAGATATTTACAAAGATGATCATTACCGCATGTAAATACAATTATTTAAAAGAGATCAATCTTTTGTTTTTATTTTTTGCAGTGTAATAATATTATACATTTTTAAGCTGATTAAAATATGAAAATATAAACTATTTTTATCTATATATATGTATATGTATATATGTGTATATATATATAGATGAAGAGAGATAAGTTAAGTTTATCTATACATAACGCTTGCTTCAAAAATGGACAATTTCGGAAAAAGACTTAACTGCGTTAAAATTGTGTTTTAGAAAGGAGAAGGCATACTTCCTGTTCGCTGGATGGCACCGGAATCTTTGGTGATCGGAATATATACTTCACATAGCGATGTTTGGGCATTCGGGGTACTAATGTGGGAAATTACGTCATTGGGTCAGCAGCCCTATTGTGCCAAAACTAATTTTGAAGTATGCCAGTATGTGTGTGCGGGGGGCAAGCTGTCGAAACCTCTGAACTGTCGACCCACATTGTATCAGTTGATGCTACGTTGCTGATATATGGTGAACAAACTTTATACTTTGTCTCGAAGATATCATAAGCTTGAGAGACAACATAGAAGATACGATACTGAGTTCGGTAGATATTATTAAACATGCAGAGATGAATAGTTCGTAATTCTTTTTATACATGCATATCATTACATGGAACAATAAATTTTTGCAAATCTTTATAATAGATATCGACTAAATATTGCAAATTTATTGCTTTTACTTTTGCTAATATTACATAATACATATAATATTATTTTAAATCATTTGTCTTATTAATATTACGTTAGTCAGATTATAAATAAGGTTTGTATGCAATGTAGAAATTGTTATATGTTTCTTTACACACAGGCATATAATAGTTCTGTAGACTCCGATTTGCTCACGAGGTGATAGGAGTTCGTTCCACAGTCCACACAGATCAAATAAGTTCACAATTAATTATAGTAAAAAGTATAATAAACTTTTATTTAACAACTGACAAGAATAAATCACAAAAATTAGAAAATAAACTAGAGAAAATTTGTATTGAATAAACTCGTAATTGCAAGACGTTCCTTCACTCACATTCGATACGTTAGACGGTCCTTCGCTAACAGGCATTAGAAAGACTACACACACAGCAAGTGGCAATCATAATAATTTATATTTATTATAAATTATATTATATTTATTATAAATAATTTATATTTATTATAAGTAATTTACAACAAAAAATTTTTCCTTAAATGAAATGACAGAGATAAGAACTGATAACGTAAACTTATTTTGTTCTCAACTCAACTTCCTTGTACTGCAAACGTTTTATCTGACATATGTGAAAAAAGCACAGATCCGTGTGTTGCGAAATTCGTATGTGTGCGCTCGAGCTACGTCAGATTTTCGTATAGATTTGCTAATCTAGAGAGAATACGCGATCATCATCTATTGTCGAAAAATGATTCAGGGAACAAATCTAATTAAGCTCGAGATTATCGCTTTAAGAATATATTCTTAGAAAATGTTATAGCGCGCATATTCGTCTCCCTTTCTCTTTATTTCTTTATTTCTAAATCTTAAAATGCATGTTTTTCTGTTTTAGCTTCCGTCTTTTGTACAGATAAAAAATGTCGGAAGCACAGGCAGCCGTACCTTCGAAACTTTAACCGTCAATGATGCTTCAAATGATGTCATAGAACCTTTGACGTAATCGCTTTCTTGACCGAGCGATTTTTGAGAGCTTCTGCCGACACTTGTTGACGATTAATCGATTTTACCGTCGTTATTACTTTATAATACTGTTATTCTATTTTATACTACTTTTTACTACTTTTATGTGCAGGATATGTCGGAGTGAAGACGAAACTTTAGAGCACTTATAAACAAATTGTATCGCGGAGATAAGAAACAATGCAAGTATGAATCAATAATTAGGGAGAAGGAAGAAGGAATCAGCCGGATAAAAAAAATTTTAAAGGCAATGAAACAGAATAAGGCAAAAGAAAATTCAGGAAAGTAGGTTTAGAAAGGAAATAAAATAAGTTAAATCTTGATAAAATGTAATTAAACCAAATTAATTATTAAACCAAAGTTACTAGATAAAAAACTATTAGATTTAGCGGCAATGTTATGTCAAACTTATATATTTTATATTCAGGTCGCTATTATACTCTACGTTTTTTAAACTTTATGTTAAACTACTTTCAAAGCCGAAAGGCAAGAAATAAATAAATATATCTACTACTATTATCTATTACTTTTATATTATTTTATACTACTGTTATACTATTTATTATACTACCACCAGTAATCTTCGTCTAATTTCTTCGTCGAAAAAGATCACGCCACAAATTTTCTCACTTAATCGTTTTACCAATAAGAAAAATAATACAATTACCTCAATACAATAATTTTCATTGTATTTTAATTTCAAATAAATACATTGCTTTTATCGTTTCACATATATACTAACACATTACAAAACGCGTGCTACGCCATTTGCGACAGGCGATACTTTGTACTGTAACGATCCCCCCCCCTGAGCGATCGTTTTAAGGTCGATTCAAACATATCCGTGCCGTATCCGTGACGTATCCGTTCCGCATCCGTACTCATCAGTGCAAAGTATTCACATACTTCAGTTCTGTATCCGTCGATTTTCGTTCAGTATGTCAAGAACGAAAGAGAGAAAGACGAATTTTTCAATCAAAGAACTTACAGTAATTGCACTAATTTTAGATGAAGAAGAAACCGTTTTACGCAAAAAAGAAAGCGTAAGTGAATGAAGATTGAATAACAACCAAAGTCGCACGCTGTTTTTAATGCCCGATAAAATAAGAATAATTAGCGGCAGCGATAATGAGCGAAATTTAACTGCGCTTGCAGTCGTTTTGAACAAAATGTGTAGCTAAACTGTTTCAAATCTTTAAACACTCGGAGGATTTTCTCTTCTAGTGCCGTCCGTTCAGTGAAAATATCGGCACAGATCACTGTCTACGCACTGACACTGATACGGACGGCTGGATACTGATACGGATACTGAAATGTAAGAATACTCTAATATAAAATTATGGAAACGTTATTTTCATCAGTGCACGGACGTGCACGGAACGGATACGGCACGGATATGTCTGAATCGACCTTTACCCGGCCGTCGATCCGCCGGAAGGCTGCCGCCCGGCGACCACCAGCCGGGCAAATGCAGCGGCGCTATGCGTCCCTTTTAAACAATCAAATATCGCGACCGAATCGGGCCATTATATACGGCCGCTTTATACGGCCGCCGATATCTAAATCCAGGGCCGTTGTCTCGGCGCTCCGAACCACTCCGAATCCTGACGAAAAACGCCGAGCGACAGTCCCTGCCGCACCACCCGAACGCCGCCGAAATAATTTAGAATAATTGCCCGCATTAAGCGGAACAATCGGGCCCACCGAATACCGCCGAAATTACCCGAACGGGTAATTTCTCCGGATAAAAAGGGCGATCCGGCTCAGAAAAGGGCACTCCGGTTTCCGATCCGACAGAGCCAGCACGGCGCCTGATCCGAATCCCGAACAGCTCTTCTACGAGAAGCAAGAGGTTGAGCGTACTCCACATCCGCCGAGAGATCTCGCACGCTTCGTAGAGAGCCTCCTTCACGAGCAACATCGAATGCACAGAGATTGAGCGCACTCCATCTCATCCGAGCGATCTCGGTAGCATTCAAACATCCGCCTAAACTTGCACGATCTAACAAATCCCCGGGTAGAGCGTTCTCTGCCGCGGGCGAGTGATCTCGCCGATCGTTGCATGCCGATGCATTCATCCTAATACCAACATCAAGTTAAAACGCGAGCAAAATACGTAAGCAACCACACTGTGCAGTATTTTCGCGCTCTCTCGCGCCCCGCGCTCTCACGCGCTCTCGCGCCTCACGCGTTCTCGCGCCCCGCGCACTCCCGCGCACCCCGCGCGACCGAACAACTGACGCGACAGTAAACACGCCGGGCCTTTTGTACATACACGCCGAATCTATATACATGCACCGTATACACTTTTATACTGTGACGTTGCCGTCCCGACGCGCGTCCACCCTACCATAATCGCGGGGCAAGGGCTGAGCGGCCGCGCCACGTGAGAGAGTACGAGAGCCAGACCGAACTTCCGGAGAGACGAATGCGATAAAACAATTAGTCTTATTATTAATTCGCGTTTATTTTTATATTTTTTTATATCGATTGCGGGAGCTTTGTCGAGAGGAATGCGATGACGAGGAGTAGAAAAAGTAGGCTACGTCCGGAGAGCTAAATCGGACACCTGCAAAAACTGACAAACAGAGGAGATAATATTTGTCGAGGCCGTCCGAGCAAGGTCGCCGTTAACGGACGAAACGCGTGGATCCTCACGAGTACCCAGGACCGCACGACACCGAGGCGAGAAAGTCGCCCAGGAAAACGGAGGAGGAGATCTCCGAGCGGCCGTCTTGCGAATCCGAACAGGAATGCGCCGGACAGCTTAGAGGTCACGCTACCCGTAGGACGAATCGGCCTTAAAAAGGAGGCCGCCAGCAATTAAAAATAAGGTTGTCGCGAATTCGCGATCCGGGCGCCGTAGGCCTACATACGGCCGTGCGTAAGCCGAGGGGCGGCGATATGACACGCAACGCCGTAATTGGGTCAAGGCGCGCACCCCCGTTCGCGCAGGATTGACTCGCGATATCGACCCGAAGGAATAGATCCTTCACTCTCGTGTGGATTGTAACTCGTGTTGGTGTGCCCGCTCGGAAGCCCTGTCGAATCGTAATATGTGGGAGATAGATTGAATACGAGTTATCGAGAAAGGAGCCTGGGACCAGGAGATAGATTTAATATCGGTGAGGCTACCCGTGTATGATTTCGTGAGAAATTACGTTTGTGAATGTCCGAGTCTCGACCGCTCTGACGCTGTCGCGAGCTATTTTAGTGAGTTTTCGGCGTTTTTGGCGTGGGTTCTGCCCGTCTTATATTTCGCGATTTAGTGTTGGTGAGCGACCGACGTCAAGCGGCGAGAGCTTCGAGACTGTAGTCCTGTAATTGATCCGCGAAGATTAATCGTCTCTCCGGGATTCGGTCGGGTATTGCGTCGTGCATTTTGCGTTGTCGCGTATGTATAATTGCGTAGGTCGTGTGATAATTCGTCCGTCGTTGTATCGTGAGTTTTGTGAGCGCGTAAATTAATAATCTGAATGGTGTTGTATGAGCGTAAGGCGTGCGTAACGTGCGAGCATAATATCGCGTGCGAGAGAGCGTGCGTCGCACGCGAACACCTGTGAGTGCGAGAGCGAGAGAGAGAGAGCTAGGCGCGCGCGAGAGAGAAAGAGTAAGTCGTCGTTTCGCCGGCCGACGGATATCGATTTCGCCGCCGTAGATTGCGCGTTATTTTGCATCTGAGCTTTTGTCGCGAGATTCCCTATCTTCCTTCAAGAAGAGCGTGCTCGTGCCCGTCTCTCTCGCCCGAAAACGTCGTGTTAATCAGCCAACGGGTCGTAAAACGACCAGAATTTAGTCGCTCTCGTATGAATTAACCTCGCGCTAACGTTATCGAACTCAAGCCGCCACATCCAGATCTTTGTATCGAATTCTTTAATGTTGCCGTCGTATAATGGATGTCGTGTACTATCTCATCGCCAAAACGTTACGTTAATTTTGTTCGCGAGGAATCAGTTGCCTGTTTATGATTTTTCTATCGGTTTCTCTTATTAAGGTCTGACCTTAACTTTATTTACCATTATTTCTTTCTGTTCTTATTCTCAAATGCGTTGATAACCGAATTTTCTTTATTATATTGTGCTCAACCATTCTGGTTTCTAACCAACGTCTGACATCATTATTTTCCTGTAAATTCTCTTGACTGGGTAATTACCCCTAATCGTCAGCTTAATATCTTTTTCTCATTTTCTGTAATACAATCAATTAATCTTAATGGTCTTTATATTTTCTTTAAACTAATGGAGATCTAATAAAAATTATATTATTTTGCTAGTATCATTTCGCGTCTATTCTTTTTGTGTTTGTGTCTCGTCACGTCGAGTATTTTTCTATGGTAAATTAATTCCGCCGGTTTCGCGTATTGTCTTATGATTCAATTATTTCGTGGCAACACCTCCCTGCCCCTCTACCGTTAGGAGAGCTAACCGGCCCGTAGCGGGCTTGTCGGCCCGGATTTCGCGTTAAAACTCGTTTGTCGCGAATTGACGCGTGCAAGATCGCGTCTGGCGCCCAACTTTTAGTCTATTCCGTGTCTCGCGTAATACAAGGCCTTTAGTCCGCTGCGGTACGCGCGGGACGCCTTAAAACCGAGTTCCCCCGCGTAATAAATACAACCGATTAATTGGTTATTCAATCTTTTTGACGACATTCAACTTATTTCCCCCGTTTGAGCTCCGAACGGGAGAAAAAGTCGTCGCAATACATACACACCAAATCTATCATACCTTTAGACATATACTCCGAATCTATATACACGCACCGGACCTACCTTTATACGCACGCATGCACCGGATCTTTATACATGCACCATTTACACATTTATACACGCGTACACACCGAATCATTGTACACGCCGGTAACACACCTATACACGCACACACACCGAATCTATATACACGCACCGGCTACACATTTGTACACGCCTACACACCGAACCTATATACACGCAACATACATATGTTAATTCACGCATCTCACTTATATATACGCATCCTCACTTCATTCACTGTACATGCACTACTCAGCTATTTAAATAAACAACTTATAATTTAACAACCGAGTCTATTGTCTCGCCGACCTCTTTCACGAACCCTGATCCCGGTTGAGCGAGTCCGAGCCGACATTCGCGAAAGCGGTACGTTACAGTACGGTACTCCCTTATTTCGTGATTGCGAAACAATACTTGCCGTTTCGCGCAAGAACCACATTACGAGTCGACGAGTTAACTTCGAGCAAAAGTTATAAATTCAAAGCCGAAGAAGACGAAATCGACGGGTGAAATTGATACAATGTTTGCTTCGACTCTTGTTTCAGAGCAAATATATGTCTTCAAAATGTAGGGAAGAAAAGGCTATGATGTTGGATGAACATATTAAGACATGATATGGCGACATCATATAGTGCATGAGACAAGAGACGGGACGAAACTAAACGTAGACGACTCTACTCTGGCCTTTATCAATCGACAATCGATTGAATTTTAAACGATTCAAGCCGAATCGCTTATGGGTGCAAAATCGAAATGTCATGCGAACACTCGACTAATTATTCACGACACACTAAAAACTGACGCACTAATGTGCGCTTAACGCATTAAATACGCTCTCTACATATGAGTTATTTGCGACTCGTGACAATACTTTTACAGCATTGTCATCAGTCGTATGTATACTTAGCTTCTCCTTCAGGATAAACCTTCCGGGTACTAAATCCTCCTACGTCAAGGTGTACCCGTTGGGAAGGTTATTTTATATACTTTTTAATATAATATAATTTGTAATTTATTTTATAATTGAGAGATTATACTTACATCGCATTTTAACATAAGTGAATAAATGTACAACTTAAAATTAAAGATAAATATTCGTGGATTACAAAATTCGAGAATAGAATTAGAATTGTCGACTGTTTAAACGACAGATTTCGATTGAATAAATCTCGCGATAAAAACAGCAGTACGTTGTAAAGAAATGAGCGCTAAACGTAAAGTAAATTAATTCATAGTAGCCGCGAAATATAACGCATAATACGGAATAAATTTGTGCAGAATATTCTATTTCTTGAATTTCAAATTAATTATTATTTTAATAATTTACTTTCTATTCAAATGAGTAATTAAAGAAACATACACATAATTATATATAAAAAAATTGATATTTTGAAACGAATTTAACGTGCGAATAAACTATTGAAACGCCATTCTGTATAGTATTTCACATTAAAACAAAATAACTCGGTCAACAGTATCGCACATGACGAATGAAATAATCTTTCAACAGGATTCTGATGTTCCCTTCGTTGTGGACGAAAATATCAAATTGCCCCAGTTGTAGCTCATTAAAAATTACACAGCCGACTGCACGCAAGTCTATTCCACTTGTATGTGAAACGCGTAAATGACTGTTTTCACCTCAAGAATAAAGCGGTACATATCATATTCGATATTTTCGTACAATCACAGATACCTTACATATCAAAGTATGCGATACAATCAATTTTTGCAGTCAATTCTTTTCTATCACGATCACTGGGCGGACATCCGCGGTGGATCCCGAGAAGACTGCAGTCTTTCGGATACGTCGCTCGCCATTCGGAGTGACATTCGGAGCGCCGGACCTGTTGGAGCGCCGGATCACGCTACGACCACGAGGCATCGATATCCGCTCCGTGAGCATTTCATCGGCCGGGATCCTTTGGCTGGCTCCACGTTCCGATCGACAAGGGCATCGGCGCTGCCAACAACAGCAGAATCACAACGACTATGGTGAGCTGTTGCATTAGCCTGTACCAATCAGTCGCGATAAATTTAGTATCTTTTTAACATGCCGAGCGATCGGAGTCCGGCGAGCGTGCCGGGCCCGGCGACCTCTCGCTCAAATGAGCTCGCCGTTTTGAAGAAGCGTCGCGCAATAATAAAGGCGTCGTGTACGCGCACAGAAACATTCGTTAATAATATATATGTCTTAACGTCCGAGGCAAGGGCGCAATTGGAAGAGAGACGGGCACGTTTAGACGTTCATTGGGAGGATTATAATCGCGTGCAGTCGCAGATTGAAATGTTAGACGAGGAAGAAATGAACTACTGGTCGTTATTTGAAGAAACTTTTTATACATTGTGTGCTAACATTCGACAGCATATGCAGCCCGGCTCTCCTCACCCAATGGCGCGATCTTCGCCCGCGCGACATTTCGCGGAACCCAGTACCGAATCGTTGTCGCACGTGCGAAACGTGCCGAAATTAAATTTGCCGAAATTAAATTTGCCGAAAATAAATTTGCCTACGTTTTCGGGAAAATATGACGAGTGGTTTCCATTTCATGATACATTTTTAGCTATTATCCACAATAATACATCGCTAAGTAACGTAGCGTGTCAATCAATATTATTAGTTCTTTGGAAGTATCGGACCGCAATTATGACCTTGCGTGGAATCTATTGAAGGAGCGTTATGATAACAAACGCGTTATTGTTCAGACTCATATAAGGGCGATTCTAGAATTGCCTACGATGGCTAGGGAAAATGCCGGTGAACTTCGGCAAATATCGAATGGCGTCTCGAGGCATATACGTGCGTTAACAGCATTGCAATGCCCGGCCGATAAATGGGACAATTTATTAGTGCACATTTTGAATTCGAAATTGGATGCATACACTTCGCGTGAATGGCATGCATCGCTGCAGGGTTCAAAGTTGCCCACGCTGAAACAGTTCACCGATTTTCTTGCGCATCGGGGTCAGATTTTGGAGGCGACTTGCAGGAAGGAGATCACTCCGTCCAATCGTCCGAATACTCGCGCACAATCGTAGTCTAACGTTAAACGTCAGGCGTTGCACGCCAGCAGTGGAGGGGGCAAGTGCAATTATTGCAATGGCGATCATTTGATATATTCGTGCAAAGATTTTTTGGCTTTATCGATAAATCAACGCATTACGGAAATGCGTAGAAAAAAAAATTTGTCTCAACTGTCTGCGTGGCTCCAACCACGTGGCTGCGAAGTGTCCTTCCGGTAGTTGTAGAACGTGCAATTTGAAACATAATACGCTGTTGCACATCCCGCACAATAATAATAGGGAAACATCTAAGGGGAACGCGCGTGATAATTGTTCGACGTCAACGGAATCTTCCGGAATTTCGGAAAATCAAACGGCAATCGTTACGCATAGCGCTGTTAAGTGTAGCGACGCGGATGTTTTGCTCTCAACAGCAGTCGTTCTCGTATATAATAATACCGGGTCGTGCAAGCCGTGTCGCGTTCTTCTTGATTCCGGTTCACAAACAAACTTTATTTCAAACGGCCTTTTGAGGTCATTACAGCTCGAAACGCGACCGATAAATATTTTTATTTCCGAGATAGGTAGAATATTTTCCACATTAACTCAAGCGGTTCGAGTTAAATTACGTTCGCGATTAAATTCATTTGAAACCGAAATAGAGTGCATAGTCACCGATCAAATTGCAGATAAAATTCCGGCGGTTACTATAAAACGTCGAGCCTTCACACTGCCTGCTGGTCTCGAGTTAGCTGATCCTCAATTTAATGTATCTTCTAATATCGATTTGCTAATCGGTGCCGATTTGTTTTGGCAACTATTATGTGTCGGTCAAATAAAGGCTACTACCGAGCATCCTACCCTGCAGAAAACGCGTCTGGGGTGGGTTTTGGCCGGGCGCTCCGTGCTCCGGAACCAGGCTGCACGCTCTTCACTCATTAATAAGTAATTCGGATCTGCACAGGCGGGTGAGTCGCTTTTGGGATGTGGAGGAAGTGTCGGATGGCTCGAACAATTACACCAAGGAAGAACAAGCGTGCGAAGCACATTTTTTAAATCATGTTTCGATTAATAAACAAGGTAGATATATCGTTAAATTACCGGTCAAGCAGGATATGCTTCGTCGCATTGGAAATTCGCGAGAAATAGCATTGAAACGATTTTATAATCTCGAGAAACGTCTTAACCGCGATCAAAGGTTAAAATCATCGTATGTTCAATTCTTGCACGAGTATTTAGCATTAGGACATATGAAATTGTCCACGGACGATGTTGAGGAAGGGATGTCTGTTTATTTGCCGCATCATGGCGTGGTAAAAGAAGGCGATCACAGCAACAAGTTGCGTGTGGTTTTTGACGCGTCGTGTAAAAGTAGCACGGGAATCTCACTAAATGACGCATTAATGACGGGACCGACCGTTCAACAAGACTTAGTATCAATTTTAATGCGATTTCGTATTTTTGCCTTTGCCTTTACCGCAGACATAATTAAAATGTATCGACAGATATTGGTTCATGATTTGCAGACTCATTTGCAGCGAATACTGTGGCGTGACGACTCTAACTCTCCGATTAACACATACGAGTTATGTACTGTTACATACGGAACGAGCTCAGCACCATTTCTCGCGACCAGATGTCTTCAGCATTTGGCGCAGAAATATTTTGGTGCATCGGAATTTCCTGTTGAGTCGAAATGTCTTCTTCGCGATTTTTACGTCGACGACTGGCTCGCGGGAGCTAATACGCTAGTTGAAGCAAGGCGTATTCGCGACAAGGTGATAGAATTGTTGGGACGCGGGCAATTCGAGTTAAGTAAATGGTCATCTAATTGTCGAGAATTGTTGCAGTGCGGTGCGGATGCGAGCAGGGGGGTACCTGTGGTTAAGGAATCCGGATCCAAGGTCTTGGGGATCGTATGGGACCCTTCCGACGATTTTTTTCGATTTCACTATGATTGTGGATTGCCGGCCAATCACGTCACAAAACGTACGCTCCTATCGGAAGTCGCGAGTTTATTTGATCCATTGGGTTTGCTAGGGCCATTGACGGTTGTGGCAAAAATCATTTTGCAGGAGACGTGGCAGGCCCGGATCGGCTGGGATGAGTCGTTGCCACAGGATGTTTATGAGAGATGGTCGAACTTGAGGCAGCAGTTGTGGCGGCTTAATGAGTTGCAGATACCTCGTTGGGTGGGCGTCGGAGACAATGCGCGTCGCGTCCAGCTGCACGATTTCTGTGACGCGAGCGAGCGCGCGCGTGTATGTTAGAACTGACATGGCCCGAGGGCAGCATCGAGTCGAGCTATTAATCTCCAAGTCCCGTGTCGCTCCGATTAAGGCTATTTCGTTGCCGCGTTTGGAGTTGAGTGCGGCATTGTTGTTGTCTCGATCAGGGCCGGATTTAGGGGAGGGCAACAGGGGCTGAAGCCCAGGGGCCTCCACAAGAAAGGGGCCTCCACAATACAAATTTTTGGGTAAAATTTCGAGACTCGGAATTGTCTGTAGACGACTTAGGCCCTCATATTTCTTTATATATACACATAGTGGCATTAAATTATTGATAAGGACCATGTGTATCGGTAATAGAATATATGTTCCAAATTCGGTCAAGTAATTTTTTGTCGTTACTACAAACACACTTCCATCTTTTGCGAGCAGTTCGGGAATTAAAAAGACGCACTACAAGTGGCAATTAAGTGGTGTGTTTGCAGCGAGAAATCCCCGGTCTGAGCATGGCTGCCAGATTGCCCACGCAACAGCATGCTTACAGCATGTGGAGGGGATAGGCTGGATAGGAAGGGGATAGCGCCCACTAATGGCGTTGGTGTGCGCTATCCCCTTCCTATCCAGTTTATCCCCTCCACATGCTGTAAGCATGCTGTTGCGTGGACAATCTGGCAGCCTTGGGTCTGAGAAGTTAACGTGAAATTGTGAAATTATATTTTCGAGTGATTTTATGCACATTGTACAATATACATAAGATTCAAGTCCTTATAAAAATATCTTCATACACACGTAAGTATTTTATATGCACGTCGCTCTCACGAATTAACGTTAATTTGATATAATTTTTTGCTTTCGAGTTTTTTTGTTTAACGTGTGCATATGACTTGATAAGATTTAGTACGTAGCTATTCGATTATTATTTTTATGACTAATTTTTTTATCGGTGGAGGGTTTTTTTTCAATTGCATGTTTTCTTGACCTTTCTCTTATAGTGAAATTATGGGTGACCGTCACAAAACTCCTCGAGTATTTGCAAGTGGTTCCCAGAAGAGAAAATTGCATGCAGAACGTGAAAAAAAATCTGAAGAAACTATAGCTAAAACACCCAAATTGACGAATTATTTTACTACATCGAGTAAACAACAAAATGTTTCGCGAAATACTAATAATACAGCAGAAGATACAATAAGACATGAAGATTTGATTAATTCTACTCAAGATAATTCAATTGATGCAGCAGGAGAAACTACGGAGTTTTCAAAAATTGTGGAAGAAAATCAATCGCAAGCGGAATGTAGTAGTTTCAAAAACGACATTGGACTTTGGCCTAACGTGATCACAGAAGAGATGGTCAAATATTGGGCTGATAAAGGTTCCTCTGAACTCCAGAATTGCGATGAAGCATTGTTCCAAAATTCAATTCCACATGATCAGACACGATCTAATTCAAGCTTCGTTCGGAAATGCTCAAAGAATCTGTTCACACGCCGCAATCAGAACCGAGAGACCGTGAACAGATTTTGGCTTTGTTTTTCCCCAACTACGGGCAAAGTATATTGTTATGCGTGTAAATTAATGTCGACTCAGAGTACGAAATTAACTACGGAAGGCTTTTGTGATTGGAAGCATGCATTGGTTCGTTTATCTGAGCATGAAACTTCAAAGACTCACTTGGAATCGGTAATGAGTTTAGCGCAACGAAGAAAAGCAACAGGACGCATCGATCAAGAACTAGCGATGCAAGAAGCTCAGCAATTTCAATATTGGCGAAAAATACTCAGAATTATCGTTAGTACCATTAAATTTATTGCTGAACGTGGATTAGCCTTCCGAGGTGATAATGAAATTATTGGCTCACCGAGAAATGGAAATTTCCTAGGTATTCTAGAATTGCTAGCTGAGTATGAACCACTTCTTGCAACTCATATTAAAGAACATGCAAACAAAGGGAGTGGTCATGTCAATTACCTTTCGTCTACGATTTGTGAAGAACTGATCAGTTTAATGGGCGATAAAGTTCTCAACGAAATAGTAACGGGAATTAAACAAAGTATTACTCCGTTTCAGTTGACTCCACGCCTGACAAAGCTCATATTGATCAACTAACTATAATTGTTCGATATATAGAAAAATCGATGCTAAAGGAAAGATTTCTGACTTTTTTACCAAACTGCGGTCATACTGGTGATGCCACAGCAAAAGCTTTGCTTAAATTTTTAGGCGACCATGATATTGACATACTCGATTGTCGCGGCCAATCATACGACAACGCTTCAAATATGAGTGGCAAATACAAAGGGATGCAAGATTTGATTTTGGAGAAAAATAAGTTATCGGTGTTTGTACCATGTTGTGGTCATTCTCTAAATTTAGTTGGGAAGGCAGCTGCTAACTCTTGCGCATCAGCTGTTCAATTCTTTGATTTCGTTTAGAATTTGTATGTATTTTTTACAGCCAGTACAGAGCAATATAGAATTCTGACTGAAAATTATCAGAGAAAAAAACAGACAGTTCTACGTCTTGAAGAAGCTCAGTGATACTCGCTGGTCTTGTCGAGCTGAAGCTACGAAAGCGCTTGTCGACGGCTATAGTAAAATAAAAGATGCTCTAACCAGCATATCTCGCAATAAGGAGCAAAAAGACATCGTGAGAAACGAAGCAACAAGCTTTTGGAGAAGATGAGTAGCCTCGAAACCGCTCTATTTGCCGTCTTTTGGAACGATGTTTTGGAGCGATTTAATGCTACAAACAAGATGTTACAGGATCCGAAAATAATTCTTGAATCCGCAGTACGTGCATTGGAATCATTGAAGTTATTTGTTGAATCTAAAAGAGATGAGTTTGATAAATACGAAGAAGCAGCCAAAATAATATCAAACACTGATCAATACATACAAACACGCACGAGAACGACAAATGTGAGACTGAATCCGCTGGATTATACGAAAGCGCCAAACGCTAACCTATCACCGAAAGACAAATTTAGAGTAGCAAGTTTTATCCCAGTGATCGATCAGCTATCTATTTCTCTAATTGAAAGACTACATGCATACGATACTGTACATGCGCGATTTGGATTTCTCAATCGTTTAGAGGACATGGACGCAACAAATTTGTACGCGGCGGCAGGAGAGCTAGTAAAAGTCTATAAAGACGATTTAGAACCCAGTCTTGGAAATGAGTTGGTCCAATTTAGATCATTGATCGATTTATACAAAAAGGATTATCAAAAAGATCAATCGAAGGAGCTTTTCTATTATAGACTACTGGAAAATCACAATTTCAGAGCTACATTTTCTAACGTTGAAATTATCTTAAGAATGTACTTAGTGTTGATGGTGTCCAACTGCAGTGGAGAGCGCTTATTTTCAAAAATGAAGCTTATAAAAAATCGGCTACGATCAACAATGACACAAAACCGTCTGTCAAATTTATCACTGCTTAGCATAGAGAGTGATTTACTTCGGGAGCTGGATTTTACCGAAATCATTGATGATTTTTCGTCGAAAAAAGCTCGCAAACTATCGTTCGTCTAACAAAAATAATTTTATCTATTTATTTCTTTTAATTTATATAGTCTATGTATGTTGCTTGACCTTGTTATTTCGCAATAAATTATTTAAACAACGTAAAAATTTCTATTTGATTTTGGTTCAAAAATGGTTAGGGGCCTCCACCTCTTCGTTGCCCTAGGGCCTCCACACCTTTAAATCCGGCCCTGGTCTCGATTGATCGAAAAGGTTCGATCATCGATCGAGTTGACTGGATCGGAGCTGTCCTTATAGTCGGATTCCACCATAACCCTGCAGGATTTCGTCCTCGTCACGTAAGTAGACAGCCTTCGTGGCTAATCGTGTCAGTGAAATACAGCGCCTGATCGAGGGCTCAGATTGGCGCCATGTGCCCTCTCCGGAGAACCCGGCCGACATATTGTCGCGAGGAGCCAGTCTGTCGGATTTGTCTCATTCATCTATGTGGTGGAACGGACCTTCGTTCCTTCAGCTGTCGGAAGAGCATTGGCCTACTAGAAAATTTCTCGGCGGGCTATCAGAGTTGCCAGAACAAAAAAGAATAATTTCGCGATGTCGACGGTGAACAGGTCGGTTATACGGAATCTTTTAAACAAGTATTCGCATTTAGACAAGATATTACGTATTATGGCTTATTGTTTAAGATTTATTTATTCGCACCGGACCAAATCTCGGAATATTTTTGTCTCTCATCGGGAGATGACAACGGCGTTGCGGATCCTGACAAGAGGTGTTCAGCAAGAAGCCTTTCCGGAGGATTATCGTGCGTTGAACGAGGGCTGCAGTGTTGGTGGATCGAGTCGCATTTTGTCGTTGGCGCCGTTCATCGACAAGGACGGAGTGATCAGAGTTGGTGGCCGGTTAAGTAATTCCACATTGCCTTACGAGTTTCGCCATCCCATGCTGTTGCCGAAGGGTCACGTTCTGACCGATCTCGTTGTGCGCAGGGAACACATTAGAAATCTACATTCAGGCTTGCAAGCCACAATAAGCTCTGTCCGTCGACGTTTTTGGCCCTTGGCCGCACATTCGGTTACACGCAAGGTCATACATGGTTGCATTGTCTGCTTCAAATGCAGACCTGTCGCATCGGAAGCGTTGATGGCGGATTTGCCCAGAAATCGCGTGACTATTTCGAGACCATTTACGCACACGGGTGTAGACTACGCCGGTCCGATACTTCTAAAGGAAGGCCGGAAGCGCAACGCTAAAATGCATAAGGCGTAAATATCGATATTTATATGTTTCTCAACTAAGGCTGTGCATATAGAAATTGTAAGCGATCTCACGTCGCAGGCTTTCGTGGCGGCCTTTAAAAGTTTTATTTCGCGTAAAGGCAACCCTGTATGTATGTATTCGGATAACGGTACTACATTTGTCGGAGCACAAAAACAGCTCGAGGAATTTTTTGAATTAATTAATAATGAGCAATCACAATCCGCTATTAATGAGTTACTCCGTTCCAACGAAATATCTTGAAATTTCTTGCCGCCTCATGCTCCACATTTTGGAGGCCTATGGGAGGCAGCAGTTAAATCAACGAAATACCATCTGCAGCGGGTAGCGGGTAATGCTGGTCTCACTCTTGAGGAGATGCAGACTGTTCTTTGCGAGATCGAAGCAATTCTGAATTCGCGACCGCTCACGCCTCTAAGTACGGATCCTAACGATTTATCTTGTATCACGCCGGGTCATTTTCTGATTGATACAGCGCTAAACAGCTTTCCAGTTCCAGATCTGACAGAAGAAAAGGAGAATCGACTACTTCGGTGGCAGAGTGGAGCGGATTCGCCAACATTTCTGGAAGCGATGGAATTCAGAGTACCTACACACCCTGATCGAACGACAGAAATGGCGAATCAATAAGGGCAAGCAATTGAAGGTTGGTCGACTGGTGCTGATCCAGCAGCCGGGATTGGGGCCCCTACAATGGCTCTTAGGCAGCAAGTCCATCTGGGTGCGGATGGCATTGCGCGTACTGCCACATTACGAACATCCAAGGGTTGTCTTACCAGACCACTGACGAGATTGGCAATACTTCCTCTCGAGACCGATGAGTCGTCTTAATTGTATTAATTTATTATTGTGCGTTTTAAATAGCGTTAGCATCTGGAATGTCCGTTTAGACAACATGTATTATATTTATCACTCTGTTAGAGTAGCGTTATGTTAGATGACATGGCGAGTCAATCGCACGTGTCGGGCCGCTGTCGAGCAGAATCGGATTTGATCGCGTTATTATTGAAGGAACCCTTCAAGGGGGGCGGGATGTTTGGTACCGACTCGATATCTTCTTTTTCATCGTGCGAGCTAATGTTTGGCAATCGACGACATCGCGCCGGGCATCGTCGCGGTAGGTCAGATTCGATGTTTCGGGCCTAATCGTGATCGTTCGACCGAAATCGGTGATTAGGAATGCGGCGATAACCAGGGGAAGTAGCTGCCGGGGAAGCCGAGCGACGGCATTACGGCAAAGATACTCGTGCCAGTAACACGCATTTTTATATCGGCGATAAGCACTTGTAATTTCCTTGACAAGATTCTCGGTCACCCCGCGGTGGATTGCCGATTTGGGGTTCGATGCCGCTTGACAATAAATCTTTCTTTCCTTGAGAGAACTGAGTGTTGAATTTATTTTACTCGTTGTGTGGAAATCCAACGACAAATTCCACGCCGTTCTTGACGGCGTATGATCGAGCGTTCAGCGACGGGCTCGCCATTTGGCTCGCGCACAGGCGACGATCATTTACTATCATTCAGACGTATTTCACGTAACTTTAAACTAATCTGCGTCAATTAAATTTTATTTTTTGATTTTGTTAGTTTTTGGTATTACACTCCCTTGCATTTAAAATATAAAAATATTTACAATCTTAATACGTAAGAAAATAAAACAAATGTAAAAAAATATAGAAAATATATTTAAAATTATATTACAGCCTAATATCATAGACAATTCTTTAAAAGGAGAAAATAATTCATTAAATAACATTTTGATGCAACTCTAATTGTCAAATGTGTAAATTAAAGGATGCGACAAATATTGTCCCGCTGTAGTTAATGCAATAAATAAATTAACAAGTTGAATTTGCTTGTTTTGATATTTAATCAACGTTTTGTAGTTTCAATCTCGAGATAGCAGCATTGCAACATAGATTTACCGATGTAAATGTAATTATAAACGTATCTTAATAAGGTAAGTAAGTTTAACACACTTCAACAAAGATAAAATATTATAATGTTACTTGTATTATTGATGATAAACAGAGCAATTTTTACGTGGTAAGAGATAAATAAATTTTAACTTGATACTTTATAATTATAATTTATAATTATAAATAATAGTATATCATCGGTGTTTTTTATCATTTGATCGTTTTTCTACTTAAACAATTTTAAAAACTATGAAAGATGATTGATTACGCGTGTGTTTTTCCGTCTTTGATACAATCGAATGTACTATACGTATTATTTTGCATTGTGTTTCATGGAAGAAAATACAATAATTATTGATTGAATTAATTATGTATCAGTAGTTTAATAATTTTACCATAAAACTCATTATAATCGATCATGAGAAAGAGTCTTGAAAAGTAACAGTCAAAGATAAAAACTCATAATTTACATACGCACACATGCACACGCACACACGAACTCGACGTATTACAAAGAATCTAGAGAGTGTCTCTAAAAGAATCTAACGAGAGATATGGAGACATGTCGACTCCATTCATCATTCTATCTGAATCATTCAGCATGCAACATTGAGAGCTGTTGGTCACTAGTGGAGAATCGCGTGAAACCAGACCGAGTACATACATCTAAAAGAGAAGGAAATTATTATGTTAAGAACATTAAAAATATTATGTATTTTACTAAAAGTGTTATTATTAACGAGAACAGCCATCGCGTTTTCGGAGGATCTGGAGGATTGTCAAGCTTCGGTAAGTCTTCAGAAAAAGTATCTTCATGTACTTTGATCTAAACTTCATGCACATAAATGATTTTTTTCATGAAAAAATTTGAATGATATATTTTGCAGATAACGGATTTCTTGTGTAATTAAAACTGTACAATACGTAACGAAAGAGTTTTGATGCAATAAAAAAATATATATAAAGTTTTTTTAATTTTGCGTCACATATTTAAAAATCGATATTATATAATACAAAATTATATATAAACTTAATTGTGACGGTTTTATCTTAAAACTTAAATGTAACACTTATTGTCATAATTATTTTACTTATGAATAAGAATTTTTAAGTAATTATTCAATTAATTTACGCAATTAAATGAATTCGAATATATTAATTATTATTGATATTTATAATTATTATCTATGGATTAGCAATATCGCAATAATTATAACGAACAATTTATTATTTGTAACGTCACAATTTAAATCTATTGGGAGCAATTACTAAAGCATTTTTGTTGCCAGTTAAACTTATCACAATTCTTTCTGCTTTTTTTCATAAACTGATGTCTTATTATACTGACGCACTTTATTCTTTCAAGAGACAAACACGTACCATCAGTACTCTCAGCTACGCAATTACTATTTATAATCTTTCCTCTTGATTACATGTGCGAATTTCATTATTATTTGTAAAAACCGGTTAACAGGTATACTATCAATTTATAGGTATACTAGCGTATCCTCTTATATAAGCATCAAAATTACGATATTTAAGATATAATATTTAATGAATGTAAAATAAATGATTATTGTTAATTTATATATATTTTGTTAATTTCTAATGTTTGCAAAATTATTATATATATTTTAGATAAAAGTGTGTGACAAAAAAATATTCTTTAGACGGCTGAGTATGTTAATAGAATCAAGATAGAGTAATTTCTGAAAAATGGATTCTAAAGATTGAATTAATTTATTTATTATCGAATATGTTTGAAGGATTTTTACAAAACAAACAACTGCAATATTAGCAAGGAAATTAAAATTTATTTTCTGTAAATTATTATTCTGTTATTTCTCAAATTATTTTGTCGCTTTTTTATTGGATTATTGAGCAATTCTTGAATATATTTGTGTATCTGCAACTAATTAGCCAATTTGAGGGAACACTTATCCTTTTCTTTTGCAGCCATTAGCCGAAAGCAAATTTCCCCTGTAAATACAAAAAATTAAAGCAAAAAGAAATAAGTAAATTGTAAATTTAAAAATCAGAATATTTCTCTCTCTCTAATTCTCTCTCTCTCTCTCTCTCTCTCTCTCTCTCTCTCTCTCTCTCTCCCCCCTCCCTCTCTCTCTCTCTCTACCTCTTTCTGAGGTATGCGACGTGCCCTCTTGCAGACTATGTTAGAGTCCTGCAATGCTTCAGGTGTCTACAGTTCGGCCACATAGCTTCAAATTGCAAGTTGAAGCCTGCGTGTGGTCACTGTGCTGGTGACCATGAGACGAAGGACTGTGCTATGAAGGACCTGTTTGTCGGAACTGCAAACAATCTCGGACACATGATGACCTTGCCCACACGGCCATGGACATTAAAAAATGCCCTATTCTCGTTCGCAGAATCAAGGGTAAAAAATAGCAAATATCAATTATGGATAAATCGACTATCTACTCCGATGGACTGAAAATCTGTCACGTAAATTGCCAGTCTCTCATGGCACACCTGGATGAGTTTCGACTCTATTTTATGAGTGAGGATTATCATATAATATGCATGTCGGAGACGTGGCTTCGGCCTGCAGTTGCTGATGCGATGGTTGTGCTGCCCGGCTATGCTCTCCATAGGTACGATAGGGAAGGGAGATTGGGAGGCGGAGTGGCCTTTTACCTGTCGGACGCCTTGCGTGCTACGGTCCTTGACAGTTCTGCAGGGACCCTACTCATAGACCCGAATATATCGTGGCGGAGATATTATTCAGGGATGCTTCTAAACTTCTGCTCGCTGTTGTCTATCGTCCATCCAACGCTGGATACCTCAATGATTTCTTTCAGCTGTTTGTTGAGCGTTAGGTGAACTATAGACACTCTGCTATAATTGGTGACTTCAATGCAGATATGCTGCAATGTACATACGACAGTCAGCTGATGAACATCTTTGTCACTGCGTCTAGCCTTTACTTGGTCTTTTTTTATGCCACGCATCACCTCAAGCGCTCCAGCACGTTACTGGACTTATGTATCGTTGATGATGCTGATAAAGTAATTGAATACGGGCAGCGGCACGTTGCCTTTTTATCTGCGCATGACCTAATATTTATTAAATATGGTGTAAGGATGGAACGTGGTGGTGGCAGGACGGTACTCTGCAGGGATTGGGGCAAGCTGGATGGAGATGCGCTCTTCTCCGATGTCGGTGAGGTTAATTGGTCCAGCTTACTGGCAGCTAATAACATGGACGACAAGATTCAGATTTTCACCTCCAAGCTCATGGAAATCCTCAACAAGCATGCACCTCTGAAGAAACGACATTTTAAGAATTTTCCTGCGCCTTGGTTAACTGACGATATAATGCTATGCATGAGAGGAACCAAGCCAGGAGAATCTGGCGTAGAAGAAGAGACACCTATTATTATGAAAAGTACAAGCTGCTGCGAAATAGAACACAGAGCATGATACGCTCCGCGAAGAACAATTACAATCTGGATCACTTCAGCAGGGCAAACGGTGCTTGTGAAGTTTGGAACGGCCTACGACACCTGGGTTTAATCAAGGTCAAAAACTCTGGTGCGCGACTTTCGCACACAGTGGAGGAGCTAAATGCATTCTTTGTGGGTGACGGGAGAACGTGGAACATCGACGATCTATGGCTCTCTTTTTCGGAGCTGCTAAACGGGCACTACGACACCAGTTTTCACTGGAAATATGTTCCACCACTTGTGGTTAGGAAGGCAATCATCCGGACAACATCTAATGCGGTGGGCTTGGATGGTATCTCGACAAGGTACTTAAAGATGATAATCGATTCTGTCTTGCCCATTCTTGAGCACATATTTAATTACTCTCTGTCAAACGGAGTATTTCTAGCTTGATGGAAATCGGCGCTCATCTGCCCTGTTCCGAAGGTCAAGAACCCAACATTGGCACAACATTATCGACCCATCTCCATCCTTCCGGTTCTGTCGAAGGTCTTGCAGCGTGTAGTCTGTGAGCAGATTCGGGATTATCTGGAAGACTCTGCCCTCCTCGATCCTTGTCAGTTCGCCTACCGGAGCAATCACTCTACTCAGACATGCCTTATAAGAATGCTCGATGATATAAGACAGTCAGCTGATCTCAGAATGGTAACAATATCGGTATTTTTTGATTTCACGAAGGCATATGATAAGGTGGACTATCTTGTGTTACTGAGGAAGCTCAAGGCGCTGAACTTCTCTGACTCTGTGTTGCATTGGATCTTCTTGTACCTGACCGGCAGGACACAGCGTGTGCGGGATGGCGTGGCTGGTGTGATATCATCCTCGACTCCAGTCTCGACGGGTGTTCCTCAGGGCTCTGTGCTTGGGCCGCTGCTCTTCACGCTTTACTTGTCCGACTTCAGTCATGTACTGACTCATTGCAAGTACAATTTTTATGCTGACGATCTCCAAATTTATTATCACTGCAAGCCGAGGGAGCTAGCGAAAGCAGTTCAGTGCGTCAATGAGGATATTGAGTCTGTCATCTGCTGGGCTACTACGAACAAGCTAGTCCTCAATGCCAACAAAACTCAGACCATAATTTTTGGAACCGCAAGATACATTAGTACGCTGGAACTTCGCTCGCTATCTAATATCAGGGTCGGCGCGACGCCAATACAGTATACAACATCTGTCAAATACTTGGAAGTGATAGTCGCGAATAACCTCTCTTGGGAGAAGCAGGTGGCCAGCACAACCGGGACGATACGGTCTGTCCTTTACAGGCTTAAGCCCTGCAGGCATCTCTTTCCTGCCAATTTAAGACTCAGACTCATAACTTCTCTGATTCTCCCGTACGTCGACTACTGTTGTGCAGCCTTTACGGACATGACAGCGGAATGCAATTGCAAGCTATACAGGGCTATTAATCAATGCGTCAGATTCGTACTTGACATTCGGACTGATACTCATATCACACCCTATTATAATCAGCTACGGATGCTCAAAGTTGATGCAAGGCGTGACTTCATTGGATGTCAATTGTACAATTTGCTACGGAATAAGCAACTCGCCCTTCTAGCTGAGAACTTCGATTTCAGGGGAAAACGCTCATGTAGAGCTACGCGAACCCCGAGCGACATGCTTGAGCTGCCACAATGCCGAACAGAGGGCTATAAGCGTTCTTTTAGATTAGCCTCGATTAGGTTCTGGAATTGTCTCCCTTCAAACCTGCGCGATGCCCCGACTCTGGCTGTCTTTAAACACAAGCTCTATGCGCATTTACTCGAGGCAATCTCACAGCTATTACGACTGACCTTCTCTCTCTGACGCACCTGTTTACACGGCATAGTTTGGTTGCAATATCTATTTTTTATTGTCTTGCTATCTATGCGCGGATAAATTCTGGAACTGTTCCCTTCTTCTTCTTTCCGTTTTTAAACTGATTTCAATCATTATTGATTATTAAATTGTTTCCTTTCTCTTTGTTATAAACTGATTATTATAAATTTTAACAGATCTTTAATCACTCTATCTCTTGTAACTATATTTCGAATTAAAAATTACGCGTTAAATTGAGAGAACATACACATTTACACACAACACACACATGCACAAGCAGTCACACACACACACGTATACACGTGCAACATGTGTACACGTACATACATCCACACTCTTATACACTCCTTGTTTATAGTATATTGTATTATTTTATTTTTGTATGGATCTATTCTTGTACTGACACAAATGCGCTTGAGGGGATTTGTCCCGGGGCGCCGAATAAAAGAAGCTCTCTCTCTCTCTCTCTCTCTCTCTCTCTCTCTCTCTCGTTCTCTCTCTCTCTCCCCCTCTCCCCCTCTATCTCTCTCCCTCCCTCTCTCTCCCCCTTCTCTCTCTCCCCCTCTCCCCCCTCTATCTCTCTCCCTCCCTCTCTCTCCCCCCTCTCTCTCCCTCTCTCTCCCTCCCCCTCCCCTCTCTCACCCTCCCCCCTCTCTCTTTCTCTGTCTCTCTCTCGCTCTCACCCTCCCTCCCTCCCACTCTCTCTTCCTCCCTCCCACTCCCTCTCTCTCTCTCTCTCTCTCTCTCTCTCTCTTTCTCTCTCTCTCTCGCAGTTTTATATGTACATAGATGTTATGACTTATTCCTAATTTAGCATGATAAAAGTTTGATCTTTTATTTATCACAATTAAGATTAAAATACAGAATTTTTAATTGACGATTATCTGCACGTGCCGTTATAACATCATGCGACATATGTACCTTATTCGGATTGTAGGTTGTTGGGCGAGGTCTCCGGGGAGGTTTGCAAATTCCCGATGAAATCACAATGGCCATTAGCGCTATTATCAGATAAACATTAAAGAATATTTTCATTGTATTGTAAACATAATCTTCACGCGATCTATGAAATACAAAATTAGTCTGTAAAAGAAAATTTATTAAAAAAATTTTAATTTTTTTTGAAATTCTAGAATAAATTCTATATAAATTTATTTCTCTTTTTAATTTCTTTTATTTTTTGATATGTTGTAGATACTTACATTTTTTAGTTGTTCTGTACAGTTATAATGTTTACAATTTTTTGGTAGTTTTAACTTTTTATTCTCAACAGTTTTAGATTCTTTGAAATAACACAAATTTTTTTACTTTTTTGTAATATCCAGTTCTAATTTTTTCACTGTTTTAATTACCACAATTTCTTCCATCTTTCTATAAATTCGGTCTTCTCAGCAGCCTGATCGTTTGAACAACTCAACACGCGTTTTGCAGTTTCTATATCTGATGTTCGCTATTTATAATCCACATGTAATTATGCAGCAACAATAATTATATTTAAAAAACCTGTTTTGAATTTTTTTTTAATTAATCAAGAAGAAAACCTGTTGTGAATCGTATTTTTTTCTAAGTAAATGAGAAATTATACTAGCCAGTTTACGAGATTTATTGTTAGTCGCACATAAAGATAATTATTTTTTGCATGTATTTCGGAATGCTTGAATAATCATTTTCCGTTTAGTTTAGAAGTTTATGTTAGAAGAAATTCTACTAAATATGTTATGAATAACATAATAAAAAAATGATCGCTGAAGAATTAGATTCACAATCATTAAATTAATTTACCTATCGATTATAATTCGGTCCTTAATAAGGTTTCACAATCGCTAATCGTTTAATGTCATCGTTAATAAACGCGATAACTGGAATTTAATTTAACGTATAATAATAAAATATACATATGTGCCGGGTTTTAAAAAGTATATTCAAAGTATAAATGTAATTTTACTGTCACACAGGGATCTTTGATTTTATTTTATATAACATTTTGATGGGTAGTAATCAGATTGACCGTGTTTTATTCTCAACAGTCATTGTGTAATTAATTACATTTACACATAATTCACGACGTGTATGTATACACAATACAAATAACATTAATTGCAAAACGTGAATTTATTGAAATTTTGTTGTATAGGAAGGAATCTGTCGCAAATCAGAACATATAATTTTCAAGGATGAAGGAAACCACAGGAGAGATTTATATTTTAAAAAATAAATTCTAAAATACAGTATTATAAACTCAGTACATAGATTGTTAAACAATTTATTTTACATCTATGTTAACCTGAAATAATTTCATTGAAAATTATATACATATATCGGTAATTATTGTCAGCTAATTTTCTGAAAGTTATAACGTTTAAAGCTGCGCCAACATTATTAGTGTTAATAATCGTACTTAATGAAACATTCTTTTTCTGGTTATTAATAAAAATGTACGTACGATTAAATTAAAAAGTATTACATTATTCTAAACTTAATAGTTTTCGCATTATTAACATTCAGAGCTATGATAAAAATTCATGTCATTCATGCGTCGATTTTGTGTAAAATCGCGTGTAAAATATAATTGCGCTTGATTTATGTATTATAATTATAATTATAAAATATCAAGATGAATTTTATTTATCTCTTGTAGCGTAAAAATTGCTAGATTTATCATCGATAATACAGATAATATTTTTTGTTCTCGAAGTAGTGAACTTAGTTGTGAACTTATTACGCTACGATTGCAATCACGTTTATCTAGAGATTCAAACTACCAGACGTTGATCAAATATCTGCAAGCAAATTCAACTTGTCAAGTTATTTATTCCATAATTACATTGTGACAATAATTGTAGCATCCTTTAGGTTAAACATTTAACCATTTAGAGTTAAACATGCATCAAAAAGTTATTTAATGTAGACGATATGTTTAGTTATCTTTATTTTATTTCAAATTTTATATTTACGCGCAGGATTAGCGAGTTACCGTGCGTACGTTGTTGCCATGACGTTACTATGTAAAAAAAAAAGAAAATGAGTTGTTGTCTTGTCGGTGCGCGAGATACGAGTTGTGTGTAATTAAAAATAAAGACTTTTTTCTTACTTTTAATCGGTCTCAAAGTTAATAAATTAATACGCCCACTTATACAAAAGTCGTTTCTACAGCACATAAGTGGGATCGAGCAAAAGGACAGAGTACGTTCGTGTGTTGTCGTACGAGAAAATGCGAAATTAGGAAAAGTACGTTCATGTGTTGTCGTACGGAAAATTGACGCGTGTCGTGTTACACGAGTAGAGGACAGGATAGTCCGCGCTGTGTGTCGCGAACATTTTGACTGTGTGTCTATGAATAAGAATCGTTGCGTATCCGAGAGGACATATTGCTGTGTGCTGGATATCGTGTCCGCGGATTGTATCGAAGTTTTATCTGTCCGTCGCGTAAGCCGAATATATCGTCTGTGAAGTCATAATACAGATCTCGTAGTAATACGCTGCTGTATACTAAAACGTATAAATTGTTGGAAATACGTTGCGCTGTAAAAATGGCGAAACAACCGAATGATTATATGGTTGTCGAGCTCAAAGATATCCTGCGCGAAAAGAATTTGTCGACGGTTGGTAACAAAAGTGAACTAATAAATCGATTGACCGACTACGACCCGGAAATATGGACGACGTTGGATGGGTCAAGAACTCAGCAGCGACACGGTATCGATTGTGCAATAATCGACGAGGATCATGGATCGCGGGATGCCGCTGCGGGTGAGGACGATGGACGTCATCTGCACAATAACAATACACCTCCGGAAAACTCTTTTACCGAAAATAATTTAATTCGGCGAGAGAATGAGTTGCTGAGGCGAGAACGAGCTCTTCTTCAACGCGAGTTAGAAATCGCAAGACAGGAGTACAACGAGGATCGCGGAACGCCACGAACGAGCGGTAGTGGAGAAAGACGCAGTGGTCCATCTGCGAACGAGAATGTGAGGGCTATACGTGATCTGCTGAGCGAGTTTGACGGCGGTGAGGGTACATTTTGGAAATGGGAACAGCAAATACGATTGCTACGAATATCGTACGCTTTGGACGATGCCGCGGCAAGGATCTTGATAAGCTCCAAACTGAAAGGGCGTGCATTTGAGTGGTTCCATTCCAAGTCGGACCATCTCACTTTCAGCGTTGAAGATCTTTTGAAGGCGATGAGAGAAATGTTTGATCTTCGCCAATCAAGATTGTCGCTACGTAAGAAATTCGAAGAGAGAACACGGCAGATGAATGAATCATTTACGAACTACTACCACGATAAAATAATTTTGGCCAATCGGGTACCGATTGAGGACGATGAGATTGTCGATTATGTCATCGACGGCATACCGGATCGCAATCTTCAGGATCAAGCGCGCATCATGCAATTCGAGTCTCGATCGGATTTGTTGGGAGCGTTTAAAAGGTTAACGCTACATTCGAAGAAAACTACCGACCAAGGAAAATATCCAAAGGAGGGAAAGCTTTCAACGAAGGGAAATTCGACGTCAAAAGAAAATCCAGCGCCATCGAGCGGAGATCCGTCATCACGTCAAAAAGCAATTAAATGCTATAACTGCCAGGAAATCGGGCATCTTGCTTCTGCGTGTCCGCACCCGAAGAAATCCACATGTTATCGATGCGGTTCAACCAGTCACCTGATAAAGGATTGCCCTGAAGAAGAACCGAAGTCTGAGTCGAAGAGCGTCATGAATCTAATCGAGCCGATATCCGTTAGCAATCCGTATTGTGTACAATTAAAATTTTCGATGTTAGGTAAAGGGGGTGAAGACTGTAAATATTCGGTGGACGCGGTAGTTGATCCGGGATCCCCAGTAAGTCTTATTAAAAGTGAATATGTTCCGACAAGTGTGCGCGAGTCAATACCGCCTAATGGTGATTGTTTTTGCGGAGTAAATAGATCTCCCGTTCGCGTGTTAGGCACTTTCTCAAAAATTGTCGAAATCGGAGAAGTTAGTGTTAAGTTGCGTTTTCTTGTAGTTCCGAGCGAAACGATGTCGTGCGTAGCGTTACTTGGTCGCGATTTTTGCCGAGATCCTTCAATAAAAGTCGAATTAGGCGAAACTATAATTATCACTAAAAGGTGTAATTCAGAGAGTGACGTTGCTACTCAGATTATGTGAATAGAGTACCTCGAAAGTCCGGTCAAAGTCGGAGAAGAATTAAATGTTAATCCTGATGTCGAGTTATGTGTCGCGGGAAATGTTAGTAAATTGTATAACGAGGAGTATGTCGGGAAATGGGATTCTGATGCGAGTGAACCGGAAACCGAGATGAAGATTTCGTTAAAAAATGATCAGCCAATTACCTTTCGACCTCGACGATTAACATACGTTGATAAGGAAAAATTACAAATAATTTTAGACGATCTGTTAAAGTCTAGTATTATTAGGCCGAGCAAGTCACCTTACGCTAGTCCAATCGTTCTTGTGCGAAAGACAAACGGTGAGTTGCGGCTATGCGTCGATTTCCGCGAACTAAATAAAATCACCGTAAAGGATAATTTTCCAGTACCGTTAATAGACGATCATATTGATCGATTGAAAAATAAGAAATATTTTAGTAGTTTAGATCTAAGAAATGGATTCTATCACGTTGAGATGTCTGAGTGTTCTATAAAGTATACGTCATTTGTGACGCCTATTGGACAATTTGAGTTTCTTCGTATGCCATTTGGGCTAACTAATGCTCCGCGTGTATTTCAAAGATTTGTCAATGAAGCTTTTGAGAAACTCATTCGGGAAAATAAAATTTTACTGTATCTTGATGATATTTTAGTTGCGACTGAGAATACCGACGAACACTTAGATATCTTAAAGGATGTATTCGAGATAGATACGATAGCGAGACGATATCGATTGCAATTTAGACTCGATAAATGCTTTTTCGCACAAACAGAGATTATCTACTTTGGATACTTAATTAACGAGTACGGTATTCATCCGAGTACACAACATGTCGAGTCAGTAGTTAATTATCCCCTACCGCGAAACACTAGAGAAGTACATCGATTTGTTTGTCTAGCTAGTTATTTCCGTCGGTTCATTCCGAAATTTTCGGTAATAGCTAAACCGTTGTATGATCTAGTTAAGAAAAACGCTGTGTTTATATTCGGACCGAAAGAGATCGAAGCTTTCGAAAAATTGAAACAGCTGTTGTCCTCTCAACCAATATTATCAATTTATTCTCCGACGTTCGAGACGGAATTACACTGTGATGCGAGCGTGAGTGGTTTTGGCGCGATACTGTTGCAACAACAAAACGATAATGTCTTTCGACCTGTGTTTTATTTTAGCAAACGGACTACGGTTGTCGAGTCAAACTACCAGTTTTGAGCTAGAGTGTCTTGCTGTGGTTTACGCGATTAAGCGATTCCATATCTATCTCGCCGGTATATCATTTAAAATTGTGACGGATTGTGATAGTTTTCGCCTCACGTTAAATAAGCAAACTGTTAATCCGCGCATATATCGTTGGGCATTATTTTTAGAGCAATACACATATGAGATTGTGCATCGATCTGGCACGCGTATGAGTCATGTTGACGCGTTAAGTCGATGTCATAGTATTCTTACTTTAGAGACAAATTCATTTGAACGAACGCTGTCAATTCAGCAGGACCGAGACGTAGATACCAAAAATATACGAAAGAGATTAGAGAATTCAGAGGATAAATTTTTCGAGTTACGAAACGGCCTCGTTTATCGTAAAGATAAAAATAAAAAACTCTTATTCTATGTACCGTCGTCAATGGAAAATAATGTAATGGAAAATAATGCACTTGTCATGATGACATCGGACATGTCGAGCTCGATAAAGTTATTGATAATATTTGCAAAGTTTACTGGTTTCCACGATTGAGAGAGAAAGTAAAGAGTTATATTTCAAATTGTTTACGATGTATAGAATTTTCCCCTCCGAGCGGTAAAAAAGAAGGTCAATTACACAGTATACCGAAAGAAAATTTACCGTTTCAAACGATTCATATCGATCATTGCGGTCCCTTCGAAAAAACCGGTCGCGGATATAAATATATTTTAGCAATAATAGACGCATTCACAAAATTTTTAAAGTTGTACCCGTGTAAGTCTACGACCTCCGAAGAAGCGATCAAGCATCTGCTAAGCTATTACCGAGCCTATAGCAAACCGCGACGTATTATAAGCGATCGTGGAACAACATTTACGTCAGATAAATTTAAAGAGTTTGTAGAAAGCGAATCTATTCAGCATATTCTTGTAGCTATAATAGAGCGATTCAATCGCGTTATTATCCCGATGATTGCGAAATTATGTGACAAACCCCATAAATGGGATCAAGTTTTGAATCAGGTCGAGTATGCTATTAATAACACTGTTTGTCGATCGACGGGAGAAAGTCCCAGCAAGTTGCTGTTCGGTGTCGAGCAACTCGGCGAAATAAACGATAATCTCAAACTAGTCATCGATTCGTATATTAATGATAGTCGCGATCTAGTGTCAATAAGAGAATCCGCCTCAGAAAAGATTCAAAAAAGTCAAAAAGAAAACGAGCATTATTATAATCAGAAGCATAAAGAATCAAAGCGTTATAGTAAGGGCGATTACGTTATGATCCGTAATGTCGATACTTCCGTTGGTAGTAATAAGAAACTTATACCAAAATATAAAGGACCTTACATTGTAAAGCAGGTGTTAGATCGTTATGTAATAACCGATGTCGAGGGATTTCAAGTCACACAGTTGCCCTATAATAGTATAGTTGCAGCCGATGCAATGAAACTTTACATTCGCGAGTAGTAAATAAGGCGAGTTAATATTATGTCCATTTAGCGTAAATTGTTTTGTTCAGCGCTTGTATTATGTTTATTTTTTATGTGTTCATAGTTCTTTTTGTAAGTACGACCGGGACGGTCATAAAGTCAGGCTGGTCGACTGTAGGCGATATGTTTAGTTATCTTTATTTTATTTCAAATTTTATATTTACGCGCAGGATTAGCGAATTACCGCGCGTACGTTGTTGCCATGGCGTTACTATGTAAAAAAAAAAAGAAAAAGAGTTGTCTTGTCGGTGCGCGAGATACGAGTTCTGTGTAATTAAAAATAAAGACTTTTCTTTTACTTTTAATCGGTCTCGAAGATAATAAATTAATACGCCCACTTATACAAAAGTTGTTTCTACATTAATGAAATATTATCTCCTTTTAATGAATTGTCCACGGTATGAGGCTGTAATATAATTTAAAATGCATCTTTTACATTTTATTTATTTACATTTCTTTTATTCTTTTCTGTATAAAGATTATAAATATAAATATTTTTTCATTTTATATTCAAGGAAGTGTGTAATACCAAAAACTAATAAAAATTCAATAAGAAAGTTCAATTGACACAGATTAATTTGAAGTTATGTAAAATACGTGAATAGTGAATTTTTGATGTAAGCAAAATTGAAATATTGTGTAAATACATCAATTGTATCCAATATATCATAAAGAGAACAAATTAAATATATTGAATATTAGATTATTCGTAAAAATTGTTTTCTTATTTCGCACAACATATGTGTTTCTCATATAATATTTGAATATATAAAAATATAAAACTATCTTTTATACACACACGCCCACGCACACGCTCACGCACACACATACATATATACATATATATATAAATATATACTCATATATACGAGGGATATTCGGCAAAAATAAAAATACAAAGTCCAGAAAATATTTCTAAAGCATTTTATTTTGGGATTTACTTATAATACCTTTAGAACACATATCTTTATTTATTTTTCAACATAGTCACCATGGACCTTAATGCATTGGTGAGCCTGGGAACGAGTTTCTTGATACCAACGTCATAAAAGTCTCGCGCCTGCTCTCTAAACCACATTTTATTATCGCGTCTTGGACCTCATCGTCGTCATCAACATTGTTTATAAAGTTTATTGATCGTTAAACGCAAAACAAAATGAATTTTTTCTTCAATTATAAAATGAGTTTATCAGTGACAACGGATGGCCTTCCACTCCTTTCTTCATCATGAACATTACTTCTTCCCGCTTTAAATTCGCGACACCATTTTGCCACGTTTTGCCTGTTCATAACATCTTCGCTATAAACAGAAACAAGTTGGCAATGAATTTCAGCAGCAGTTTCTCCTTTCGCGCAAAAGAAACGAATCACTGAACGAACTTCGCACTTGGCGGGATTTGGAATTCACACGGACATTTTAAGCACACACTGCAAGCACAATGTTGCTGCGACTGAGGCCTGGTAAACTCTGTCACGTCACACGGATTCTAGCAGACACGGCAGAGCTGCTAACCGTTTAAAAATATTTTCTCTTACATTTCTATATTAGAAAGCTTGTATCTTTACTTTCCGAATATCCCTCGTATAAAACGTTATTTCTAATTTTAATTTTATTATTAAAAAAATTTTATGTTTTAAATTCTGTAAACATTCTTATATCTAAACTAAGCAAATTACATTATAATATTTCCTTACCATATTCACTTACCAAGCGTTTGAAAAGTAAATCTTCCATCAGACGGCCATGTATAGTTCTCGTACTCGGGATATGTCAATATCAAGCGGAATTTGTATGAAGTTCCAGGTAGTAAGTTTTTTATATAGTACATTACTGCCTCATTTTTTGCTTCAAAGTTGTCTGCAATTAACCACTTCTGCGTTTGAACATTTTTGTATTCCAATATGTAATTAATCATCAGATTGACGCTAGGGATCCATGAAATATTTATATCATTTAGACTAATCCCGCTCAAAGTTATATAGTTCGGTTCCGAGTACATATAGACTGTTTTAATTAAACTGTCATTATAGAGATCGCTGAAGTTGACCGGATACACACGTACATATACTGTGCGATTTCGAACGGTCGCAATCTCGGTTTTTTTCCGTCGGACCGAAGGCGCGGATTGTGAGAGCGAGGAAGACAAAGTGAGATAGACAAAAAATAAGTGCGACGACACAATGTATTTACACAAACTAAATATGTACAGTGCTTTAATTTACGCAACGGAATTATAGATAATTCCCGGCGAAGAACTGTGCTCGATTACGAGAATTAGCGCGATCGATAACGCGAAACTAAGTACCGCGAAAAGTGATCGATGTTTTGTGCGAATATTACGTGCGTCCAGCTCGGAGTGCTTTCTGCTAAAAGGCGCCCGGAGATCTCGGGCGGGTTATTTTATTGACACGACCTTCCAGAAGATTCCCGGCAGCAATAAATCACTTTTGTCTCAGGACAAAAGCGACAGGGAATCTTCCGGAAAGTCGGAGGTCGATAATGTTTTTATTTTTAAGTGGATTGGTTGCCCATTTGATTTTGGGCCTCCAGATGCGCGAAAGTCGGCGGATAGCGTGACGCGCAACTTGAGATGCGGCGGCAGGTGCGTGAGCGAGCAGCGCGAGCCCATGTGGCAGCAGCGCTCGTTACAGGCGAAATTAGATCGTATTTAATGAGTACATATTTAATGTTGGTTTCCGAACATATACCGAGTATTTGTATCCTGGTAGCATCGGTTGGATTATCATAAAAAGTTTGCTGTCTATATTACGGTCGGACTTATTAATAAGTGACTCGTTTATCGGTCGCGTACTGTTCACCGAGCCAAGTGACTTCCAATACACCTTATAAATCACCGTCACACAGTTCAGTTTCTTGGGTGGCATCCAATAAACTGCCGCTATAGTAGGCGTTAAAGCCTGAACCGTTACATTTTCCGGTACGTTGAGCTTGCCCGGGTTAGTTCTCAGTATCACATCCGCACCGAATAGCGGATCCATCGATAACTGGTTAAAGTAAATATTGCTCAAAGTCAGCTTTAGTTCATACTTTGTAAACGGTGTTAAATTCTGAATCTCGTAATACCGTTCGGGCGTCTGCATGTTGAATTTATTGGACTTGTTTAGATTATTGTCCACACAGTGACTTACGTACATGCTATATATAGTGGTTGGTAGGTTGTATTTTTCGCATCCGCGCTTGGGAATCGGCTCCGGAAAGTTCAAGACGATACTGTTCGCTGTTATATTTACTATTTTAATATTATAATTGTTTTTATCAGGTGTAAGACATTCCGTCCGGGGATATGGTTGTAAGGATTTACCGAAAGCTATGTCACGTGTTGTAACGTTTCTTACTATTTGCACGTATTTGAATGCGTTTCCTTCGTTGTCGGGAAGTGCATACTTCTTTTTTACAATGTAGATGTCTTTGTTTGTAGCAATGTAAACGTTTGTCATGTCCATTGCTAAAGGTCTGATATAATTTATTTCATCATTTTCAATGCTTAAAATCAGGTTGCACCTACTAAAGCGAATATCGGCCGCAATTAATTCATATTTCAATTTATCCTCTATAGTATCCCTTATCCAGTATAGTAGTGGCTCTTCCATATTTATGGCATCGATGAGTACTGTATATGTTAGTATGGATGGACAGTACCAATTGTCCTTTTTCATAAAAATTTGCACATTTTTTCCGTCGAGATCCGATTTCATTATTGCATACTGATCATCTAATGACTGATATTCCATCCAGTATAAAAATCTGAAAAATATATGTGTTATTCTATGTGTATTATAAAACATTACTTTAATCACGAAAACTAATACATGAATGTTTAAAGTTCTTACAATTTTATTATAATTAATGATTTTATGATTTAAGATATTTATTATAAAATCATAATAAATTACTGAGAACTTAAAAAATAACACAAATTATTAATTAAAAGAGACAAAATTGTTAGTTATTTCAGATAAATGAAAGCCAATATATCCCATGGACGGCAGTATAGTTAAATAAACAGGATAGTTTCTTCTTTTCGAGATCTTATCATATTTGATTATGCCATTTTGCCACATTATTAGGTCGAGTTTCATAATGTAAATGTCTTTCTCGATAACTTCTTTCCAGTATAGATTTCTTGCTACCCAGTCGATGCAGAGATATTGCGCAAGACCTTCAGAGCGAGTTATTTTAGAGATATAGGTTTTGTAAATTTCTTGTGTCATTAGATTAGATTTATAATTTCCCGTAAATTCGAACCAATAAATTTTATACAGGAATAAATTTCATAGGAGTCGCCAGTATTAAATGAATACACAATAATTAATTTCAATTGACCCGACTGGCAAAGATTTTTATTAATTTCACTACGTTTCGACCCTTGGTCCAGGTCCTTTTCAAGTGTACTAAAAGAATAATATTACATTAGATCTAACAAAAATAAATTACACGCCATTACATAAGTGATACGCCACTGTACATTTACCTTAAATACAATGTAAAAATGTGTCAGCCCATGATACTGTTATAGGGCGAGTTCTTCGGTACGTCTTGCGTAAAGCAACGAAACTGTCAAACTAATGTTAAGATTACCAAATAAACACATCACAAATGACTCATAAACAACAAACTAATGTCATGTGTCAAATATTATGTTGTCATAAACCGCGTTTAAATTTTCCGTGTCCTTTTGTAAATTAATCGTATTCGTATGCTTTTTTATCAAGAACATTTCAGCAATTTCTCTTTTTCTTCTTTGTTTTTCACAATGTAAAACTTTTGTTCCTGACCAATCAAATTCATGATCTCTAAACTCGCATCTATGTTTACTTATGACATTGTAATTACTGATATGTTTTTTAATATTGCTGGAGTGTTCCTTAATTCTAGTTTTTAATTGTCTTTTGGTTTGTCCTATATACTTCGCATCATTGCAATTTATCATGTAAACTAAATCAGTTTTATGCATCTTATCGATTTTATCTTTACCTTTTTTAATTAATCTATCTGGTAATCTTAACATTAGTTTGACAGTTTCGTTGCTTTACGCAAGACGTACCGAAGAACTCGCCCTATAACAGTATCATGGGCTGACACATTTTTACATTGTATTTAAGGTAAATGTACAGTGGCGTATCACTTATGTAATGGCGTGTAATTTATTTTTGTTAGATCTAATGTAATATTATTCTTTTAGTACACTTGAAAAGGACCCGGACCAAGGGTCGAAACGTAGTGAAATTAATAAAAATCTTTGCCAGTCGGGTCAATTAAAATTAATTATTGTGTATTCAATAAATTTTATGTTCTGCTACCGAGTAAGCGACTTCATACACATTTCGTCTCTCAACGAGATTAACCTTGATTTTTGAATCAAAATCCCATAATTGGACACCATTAGCATCCGATAACATCAATAGAGGTAACGGATTTTCGTGCGTTCTTGATACGTTCATTAAATCCGTATAAGGTCCAGCACCAACTTTAGTATGCGCTCGTACTTGAAAGTAGTACGTCGTGTTAGGTTTTAGATTGTGCACCGTGCTCTCGAATATTGTAGCTGAGACACTTTCGTCATCGCAGATTTGAATCTTTTGTAGGTTCTCGATGAAGCAATACTGCACTTTGTATCCTTGTATCATTTCGTTTGTAAATTCAGGTTGATTCCATCTGTAAAAGAATAAGATGTAAATTTTTTCTTATTTAGTAAATTTATAACAAAATTAACGTTTATATATATATACATATTAGGGTGGTCCTTATTTATATATAGGAATTTTTTTTTAAATTTAAATAGCAGGTCCCCCAGTTCTCTTCCATTATAGAACAGGATGAACTGTACAAAGTTTCAGATCTATCAGATAGTATTAACCCGTGCCCCATCAGATTCAAATTTGAAAAAAACTGTCTTTTAAATTAAATTAAATCTTTTAATATTGGCAAGGAGATAAGGAGAGTATTACAATATCATATTTTTCATCAAAGAATCTTTTTTAAAAGATTTTCTTTCCCTTTCAATCTTTTATAAAAGATATGACGAATTTCTCTTTCTGTCTTTCTTTATATGTCAAAGAGAATATGATAGTGTAAAACCCCCCTTACCAATTTTTATTTTGTTTTATCATGTGTACTGTTCAGTCGACTTTCCATACAATAAAACCAATGAAGAGTACACAGAATGAACGATATAAGTCCAATTTTTTTTGGAAACGAGTTATGATACTTATACAATTATTTTGAACTTTGGGCCCCATGGGGCATGGGTTAATATTGTCTGATTGGTCCCAAATTTTACAAGGAATAGTTATTTATATAAAGGAACAAATTTAGGGGATCCTGCATAAAATATGTCAAGTTCGAAAATAAGGACCACCCTAATATATATATGTCGTTAAATTTAAGAAAATGAAAAAATATAGGCTAAGAATTTAGATTCTTTACCTGAATGTCACAGAAATGTCGTCTTTTTTATTTAGGAATCCATTGTAGAACTCTACGAATGCTCTGGGAGATGTTGGCTCGCTCGGAATGCTTTCTAAAGATTTTAAGATCGTACATATTGACATAATTATATACAAGAAATTAAGTTAATTATTTTTGTAATTCAGAAAGGACAATTTAAAGTAAAAATAAAGAAGAGAAAAAAAATAAACGTAAATTACAAAATGTGGAAATTAGCATAGCAAGTGTCGACTTTAAAAATAATATAAAAAAGAGTGTTTTAAGACTTAGAAAAGTAATTATTAATCCAGAACAAATACAAAAAAATAAAAAACTTTCAATAAAATGTTAAGCGCTTTTCTAAAATTTCCTATTGATTCAAATAACGGATGTATAATACTTGCGACTGCTTTAAAACAAACAAATTAGCAAAATAATGAAATGATGGCTATCTCTTAAATCTATAATCTGATCTATAACTGTCTCTTAATTTTTTATTTATTTTACATACAATGTATGCATTTTTCTTTCTCTCTTCTTTTCGAAAAAGAATTTATATTATTGCTGCTGAAAGATACTTTTCTTAGAGTTAATTTCCACACTCTCTCTTGAATTTAAATTATATTTACAATATTTTATCGTAGATTTTATCGTAGATTTTCTTTGCTAACGTTTTATGCATTTCTTTACAACTTACCCATAGACTTTGGGATCATAGACATATTTGCAAACGGAACCTTTTCGACTTCGTTTCTCACAGTTACACTATCAAAATGATCAGGCTTGAGATTTTGTAACATGTGATAATTGTTGTTCTCGGACATAGGAATAGCCTTAATGAAGTATAACAAAAAAAAATTAAGTGACATACCGTTGGGCCAGAGACACGACTATTTTAAGTACTTTTAATAATAAATAGTATATGTAGAAATAAAATAAAATTCCAAGTAAAATTTCTTGTTTGTTTGACGATATCTGCTTGATATTTTTATTTATACTTTTCACTCTTAATTAATAGTGTGTTAAGTACTAAGTGATTTTATTTTTTCTAAAAAATCTGTTTTTCAAGGCATCTTCTTGCATATCATACATGATTCTCATATCGAAGAGAAAATCACGCAGAATAGATTAATAAAGGTTAATGCGAATTCATAACCGCTTCTCTTAGCAAATAATACGTAAAAGTGTGACTCGCTTCGATTGTTAGAGCAATTTTGCCCAATGATTTGGTTTTTTCAGGATTATTTAGTTAACTTCTTCAAGTAAGCGACTTTACTTTACAAGAATACGTCCAAGTAAGTCGATTTTTCTTCTCAAAAATCCACCCATTATCATTAAAGATTCAATAACGTTTGTACCTCAAGAATAAAAATGTTATAAATATTATTTTATATGGTCATAGCAATTATATACATTCTTGTATTTATAAAACCTTGTCAAATTCCTTCCTTGTTATAGTTATATTTATTAACGCAAACAAATCCTGGAAAACATGATGCCATAAACTTTCTGCTGACGTTACCTCTATAAGAATGTGTGCATATATAAATGGATATATGTACATATAATGAAAATCATATATAAATTCGAGCGGATAGCGAGTGATTGCTCTTGCGTATATTGTTGATTTAACTATTGGCCTTAAGGTTAATCGATACAATTTGAAGTTCCATTATACCGATACTCGACTTTCTATTTCGATATTTAGTAGCTATTACGATATATGTATATATTCGACTATCTTTAACACAAAAACATATTGCTAACTCTTTAAATTAATTTCTTTTAAATTAATATTCAAATTTTATTTTAAATAAAAATTAATTTAATACAAATCTTATTATGCCAATGAAAATGATTATAAATATCTAGTAAAATAAGGAAGTTTAAGAAATTGAAGAAAAATCACATCAAAATCTGTTCAAGTGTCCTTTGTATGTATTAATGTAATAAAAAATAAACAGAAAATCTCATTAACGTTAAACATTATTATTCATAAAAATAGTAATTACAGAAACACAAAGATAATAAAGATAAGTTTTAACATAACGTCTTAATTTAACGTAATTTTGTATTATATAACATCCATTTATAAACAAAACAAAATTTCCGAGCTTTATACATCCTTCTTCATAACACCACATTCTTTAGTTTCATGTTATATAGTTTTATATTCTATTATTATGCAGAATGTATTTTATTATTATACAGTGTTAATTACAAATTAACTATTACCTGCAATAATACTCTATTGTTTTTTAATCAAGCGAAGAAATCTCTTACCTGCGTCAAATTTGAATCCTGGCACAGGAAAACGCACGCCTCCTATATTTTATTATAATGCAGAATGTATTTTATTATTATACAGTGTTAGTTACACAAATTAACTATTACTTGCAATAATATTCTATTGTTTTTTTTAATCAAGCGAAAAAATCTCTTACCTGCGTCAATTTGAAAACCGGGCAGATGGAAACGCACTCCTCCTGAAGACTGTCAGGTATGATCCTTCGGCAAAAGCGCAACAACTGCCTTCGCCAGCACTAAACCTTTCAATAAAACGCATAATCTCGTCCCAAACATAACTAACTTTTCTTTCGCTCAATTCTCAGTTAGCGGTTTTGTTTTTCTCAAGCTACAGGATAATTCTGACGTGCTAATCGAATCGATGCTTTTCTCATATTTTCGATAAATTCTTTAGAATTCAGTTTGCGAATCGCAAGTTATTATCTTCCAATATTACGTTTTTATATTTCTATCTATGACCAATCACGATATATATATATATCGATCAAATTAGGAAACGTCCAATAAGTAAATAATTTCTATAATTCTTTCGATGAGAGCCAATAACAATGCGAAGTGATACGTATTCATTTGATAGTATCGAAGACAGTAATGTTATTATTATCAGCCTTTCTTTGTAATTTCTCTTAATATTCCAAAGGAAGAGCAATCAATAAAAAGGTAATCAAACAAATTACAAACAATCTGGAAATTATAGATTTATAGATCTATTACTTTCACCGTCATTCAAGCATAAAATATTATCGAATCCACGTAGATATTTGCAATATTTTTGGTTTTACTACAAATATAAAAATTTTCGACTATTCTCTTGTACGTATTATATACTATATGCATGCTTTTAGGATCCACTATTCGTGCACTTTGTTCTACGAGGTTTATATGACACGATTTCAGTAAAATAACGCGTAATGCGGTTGTGTTTTTTGATAGCGATCTCAATAGTAACTGACTCCGAATGACCACTCGATCTGACCATGTCTTGCCATACTTAATAAAGCCTTATTTACTGCATTCCATTTATGATTCATTTCTCTCCGCGAAGATACTCGGCGCTACTTCCAAAAGAGTTATGGTCTTCAAGAATCGTTTGGCCAAAAAGAAAACAGTTATATTTATATATGTATATACGTGGTCTGTTACAAAAGTAATGAGATTAAGTTTGTAGCGCACAATGTGATAACACTAAAAAATCGTAACTACGCAGAATGTGTAGTATAAATAATCCTTCCTTTAAAATGAAGTATAAGTTGCGATTCATTCGGTTGCGTTCATGTGTCATTATAACATTTTTCGTAAGTGTGTATTAGACCTCGTCATCGATATCGTTATGGAGCGACAAAATATTGAACAAAGATTTGCAAAAAAGTTTTGTGTTAATCTTTATCACGTGCTTAATTTTTTACCCCAGCGTGCGGTACATCTTCTACCGCTTCGCAGCCTTCCAAAAGCATTTTGTGTCACCGAAAAACCTGAACACGTGATAAAACATGATCACCAAATGCTTTTTTAAACTTTTTATAACAATCCGTGGTGCTCTCTTTTAATTTAGCACAAATTATTGCAAATCTTCGTTCAATATTTATGAATTATATCATTTACGATTTATATTTCTTTAATTAAACTAATATTTTGTATTATAAAATTTTGGATTTCTTTCTTCTCTTTCGTTATTTCGTATATTAAAGTCTGTTGGAATTACCGACGGCGTACGATCCAACCTCTGTCGGTTGGTTACGGGAGGAGCCACCGCGGCGCTCTAACTGTCATGTCTCTTGGAGGCACAGTCTATCACACAGTCTACTCGTGCCCGAGTCTAGTTCCGGTCACTTACCTTTTTGTACTTCGATACTCATTAAATAGATCGTCATTAAGTACTTTGTGTTCTTTTATCTAGTCTGCATGCGTGTGCCCTCACAACCTTTGCTAACAGGTTATGGGCCCAGGGTCACGCCAAAATTCGGCATAAAGATCGAGAAAGTCGCGAAGCACGCCTCTCAGGCGGCCGTCGAGTGATATCGCAACATTCCGTGAGGCCCGCGGTACGCCACAAAAATGAACGCGACCGGTGTAAAGTTCGAGGTCCTTAACAAGGACAACTACGAAACGTGAAAGTTGCAGATGCGCGCCGTTCTCATAAAAAACAACGCGTGGAGTTACGTGAGCGGGGCAAACGTAAAACCCGAAGTGCAAGGAACTGAAGCGGCGTCGGTGGGGGCCAAGCGTCAATGGATTGCGGCCGACCTAAAGGCACAATCGGACATAATTCTCGCCATGAATCCGTCCGAAATCAAGCAGACGAAAGGCTGCGAGACCTCACGTGCAATATGGCAGAAGCTAGAGGGAATATACCAGTCAAAAGAGCCAGCGCAAAAGGCCGCCCTATTGAATCACCTTATGTTTTTAAGGTTACAAGATGGCAGCGATGCGCGCGATCACTCTCGAAGATTCTTCGACACGGTAGATAGGTTATCGGAACTGGATGTCGAGATCAACCAAAAGCTATTGGCGGTCATGCTTCTGCGGAGTCTACCGGAAAGTTACGAAAACTTTAGATGTGCAATATCGTCACGTGACGAACTACTATCTCTCGAGATGCTAAAAATCAAAATTGCGGAGGAATACGACGCCCGCAAGGAAACGGACAAGAGCTCGGTGCAAAGCGCGATGTTCGCCGGAAAGCCGAAAAGCGGAAGTAACAAGAAGGAAAAGCATCGACGCGAAAAACCGGACAAGCACGGTAGTGCGAAAGACGACTCGAAGTTAAAGTGCCACAAGTGCGGATTGATCGGACACCAGGCGAAAAATTGTTAAAAAACAAAGAAGCCGAGTGAACCATCCGAGAACAGCGTCGAAAGTGTATGCCTTGCAGCGACGTCGGATACGTCGGAAAACGAAGCGTTTCGAACCGGGAAAAGCGCGGACCGCGGCGGTTGGTGTTTCGATAGCGGCTGCACGTCGCATATGTGCAAGGATATCGAATCGTTCGCTCAAATCAATCGAAACTTTAATCGCGAAAAACTAAATCTCGCGAACAGTGCCTGCGCGGATATCGAAGGAATAGGCACCGCATCACTCGAAACATGCACGAGCGGTAAACGGAAAGCGATCGAGCTTAGCGACACGCTATTCATACCGGACCTACGGGCGAATTTTATATCGGTCGGTAAGATTACCGACAAAGGACATAAAGTAGTGTTTAGCGACACGAAAGCCGAGGTCATTAATCGCGACGATAAAGTATTGCTCACCGCGAAACGGGAAAGAGGACTTTACTATTTTTCCGCGTTGACGGACGCCGAGTGCAGGAAGATCTCCGGGCCGGATGACGCGACAAAGACGATGAAGAAAAATACCCTCGAAGATTGGCACGTTCGCATGGGACATCTCAATGTCCAATCTCTCCGCGAGGCCATCAAATCAGGATCTATTCAAGGAATCGACGTCGAGGACATCAGTGAAGATTTCCAGTGCCACGTATGCCTCCAGGGGAAGATGTGTCGAGCCCCGTTTCCAAAGGTTTCGGAGAGAGTGACAGCCAAGGGCCAACTCATTCATTCCGACGTCTGCGGCCCGATGAGAGTCGCTTCACATGGAAAGAAACAATACTTTACCATTTTCATAGACGATTTTTCGGGATGGTGCGAGGTAAGATTTATCAGCCAAAAGAATCAAGTGATAAGCGAGTTCGAGAGTTTCAGAGCGCTGGTGAGCACGCAACACGGGGAGGCGATAAAATGCCTGCAGCCCGACAACGGACGGGAGTACGTCAATCAAGACTTCGACCAGCTGCTCAGGAAACACGGCATTCTGAGGCGATTGACGGCTCCATACAATCCGGAGCAGAACGGCGTCGCCGAGAGATGCAACAGAACACTGATGGAAATGGCGAGGTGCCTGTTAATTCAGTCAGAACTACCGCCAACTTTTTGGGCGAAGGCCCTCAACACGGCTAATTACATCCGCAACAGATCGCCAACCAGCAAGCTCAAAGGGAGAACCCCCTACGAATCGTGAATCGGAAAACCACCAGACGTGTCTAGTTTTAGACGTTTCGGAAGCGAGGTACTCGTCATGGACAGATCACCAGGCAAGGGGAAGCTGGATGCACGGTCGAAAAAAGGAGTCTTTGTGGGCTACAGCTCGGAATCGAAAGCGTACCGGATATGATTACTGGAGGAAAAGAGGATCGAGACGTCCAGAGACGTTAGTTTCACGGACGGGATTCCAATCCAGTCAACTGATAATTGGGAAGATTTCCTCCCGCGGGATATCTCACCTAAAAAGAGATGTCTCATCAGACGATGCCGACACAGCAGGATGCGAAGAACCGCACATAACGATCAATCTCCTCAACATACGAGGTGAAGACGAGGAAGTCGACCAAGACGACGAAGAAGCCACCAACGAAGAAGGTGAACCAGAGAGCGCATCAAGACGAAGTCCGGGCAGGCCGAGAATAGTGCGGACCGGACTTCCAGGAAGACCTCGCAAGGTCCATGGAGCGGCGAACTATGCCGACGAGGAAGACGATTTCGCTTTTCTGAGCGAAATTCCAGTAGCTCGAGCAATGGCCAATCCCGAATCAGCCGAATGGACAAGGGCCATGGCCGACGAAGTGAAATCGATTCTCAGAAAGGACACGTGAGATCTGGTGGACAGGTCAAAGGCACCTAAGGTAATCGGCAGCCGTTTCGTGCTGCGGAACAAGTACGGCGCAGATGGCGTTTTGGAGAGACGCAAAGCCAGGATAGTGGCGAAAGGTTATGCCCAACAATACGGCAAGGATTTTCACGAGACGTACGCGCCAGTCGCGCGACTAGCTTCCATACGATCGACGATTGCATTTGCGGCGAAAAGCGGAATGCACATCCGACAGTATGACGTGGCGACAGCATACCTGAACGGAGAGCTGGACGAGGAGGTGCACATGGAGGTACCAGACCGGATGGAAGAGATTCTGGAGCACATCGTCCGCACGGAAGGGAACAAAAATCAGGTGGCTATCAAGGCAACGGCCATGTTGAACGGTTTGGCAACGGGAGACAAAGTTTGTCTCATGAACAAAGCTCTGTACGGCCTAAAGCAAGCTGGCCGCGCCTGGAATAAACGACTGGACAGGGAATTGCGTGCGTTGGGTGCAAAGCCTACCAACGGGGACCCCTGCGTCTACGTGAGGCATCGGAAAGAGATTCTGATCATTATCATTTACGTCGACGACATGCTGGTAATATGTCGTGACCCAGAGGAAATCACTCGTTTCGGACGAGAGATGGCGAACCTTTTCGAGATAAAGGATCTCGGCGATCTCAAACGTTGTTTGGGGATGGATTTCTCCAGAAGCGACGAGGGCATATTCGTAAATCAGAGGACGTACATCAAGGACATTCTTCTGAGATTTGGAATGTCCGACTGTAATGCTGTCTCGACCCCTCTAGACATCGGGATGAAATTGGTAAGGGGTGCAGTTTGGTCAACCGACGACGGCGAGAAACCCCCTTACCGGGAATTAGTAGGGTGCTTGCTTTACCTATCATTGGCAACACGCCCGGACATAGCTCATGCGGCGAGCGCATTGAGCCAGTTCAATGACTGCTTCAACGAGACCCATTGGGGCGCTGCGAAAAGGATACTTCGGTATCTTAAAGGTACTAGCGATCAGGGGATTTTATATAGTCACAGGAACGACTCTCTGGCAGGCTACGTGGATGCCAATTGGGGAGGATCAACCGATGACCGGCGTTCATTCACCGGGTATGCATTCATCATGAACGGAGGGGCCGTGGCCTGGGATTCGAGGAAGCAGCGGACTGTTGCCCTTTCAACTACAGAGGCCGAGTATATGGCCTTAAGCGAGGCGGCCAAAGAGGCCGTACATCTTCAATGTTTTCTGCTGGAGTTGGGCGCGATAGACGCCAGACCAGTCAAGCTGTTCAACGACAACGTCAGTGCGCAGAGACTGGCAATCAATCCGGTTTTCCACGCACGAACCAAACATATCGACATTCGCCACCAATTCGTGCGGGAAGTCGTGGAGTCGGGTCAAGTGGTTCTGGGGCATGTAGCATCGGATGAGATGCCGGCAGACGTATTGACTAAGGCTTTGAGACCGAAGCACGTTCGATGCGTCGATCTTCTAGGGCTGAAGATGTCAACCTAGGACCAGGCGGTTGTCTCGAGGGGAAGTGTTGGAATTACCGACGGCGTACGATCCAACCTCTGTCGGTTGGTTACGGGAGGAGCCACCGCGGCGCTCTAACTGTCATGTCTCTCGGAGGCACAGTCTATCACACAGTCTACTCGTGCCCGAGTCTAGTTCCGGTCACTTACCTTTTTGTACTTCGATACTCATTAAACAGATCGTCATTAAGTACTTTGTGTTCTTTTATCTAGTCTGCATGCGTGTGCCCTCACAACCTTTGCTAACAAAGTCAATATAATATTGTGAAATTAAAATATATATTGTACAAACACTCTTAATGTGCTTTATTAGACAAGAAAGGTGGAAAGTTCTAGAAGTCTATTCATGTGATATTAATTATCGACTGATTAATTGGCAAATCTGTCGTATCCCCCTAAGTTTTCAGTTTGAACACATCGATAACTAAGTCAATTTCAAACTTTCAAAAAAGGTGTCATAAACACTTTTTGCGAAAACCATTAATCATTTTTCAATATAAAATTGCAAAAAATACTTTGACAAGTTTTCTTTTCTAACATTTGATTTATTTATATCAAATAACATTCAATATTTTTATAATTTCTAAATAAAATTTTATAGTACTGAATAGACATTCTACGTGATGTGTTTTTAATAGTTCAAACAACACAGTCAATATATGACCTTAAAACAATATTTATGTATAATATTGTATAATTTATGTATAATTTATATGTATAGTTTATTGTATAATTTACTGTATAATTTATGTATAATATTTATGTATTATATTTATGTATAATAACAGGTATATTTTCAAACATTTTATAAATATTTAAAAATTTCCTATCAGTGATATATGTATACATATATAAAAAAATTAAATAATTACAAAATTAATAGTTCTGCCAGTTATATAATATCCACTGCATTCAGTTGCGCATCTTCTATGTCCTTTCTCAAAGCTATAATATTTTCGAGGCAAAGTTTAAAATTATGTCTTGCATTCTCTGCACTCCAGCAACGCAACATCAATTGGTGCAACATAGGTGGACAATTGAGAGGCTTCGGCAGCCTGCCTCCCGCGCGTACGTAATTTATCACTTCGGAATTAGTCTTGGCAGTGTAGGGTTGCTCACCCAATGATGTATTTTCCCACATTATCACCCCGAATGACCAAACGTCGCTCTGAGAAGTAAATATTCCAATCACCAGAGATTCCGGTGCCTTTCAGCGAATAGGAAGCAGACCTCCTCCTTCCTAAAACATTTTAGCGAAGTTAATCTTTCGGTTCAAGTAGTCCATTTTTAGAATATGCGTTCTAAAATAGATTGCGCGAGCGTTCACTTATCTCTTGCTTTATATTTATAAATAGAACAAAATTATTTTTCTTAAATTCTACTCAAAGTAAAAAAGTACACCATATTATTACGACACAAAAATTAAAATAACACTTCTAAAAAATTCATTTTTTTTTAAATAATTGTATTTACCTTGCGGTAATAGTCATCCTTGTAAACATCTCTAGCTAGTCCGAAATCGCCGATTTTGACAACACGGTTTTCACGATCTCTCGCGGATACTAAGCAATTTCGACACGCGAGATCTCTATGCACGAAACGCAGTTTTTCCAAGTAGGAACAGCCCCGTGCAACATCTTCGCAAACGGCGAGCAAGTCTTGTAGACGCAGAGCGTGCGAATCTGACGGTTGTAATTTTCGACTCTCTCTCAAATATTTTAGCAAATCACCAATTTCCATTAATTCCAACACGAGTAATGGAGATGTCTCGTTTAAGCAGACGGCCAGCAATCTTAGCACATGCTTATGTCGAAAGTGATTCATAAGCCTGGCCTCTTGCAAGAATTTCTTTTTCTCTTGCGAGGAAGCATTTTTTGGAAGCATTTTTATGTCTCTATGCCCGGTCCTTCTAAATCCTTGACTTTTCCTTAAAATACCTGCCAAATATTTTAAATTAAATTAAATATAAACTTCATCTAAAAAAAATAATTTAATTTTGTATGACATTACGTTTTATTTTATTTTAATAATTCAACGAAAAAGAATAAAGTGCATATGGCCGTTATCCTACAAAAATTTTTTAATCTCTTATAAAAAGTTGGTTTATGTAATTCTCTTTATTAAGAAATGTGTATTTTTCTCATTTTTTATATTAATGTTTAAAAATTAATGTTTTAAAATATGACGTTAGAACTATTAGTTCCTACCATTCCGAATGCGCCGCTACCAAGGAGTTTTACTAATGTGATTTGCTCACGTTTGATTTTGGTCAGCACAAATTCATCCGGATTATATTGCAACGTAGGACTATATAGCGTATTGAACTGAACGTTTCCAATAGGTATCTCATGTAGAATTGCTAATTCCATGTCGGTCAATACCGGAGGCATAACTTGCTCGTCACCTTCTTTGCGTTGTCGATACACTATTATAAAGTTATAATATACTTATCTTATAATATGCATTGTGCAATTTTTAAATCGCTTTCTCAACAAATAAATTAATTTTTCTCAGAAGAATATCTCTTCTTATTACATCTATCATAATCTGTAATTATAAAAATGTGTGTGTATCAAATATACTTACAACAATAAAAGTAGATGCAGACGCAGATTACAGTAACGATAGCGACAAGGCTTAATGTCAATGATATGTAATATGGCGTAGCTAATATTCCAGAAGTGCTCGAAATATCATCTTTGTTATGCAAGAATATAGCTTTAATTTCTTTGTTTTATATTATATATATACATATATATATGTATATGCACACACATATATACGAGGGATATTCGGAAAGTAAAGATACAAAGTCCAAAAAATATTTCTAAAGCATTTTATTATGGGATTGAATTATAATACCTTTAAAAGATATTTATTTTTCAACATAGTCACTATGAACTTTAATGCTAAATTGGTGAGCCTGGGAACGAGTTTCTTCTTTCCAACGTCACAGAAGTCTCGCGCCTGCTCTTTTAACCACATTATCACCGCGTCTTGGACCTCATCATCGTCATCAACGTTGTTCATGAAGTTTATCGATCGTTAAACGCCGATCTAAATGAATTTTTTCTTCAATTTTTTGAATGAGTTTATCAGTGACAACGGATGGTCTTCCACTCCTTTCTTTATCATGAACATTACTTCTTCCCGCTTTAAATTCGCGACACCATTTTGCCACGTTTTGCCTGTTCATAACGTCTTCGCCATAAACAGAAACAAGTTGGCAATGAATTTCAGCAGCAATTTCTCCTTTCGCGCAAAAGAAACGAATCACTGAACGAACCTCGTACTTGGAGGGATTAGGAATTGACACGGCCATTTTAAACACACACTGCAAGCACAATGTTGCTGCGACTGAGACCTGGTAAACTCTGTCACGTCACACGGATTATAGCAGACACTGCAGAGCTGCTAACCGTGTAAAAATATTTTCCCTTACATTTTTATTACCTTTGTATTTTTACTTTCGAATATCCCTCGTATAAAACATAACTTCTAATTTTAATTTTATTATTAAAAATATTTTATTTTTAAAATTCTGTAAACATTTTCATATTCAAACTAAGCAAAATATATTATAATATTTTCTTTACCATATCCACTTACCAAGTGTTTGAAAAGTAAATCTTCCATCATCCGGCCAGGTATAATTCTCGTACTCGGGATATGTCAGTATCAAATAGAACTTGTATAGAGTTCCCGATAGTAAGTCTTTTATATAGTACATTACTGTCTCATTATTTATCTCAAAGCTGTCTGCTATTTGCCACTCCTGCATTTGAACATTTTTGTATTCCAGTATGTAATTAATCGTCAGATTGACGCTAGGGATCCATGAAATATTTATACCATTTAGACTAATCCCGCTCAAAGTTATATTGTTTGATTCCGTGTACATATCGACGGTTTTCATTAAACTGTCATTATAGAGATCGCTGAAGTTGACCGGATACATACGTACATATACCCTGTATATGCATCCTGGTAGCATCGGCTGGATTATCGTAAAAAATTTGATGTCTATATTTCGTTCGGGGTTATTAATAAATAGCACGTTTATCGGTCGTATGCTGTTCACCGAGCTAAGTGACTCCCAATACACTTTATAAGTCACCGTCACACAGTTCAATTTCTTGGGTGGCATCCAATAATCTGCCGCTATAGTAGGCGTTAAGGCCTGAACCGTCACATTTTCCGATATGTTGAGTTTGTCCGGGTTAGTTCTCAGTGTCACATCCGAGCCGAACATCGGGTCCATCGATAACTGGTTAAAGTAAAAATTGCTCAGGGCAAACTTTAGTTTATACTCCGTAAGCGGCGTTAAATTCTGAATTTCGTAATACCGCTCGTATAGCTGCATGTTGAATTGTACGAACTTGTTAAGACTATTGTCCAAACAATGGCTTACGTTGATGGTATATATCCCACACAGCACATGATATCATTCGTATGTACTGAATTGATACTGAATATACTATAGATATAAAGATATAATGATAATATCTCTATAATGTATATTGTAGTATATTATTTTTTCGATATTCTTAGATTATACGAAACTCATCAGTAATATTTGATCTATTTATCGAATATTCTCGGGATATACTTTAATTATCAGCAATATTACATTCTTTTATCGGATATTTTTAGAATGTCTGAAACATTCCCAGCAAACAGAATATATATATATACAATTTAGAAGAACATGCAATATAACAGAAGTTGATGTTACGTTATCTATTTTCTATTGTAACTGCAATATACGGGGTTTAATAGCTATATATATTAGGCTATGTTCCGGAATTCACTGACAGTGTACTGCCAGCATATCATCATCTTTGTTGTTCATCAAATGTTAGACAAGGATAACGATATGCTGGCAGTATTGCCAGTGAATTTCGGAACACAGCCTTAGCAGACATCTTATGGAAACAGGCGACGATGCTATTGCGGAGATAGTTGGTCTTTTTCGGTTTGATTCGTGGAGTGTGGAGGAGCATCGACATATAGAATGGACTGAGTGTTGCGATAGACAAACGCGCGCTCGCTATAGAAAGAGAGGTACTACATGGGAGTACTATTTTGTCTCTCTTCTTGCAGAACCGTCAAATCACGTTATTGCGAGAATTCTGGAGGGGGAACAAAATCACCAATGAGATGCTAGCAAAAGAGACAAACATAGTACTCCCATGTAGTATCTCTCTTTCTATAGCGAGCGCGCGTTTGTCTATCGCAACACTCAGTCCATTCTATATGTCGATGTGGAGGAGTCACATATACGTGAGCAACAACGCTATTTACATCAAAGGTAATCTTATCTTTTTTAAACAATCAGCTCATATGTATAACATATTATATATACAAACGTTAATCAAACTAAAATTTGTACTTGTATTTTTTTGCTAATATTCTTTTAATATCTTGGAAAATCGTTGTCCGAGAAATGTAAGTTATGTGTTCCAAGAACGATAATTGTTTATAATATTTTTATTCATTCTTTAAGAAGAATATAATTGATATATTAGCAACATTCATTTTATTTTTGTTTGACTCTGCACATGCATGAAACTATAATTCAATCACCAAGCAAATGGAGAAGAAAGCAAAAGTTATTGTCTTTGATTTAGATATAGAAAAAATCGTGAATGTGTGTGTTATAATTTAGATTTATAAGAAATTTTCAATAACTTGCTTTCATTATATATTGCTAGAATTATTTAGAATAATTTATTTAGATAAATAGAAGAAATATTAAATTTCAGATTATACTTTATTTTGGGTTGACACTCGTGTAACTCTTCCATTTAGAAGAGTTACACTCTATTAAAAATGAGAAAATATATGCGATAGAAATCATATTTATTAATGATATTATTTGATTAATAATGAAGCACTTTAACAATTGATAAAGTTATAGTTTGGGTTAGGAATACATTACATAGTGATAGTGTTTATTTACGTAATAACATTTAAAATCATAAACCACAATTGTCTGCAAGTATCAATATCTGTGTAACTTAAATGTCTTATGTTGCAGCGTTCTCCTCAGAGTTCTTGTTCAGACTGCTTCCTGCAGAGTTCCTGCATTTTGAGACTCGATGAAAAGCGAAATCTGCCTCAACAGCTCGATCAAAAATACACTGCGAACACGTAAGTAAATGATACAAAATATCTGTAAGTATAGCTATTGAAATAGTTATTCTTTTTCAATTAAATTTCTAAAATTTAAGTGAGGCAACATATGTATTGAGAATACTGTACTTTTAAAATATTATTTAAAATTAACCCTCTATAACGGTTATAATAATGGATTTAAACAGAGTCAAAATGAATCGAAAGCGTCCAAGGAAGGACATCTCAGATATATCAAAACGACAATTAAGTAGATTGATTAAACAAGAATCAGAATTTATTTCTGAAGCTGTGTTAAATATGACTGCCGTACCATCACATAAGAATATTAATGATAAACGCACGAACAATGTGGAAAATATCTTAGAAATTAATTCTGACATGACAGATATTCAAAGCGATGCACGAGTAATTGAAATAGACAATGTTTCTAATGAAGGGAACAAGAATAACGATATATTAGTGAATTATGAACATTTCAATACAGATGAATATGTAAATGAGCACAATTTAAATTCCCCACAATGCATTACAAGAATTCCTTGCGAAGAATCAGTAGCTCATGTTACATCTGAAAATGCACACTTGGCAAACAGCAATTTCAAAAATGATCTTGTTGTCCGGGCTACGGAATATCAAATTAAACATAATGCTCTGAAAGCACTACTTCTGAAATTAAGACAACATTCTTATTTTTCGACATTATCGATAGATCCACGATCACTTTTCAAAACGCCAAGAACACAAACGATACGTGTAGTAGTACCAGGAATATACTATCATTTTGGATTACTAAATGTTATATCAGATGCATTGACATTACAAAAAGATAATATTGATTGTGTTAAAATAAGTATAAACATTGATGGATTACCATTATCCAAGTCGTCACAACAACAATTTTGGCCTATATTAGGCTCAGTCCTTCCCTATAACAATGTATTTATCAACGGAATTTACTATGGAAATGAAAAACCAGCAGACGCAAATGATTTTTTACAAGATTTCGTTAATGAAGCAATAGAAATATGTGAGAATGGTATTTACATCGATAATCGTAATATACAATGTAGAATTGAAGCCTGATATGTGATACACCAGCCAAAGCATTTGCTTTATGTATAAAAGGACACTCAGGATATTCCAGTTGCACTAAGTGCATTACTGAAGGAGAATACATAAAAAATCGGATATGTTTTCCACAAACGGATGCGCCACTTAGAACAGATGAGGATTTTATGCAGAAGATTGATGATAATTATCATAACCCAGATGTAACATGCAACTTGTTAAAAATTCCGCATTTTAAACCTGTCACAATTCCTTTAGACTACATGCACTTAGTATGTCTGGGAATTATGCGGAAATTAATAAATTTATGGCTTTATGGAGATTTACATTATCGTGTACAAAATAGAGCAGTAAAAGAAATTTCTACACGTTTACTGACACAATTAAAACCATCGATACCTTCAGAATTTGCTAGAAAACCACGAGGGATGGATTGCAAAATGGATTGCATAAAGTTATGGAAAGCCACAGAATTCAGATTAATACTACTATATACAGGGCCATTGGCTTTCAAATCTATTTTAAAAAACAATATATATACACATTTTATGTTATTTCATGTGATTATCAGAATTATGTCTTCCAAAGATTTACATGAATATTTATCCTATGCGCAAGAACTAATTTTATTTTTTATTAAAACATTTATAAAACTTTACGGAGCCCACAATGTGTCACACAATGTTCATTGTCTAATGCATCTTGTAAACGATGTTAGGAAATTTGGATCACTTGACAACTTCAGCGCATTTAAATTTGAAAATTATATGCAAACATTAAAGAAATTACTTAGAAAATCCGAAAAACCATTACAACAAGTAGTACGAAGATGCACTGAGAAAGAAATAAACTTAGATATACCACTATTACGAAATATTTCGTCAGATTCTATTTTAACACATCCAAATCTAGTATCATTACATTGTGATGGCCCACTTACATTTGACTGCAATAATCCGCAATACAAAATTATTAAATATAGTGGAATCACATTCAAAGCTGGAACACTTGCAAATAATTGTTGTGGCTTAAGCGATGGTACTATTATATGTATCGAAAATGTGGCGCACTGTAAAAAGCGAAATATTCCTATGATTATAGGATATAAATTTTTGGAGAAAAAGGATCTATTTGACGTTCCTTGTCCATCTTCTTTGCTTGGGATATATTCTGTACATTTATAGTCACATTTGAAATCGTGGCCATTAGAAACTGTGATAAGGAAATATGTAAAATTATCTTGTGGAAATAATAAATTTGCAGTTTTTCCACTATTACATATTGAAATGTAATGTGCGCATTGGTATGGTACTAGGATGGCTGAAAAAAAATTGTATTCAATCGTTGAATTTGAAGATGGGCTCCAAATTATTCCAAATAATTGGTTCAGCGAAGATTTAAAAAAAGCTTTTTGGCCACATTATACAAGTAACAAACGATATGATACAGCAGTTAAACTAATGGAACAGCCAGAATCTACATGTTGGAACACCTCAGCAAAATATTCGGAACATTTTGTAAGTGATACTTCCTGGTTTTCTTTTTATTAAAATTAAATTAAAATGTTGTGTAAAATAAATACTAAATATATATAGATTTTTAAATATTACAACATAGGTTTGTACGTTGTTTCTTTAAAAATTATTTTGGGCTATCTCTCAGAAAGAATAAAAATTTGTTTTATATTTGTTTATTGTATAGTAAATAAAGTGATTCAGATTAGATACGAGTATTAAAAATGATAACACTAATATGAATTTTATTTATTTTAACTTATTCTTCCCACTTTTTATAAATAGAAATGATAATTTCAAGTATAAATGGATATTAATGCTACCATGCATATATTATTCGCGAGTGAAAACATTAAAATATTATGTTCTAATAAACAGAGTTAACATTTTCAATGGTCTGAAATAACTTACAAAGGTCCAAGATGTACACGAAGAGATATAACGTTTTCGATTATACCTGGTTTTTACTAGCGGTTTACCGGGTCCAGTCGAAAACGTTAATAGATTGATTAGAATAATATAACATTGTTTTTCTTTTTCAGCTTGCTATGAAAAGGCGAGAAAAAAATTAAAGGATGCCGAAGACTTATCAGATATAAATTCCTGCACTGAAACAGAAGAATATTTTAAAAAATCACGAAAAATCAGAGCCGCTAAAGTAATGAGTGAGTCATCGAATAGTATTAGTAATGAATTATCTGAAGTAGACGAATTATTCAAAAATGTTCCAAAAAATTACGAAGAAACAAATAACGACTAAACATAGCGAAATAAGAAAAGTTAGGCAAAATGGTAAAAATCTAATGATATAACAATATAGATTAAAAATGACTATTATATAATGATTATAGTGTATAATAGATTAAAATTAATTTATAGGAAATGCAAATGTCTCTTGTGCAAAAGAACAAGTTAAAATAAATAAAAATAGGTTCATAATGGAAGATGTCGAACCGTGCTCTGAGAAAATGACAAACAAAGATTTCCGGAAGTATAATCTCTTTAAAACAAAACAGAAACTTAAAATTATAATGAAAGTGGAAAGAATAAAGATAGAAAGAATAAAAATAAATAAATTTACATTGAAGTTTGGAAATTATTATCAAGAAATAATGCAATATAATGAAAATAGATAAGCTGATGTCAAATTATTAAATTTTTCTTTCAGAATCACAGCAATATATAAGTGTTGGTAAATCAACATTAGATGTCGTGCATACTTTCAATAATAATTTACAAGGTAGTCATGGATACATTGAATGGTATTTTTTCACAATTTTAGAATGCAAAAATTTGATGAACAATTTCACAATTTTTTCTTTTGTGAAGATCATCGACAAGAAATGTCTTCATGATTCAGTTCTCATGTATATACAGAATAAACATAAAGAAATAATAGCTACATTCAACACAAATCAGCGCTTTGTAATAATGCTGATTGGAGTATAGTTTTTATTTTTTGATAGATTCAAAATCAGTATCAATCAGATTTATTAATTATCCAGCAGTTGCAAAATTTATTTTCTTTTTTAATGCTGATAGAATATATCAATAAAATTTGATGACATTCAATCATACTTTGTATACTATCTTATCACATTTTTTTACATTTTGCATTAATGTAATAACTAATGCTTTTTGAAATATTCTTTAATATGAATATAAATTATAAAATATAACAAGTGTTACAATAATAACTATGTGCACTAAGATAACTATGTATACCTATATGTGGCGATTTCCCACAATAAGCGCCTACGCATATGCAACCCGCGAGGCACAGCTTTCTCGCATGTGCTCGCGAGACGCAGCGCGGTACGGAGCGCGGCCGCTACGCGGCGCGACGCGGTAAAGTGAATCCGTAAGTAAGATTCACCCGGGCAAGAATATAAGCGGGCCCCCCGCAGAGTGAAGTTACGCAATCTCTTTACGTAAAAGCTAGTTCTCGGCGCCAGTTGCCGGTTCTAGCTGATCTCGGAAGACACAGCAGCACTACGCACCGCCTAGTGGTCAGAAGCCTTCCAACTCACACCTTCCGAGGAAGAAGTCATAGTGGCTAAGTGCAAAACTCGCCCTACGCCAGTGATGCCAGAATGAGGTCTCGGCTCACCGGCTGCGGCAGTGGAGGGGATAACGCACATAGGCGCGAACCGCGTACATTTGCGCTCTCTCTGCGCCTCTGCGCTTCGGCTAGCTTCGGAGAGTAGAGAAGAACAGACATATGGCATATGGCCTGGCAACGAAGCTGACGTAACTGACGTTGGTCGCTTGTTGTCACGTATGACGTATGACAGCGTTAATGCTTTCCAGGCTCATAAGCATATTATATATATATATATATATATATATTGTTACGTCCGGAAGTCGATATTATTTAATATCGCGCCGTCACTCGTTCACCACACTCGCGCCGCAAATAATCAACACGATAATAATAAGAACACGTAACTTTAATAACACAGAACAAGAACACAGAACGATAAATAAGACAATAATCAGAGCGTTAAAGAAATACGTCCGTTCGACAGATTAGCTGTCAAAAGACTGCCAAATGGCGACCGTTTACAAAATGTCTGCTGTTATTTATCAACAACCCCCCTTGACAACCATTTCCCGGATACGGTACAGGGGATGATATTCAGGGACGTAACACTGCCCCCTTCCTTCAAAATTGTCGTCCCGACAATTGTTTCCAAAGTTGTATGGGTTGACCGTTGTCCTCACGTTCCAAGGCATTGATCCCAGGGTGCCAAAACGACTTCCTGCTCTACCCTGAGCTGCTGCTGCAGGTTACCGAGCGGCGTTTTTTCCCGGCCCCAATCAAACACCAACCAGGAATCTTCAGGATACTGCCGTCGAACCCGCTTCACGAGAACATCGTCGACCTCAGGGTATCTTAACGGTTTCTTGCTCTATCCTGAGCTGCTGCTACAGGTTACCGAGCGCCGCTATTATTTAATCCTAATCGACCTCGATGATTCTCGATTCTTTGTCCAATCGTCTTATGTGGATGTCCGCACATCTTCGGGCAAAAGGGGGGTATCCTCCGTGGACCCAACATCCTCACAAGAAGACTCCTCAAGCCCCTGTCTCGGCATTTGCCCTTCGTCCCACGGGAAAACCACGGATCAAAAACCGTGGGCGAGACAGTCTTCCTTTAAAAAAAATAAGTAGTTCTCCTGGGTAGTTCTCTGTCTGAATAGAAGCTTCATTCTAAGGACAGAAACAAATAACACGCAGAAACACAGAACTCAACTTAATTTTAGTCTGTAAAATAACAATTCAATAAAACTTTTTATTAAAATAATTTAGTATAAGCTGTTCTCCGGGCTCCGTCCTACTCTAACAACGTCCTTTCAGAAAAAGGAGCTAACCTATCAGCGTGAACTACTTTCTTTCTATGCTTAGGTGTCTTTTGAATGCAATATACCACATCACTAAACTTTTTCACTACTTGGAAAGGACCTTCCCAATTACTTTGTAATTTCGGGGCTTTCCCCTTAACTCTTCGAGGATTATAAAACCACACTTTCTGTCCCTCTTGAAAAAGAATTTGCCTGGCTTTTCGATCGTACCAGTCCTTTACTCGAGAAGATTTTACTTTTATCCGTTCCCTAACGCTGGAATGAATGTCATTTAATTTTTCTCTCAAATTCTTTATAAAACTTCCCACCAAAGGTGACTCCTCTTCTTGAAACTTTGGAAGACTACCCCGCAATAAATCTACGGGTAACCTGAGATCTCGGGCGAAGTATAATTCCGCAGGAGTCACGCCGGTGTTTTCATGCTTCGAAGATCTATATGCCAAAAGAAACATGGGAATCCATCGATCCCAATCCTTCTGATTTTCAGAAATATATTTCGCTAAATAAGAAATTATAGTCTGATGTTGACGTTCGACCTGGCCGTCTGACTGAGGATGCAGAGCAGTGGTCCTCGTCTTCCTTATTCCGAGTAGTTCCGACAATTCTGCAAAGAGTTTTGACTCAAAACTTTTCCCTTGATCGGTATGAACTTCCGTGGGAACTCCATGTCTGGAAATAAACTGATTTACAAAAACTTCTGCCACCATCTTCGTCCTAATATTCTTCAAAGGAAAAGCTTCTACCCATTTGGTGAAGCAATCTACGATGACAAGTAAATATTTATTCCCGGATATAGTTGTCGGAAGTGGACCGAGGATATCCATTTGTACCCTCTCGAATGGAGCACCAACGTTATAAATTTGTAGTGGGGACTTCCCCTTCCCTGCAGGGCCCTTCCTAGCAACACAAACCTTACAGGATCTACACCAGTCTTCAACATCCTGTTTACATGTAGCCCAATAGAAACGCTTTCGAATTTTTTCTAGAGTCTTATTCACTCCAAAATGTCCTCCTGACGGAGAATCGTGTACCTCTTCTAAAATTTCTTTAACACGTTTCTGAGGAACCACAAGTTGTAGGAAACTAAACTTTAAATTCGGGGCTTCCCATCTTTTATAAAGAATTCCATCTTGCACGGTTAAAGCGTCCCAATATGACCAATAAATTTGAGCGGAAACATCCTGAGCAGCTATCTCCGAATGCCCCGGACGTACTCCCATTTCCTTTCCTCGTAAAATAATTGAAACGCTCGGGTCTTCCCTTTGACCTTTCCGCCATTCTTCCAAATTTTCCTCCTCAAGCACCAGGCGAGCGACTGCTTTTTCTGCTTCCTCCGTGCTTTTCCTCTCTATCCTAGCACAATATTCGCAGCCGAACGACTCACATTGCCGTCGGGACAGTCCATCAGCATTCTTGTGAGATTGCCCTTTCCGATGAACAATCTCAAATTCGTATTGTTGAAGTCCTTCCAGCCAACGTGCTAACTGTCCTTCTAAATCCTTAAAGGACATAAGCCACCTCAAAGAAACATGATCTGTACGAATTAAAAACTTTCGTCCTAAAAGATAGTGACGAAAAAATTTTAAAGAATTAATTATTGCCAACAATTCCCGTCGAGTTACGCAATAATTGCGCTCAGCCTTACTGAGCACCCGACTAAAATAAGCGATGACCTTCTCTTTTCCCTCCTGTTTTTGAGATAAAACCGCACCAATAGCAATATTTGAAGCATCTGTATCTAAAATAAACTCGTCCTCCCCCTTTGGAAAAGAAAGTACCGGGGAAGAGGACAACATTTGTTTCAACTTTTCGAAAGCATTTTGGCATTCTTCTCCCCATACAAATTTAACTTGATTCTCTGTTAATACAAAAAGAGGCTTTGCCAAAGAAGAGAATCCTTTAATGAATTTGCGGTAATAAGAACAGAAACCGAGGAAACTACGTAACTGTTTCTTAGTGTGGGGAGTCGGCCAATCTCTTACGGCGGCAATCTTTTCGGGGTCTGTTGTAACGCCATCTGCAGAAACTACATGTCCCAAATATTTAACACTTTTACCGAAAAGAACACATTTCTTTGGATTTATTTTTAAATTTGCCTCTCGCAATCTTGAAAATACCATTTTGAGATTTTCTAACATTTCAGCAAAACTTTTCCCGAAAATAATCACATCATCCAAATAAACTAAACAAATTTTTGACAATAATCCCCGTAAAACTTTCTCCATCAAACGTTCAAATGTTGCAGGGGCGTTACACAGTCCAAATGGCATTACTGTAAATTGCCAGAGTCCCCTGCCAATTGAGAAAGCCGTTTTCTCCCTGTCTTCTGAACGGATTTTTAATTGCCAATAACCACTTTTCAAATCAAGCGTCGAAAACCAAACATTACCTGAGAGCTGGTCGAGGATATCGTCTATTCTTGGGAGAGGATAGGAATCTTTTACCGTAATAGCGTTTAACTTCCGGTAATCCACACAAAATCTTATAGTATCATCCTTCTTCCTTACTAAAACTGCAGGAGAAACCCAAGGACTTTGCGATTCCTCAATTACTCCATTAGTCCTCATATCATCTATAATTTTATCTACTTCTCCTCTCATTTGAATTGGAATTCGTCGGGGAACCTGTTTTATGGGGAGAGAATCTTGCACATTTATAACATGTTTGACAACATTACAATTTCCAGCAATAATATTACAAGAAAATACATCTTGATAATCACACAAGAAATCCATAAAACAATTCTTTTGAGTCTCTCCCATATTCTCGGAATTGTGAACAAAAAGTTCCTCCAAGATAGATGGGACTTTATTGAAAGAATTATCAATGCGAGAACAATTAAAGACTTTTAACTTTCCAAAAGCAAACTCAAAAACATTTTCTAAGTTAATCATTTTAAGAAAATCTACTCCTAACAAACATTCATCATTTATTTCTGCTACATACATAGGAACTTCAACAGAATATTTTCCGATTTGAACATTTACTCTGACTTTAAATTCAATTGGAACCTTTTCTCCAGTTGGATATCTTATGTTATAGTTTTTAACTTGAATTCTCTCTTTTTCTGTCTTTACAAATTTACTGCTTAAAATAGAAACATCGGAGCCCGTATCTATCTTAAAAGAACAGCCTTGCCCGTCCAACATGCCAAAATAACAAAAATCTTTGTTATCAATTCTTTTTACATTAATATCTACAAAATGGTTTATATGCGGGGCATTTTTCTCGCGAGTTGAACTCGCCCCGCTAAGCTCAACTAAACCGCGTTTCCCTTTTCATTGGGACATTCTGCGCGGAAGTGTCCTGTCTTTCCGCAAGTCCAACACTCTCTCGAGTTAATACCAAAATTATTTCCTCGCCATTTTCCTTTTTGACCATTTCCCCCTTTTCCTTCTCCCTCTGCGACTTTCGCATCTCCGGCTTTTCGCGCGTCCTTCCTCTGCCCCTTCTCAAAATTCTTTTGTTCAAAATTTCTTCCGGAAAATTTTCCATAACCGTCCCTTTTTCTTTCAAAATTTTCTTCCCGAATAATTTTAACGGCTTTCGCCCTTTCTACGGCCAATTTCAACGAGGTTATGCCCTCAAGTTGGAGAGTTTGCCTTAGAAAACCATCAGATAATGCCGAAAGAAATTGCGCACACGCAATTTTATCCCGCACCGCGAAAGAGCACTCCGGATAAGCCAAACGCGCAAGTCTCTCAAGTTCAGCACCAAAAGAAGCTAATTCTTCCCCAAATTTCTGTTTTCTATTTGTAAATAAAGAATAATAATTTTGTGACATATTTCCCTCTCCGAATCGTAACTCTAATTTTGATTTTAACTCTTCAAAGCTTAAACTCTCCAAATTTTCAATTGATTCTAGAATTGAACGCGCTTTACCCCTCAAACTCGCGGCCAACGCAATAGATTTTGTTGCGTCATCCCAGCAATTCGCGCGCGCGATTAATAAGAATTGAGAGAGGAATTCTCGCAGCGGCACCGTTCCGTCAAAAGTATCGGGCTTTAACTTGAAGCCGATCGCCGCGCGCGCGTCCGTTTCCCTCGCGTCCGCATTCCGCGCCCCCGAATCACCGGAAGCTCTATTACGGAAAGGACTTAGCTGGGACCGAAGACGCTGAAGTTCTTCATCCCGCTGGCGCAGCATCGCTTCGAAGTCAGCCTGTTGCCGGAGCCGTTCCTCGTGAAGCTGTTTAATCTCACTGATTGCGACCTGAAGCGCCGCAGCTCCCGTTGCCATGTCCGGATTTATAAATTATAAATGTTTATTATTTATAATATTATTATTATTATTTATAAATATTTGTGTAAATATTTATCATGTGATAGAGGTTAACCTTTACACTACCTTAATAAATTATAAATATATTTTATTTTTTTAGATAAAGTATCAGAAAATTTAGAAAACATGGTGCTGGAAGATATAAAAGCACCTACTTTGCAGCAGTTGGTGCAACAATTATTGCACCAACAACAACAACAACAAAAACAACAACAGCAACAACAACAACAGCTACAGCAGCAAGTGCAATATTTATTGCAGTCGCAGCACTCGCAGCAATCGCAGCAGCCGCAACAGTCGGAGCAGTCGCCGCAGCCGCAGCAACCGCAGCAGCAAGAAGAAAAAAAAAGGTATGTTAGTTATTAAATTTTTATTTTTTTGTAACGTAAATTTTTTTAAAATTATTTATTTATATATATATAATTATATGTATTATTATATTATATATTATATTATATATATAATTATATATATATATATATATTATTTTAACTTATTTATTACTCATTTGTGTATATATTTATTTCTTATAGAAAGAAAGGGTTTAGGCCGAGGGAAATCACGTGCCCGTTGGCAAGAAAGAAGGATGGGTGGCAGGGGCGGCCAAGGCGTGAGAGGCTGGATGAGTGGCAGGGGTGGCCAGGGTGGCCGTGGCGGCCGGAGCGGCCGGAGCGGCAGGGGCGGCAGGGGCGGCCAGCGTAGCTGGGGCCCAATTATCAAAAATTATTTTTATTATTAAATACTTAATTAATAAACATTGATATTATATTTTATAATTAAATAAAAAAATTAATTTATAAATATAATTAAGGCTATTTTATTAATATCCCAAATTCCATATCCAAGTTCCTTTTTTAATATCGCCTTAATTTCCACTTTTAATTTATTTTTTAATTTTTATCATACGCGTGTATCTTGTTCGCAAAAGACATCACACCACCTCTGAAACAGCCTCACGTTATATGCTGCAGATGATATTGCTGATCCCTCAACATCCAACGATATGCAATAATAATATTCAAAAGATAATGACTTGTGTTTTAAGGGCATTACTATTCATGTAATACAATAAATAGATATGTCTGTAAAAGACATATCACACCTGAAAAGTATGTATAAATATGTCTATAAAAGACATGAATAAAATGTGGTACAATAGGGCTCCAGGCGAAGGTCCACTTAAAAACCTAACGCACCATTAGTGGAACCCCATGGTGGTGTGGAAGTCCACTATTTGCTACATTAACCATAATAATAATAATAATATAATATAATACAATATAATTATAATTATAATATAATAATATAATTAAAATATTAATTATAATAATTATTTTAATTAATATTCTAATTATATTATTATATTCTAATTATATTATATTATATTATATTATTATTATTAATTATATTATTATTATTAATTATATATATTATATATAATTATAATATTATAATATAATTATAATTATAATTATTATTATAATTATATCTGTTAAAATATTTTCTTAATATAAATATTATTTATTTTTTAAATATTTATTCTGTTTGTGTGTGTGTGTATACACAAAATATAGTGTGTGTGTATACACAAAATATAGTTTATTATTTATATATACATATATATATATAATATGCTTATGAGCCTGGAAAGCATTAACGCTGTCATACGTCATACGTGACAACAAGCGACCAACGTCAGTTACGTCAGTTTCGTTGCCAGGCCATATGCCATATGTCTGTTCTTCTCTACTCTCCGAAGCTAGCCGAAGCGCAGAGGCGCAGAGAGAGCGCAAATGTACGCGGTTCGCGCCTATGTGCGTTATCCCCTCCACTGCCGGAGCCGGTGAGCCGAGACCTCATTCTGGCATCACTGCCCTACGCCACTCCACCCAGTGTTGTGAGACGGGCCGGGTTTTTCCGCGCATGCGCGGCGAACGTAGCTTCAATGAAGTATATGTATGGATAAAAAGGTGTACCATTAATCACCCGTACATAATTTTGCAAAAATTTTTGCAAAATTATGTACGGATGATAAATACATCTTTTTATATACATAAACAATTATATTTATATAATAATTTTATATATATACATATATACATAGTTATATATATATAAAATTGTGTATATATATATTTCACACTTCCTAAAATTACAAGATATCACACGTGTTTATGTGTGTGATAAAAGAGATAAACTAAAAGAGGGAAGGATGCTAATATAACTTAAAGCAAAATATACAGGGTGATTCAAAACAACCATTTGTCCTTAAAATGTCGTATTCCTGACTTTATTTTAAGAAGATTTTTCCTTTACCAAAATTTTATCCGAAGCTTAGTTTTTAAATTATAAGGAGAAATAGTTAGCGAATTACGGGACGAGTACGGGCGGTAGGCAGGAGCGGCGCGACTCACCGTCCGATGCAGGTGATTACGTGGGGCGCTCGCTGCGATCAGCTGCTTGCTACACGCGATGGGTGTGTGTGTGTGTGTGTGTGTGAACGTATACGCGTATGCACACACCACACACACACTCTCTCTCTCTCTCTCTCTCTCTCTCTCTCTCTCTCCCACACACACACTCACTTATTCTTACCTTGTAGAGATTCGATATCTTAATACTTCTTAATAATTACTGATGAAAAATTACTGCACGACCGTAGATAGCGATGAGACGTTTTCATGTGACACACCGAGTAATAAGCAAAGTTTTTTCTTTCATAAATTGTATCACGTATCGACACTTTTATGAATTTACTTTTACGAATTTACGCACTTGATCGATAAAGTGCGTAAATTCGTAAAAGTAAATTCGTAAAAGTGTCAATACGTGATACAATTTATGAAAGAAAATCTTCGCTTATTACTCGGTATGTCACATGAAAACGTCTCATTGCTATCTACGGTCGTGCAGTAATTTTTCATCAGTAATTATTAAGAAGTAAGTATTAAGATATCGAATCTCTACAAGGTAAGAATAAGTGAGTGTGTGTGTGTGTGTGTGTGAGAGAGAGAGAGAGACAGAGAGAGAGAGAGAGAGTGTGTGTGTGTGTGTATACGCGTATACGTTCACACACACACCACACACACACACACACACACACACACACACACACACACACACACACACACACATATCGCGTTTAGCAAGCAGCTGATCGCAGCGAGCGCCCCACGTAATCACCTGCATCGGACGGTGAGTCGCGCCGCTCCTGCCTACCGCCCGTACTCGTCCCGTAATTCGCTAACTATTTCTCTTTATAATTTAAAAACTAAGCTTCGGATAAAATTTTGGTAAAGGAAAAATCGTCTTAGAATAAAGTCAGGAATACGATATTTTAAGGACAAACGGTTGTTTTGAATCACCCTGTATAATAACATAATAAAATATTTAATTTGGCAGAAAAAATGAAAGAATACCAACATTTGTTGCACGGATAAGGGAAACTGCCAAAACCTTATCAGTATTTATAAAACAAAATTACATTAATAAAATTCAAAATAAATTTCTTAATTTATAAATATTTAAATATTTTATATTAATTAATTATTAATATATTAAAATTTTAAAAAAATAACACGTTACAATAAAATAATTACATGTTAATTGCACATGTTACAATAAAAAAAAATACTTTTAATAATTTAAAAAATAAAAATGTAATAAAATAAATAAAATAACACTTTATTCTATTGTTCCAATAATTTATAATTGTAACAAAACTTCTTAAGTTTATTAAAATTTAAAAACTGAAAAATAAAAATAAAATTTAAAAACTTAAAAATAAAAATATTGCACATATCTTATAGAAATGTAACGATAAATCTCTGGAAAATAAAATAACTATTAATAACAAAATATAGCATGCATTAAATAATATTGGCTCTACATGTCTGAAATTCTATAATTAAAAATTATTATGCAAAGTTAAATAAATAAAAAGCAAAAATATAAATAAATAAGCAAAAATATATTAAGTACCATCAGATTTGCGTTTTTCTCCATATAAATTTAGTGCATTATGCAGTTCTAGATGTCTTGAATCAATTTCGAAATTTGTAGAATTAATATTATTAGCTTGAAAACTGGACCGAACTATACAAATTGAAGAGACTGTATCATTAGCTAATCGGTTTCTTTCTTTATTTTTTACATCTGTTACGATAGAAAATATTCGTTCGGCCTCGGCATTTGAATGAGGAAAAGAAAGAACTATTTTAACTAATGATTCTAAATTTGGAAACATCTTTTCCCCATCGAAATTTGTAAATTCTACTATACTTTTCCACATTTCATCTATTTCTAAACAAGCTAATTCATTTTTTTTTGTTCATCAAAAACTGATGGTAAAATTCGCCATTCAAAAGCTAATTTTGTTATTTCAACATGTTTTACCCGTTTCGCGATAAAAGTTAAATCTTTAATTTTTAATCTACCTTCATTATATAAAGCAATTTTAGGATCTAAAAAAGTTAATTGTTGTAAAAGTGTATCTCTAAAAGGCAAACGTTTAAGCATTTCTCGAACTGCAGTAATGTAAAAATCCAAACATTTCAATCTAATTTGTTGTGAACATTCCAAAGATAATGTTTCCAAAAAGCTCTCATATTCCGGTCCTACATATACATTTTCTATATTTTGTATAATATTCTTATCATCTATATCTAAATTAATAATATCTTTTAAAATATCAAACCTTATAAAATTTTGAGCTATTTGTTGAATTAATTGCCGACTATTCTCAAATAATTTGTGCATTAAAATATTACGCGATTGAAATAAAGCATTGAAACTATTTAAAAAATTTAATGAATATTTTAAAAATAGCATATATGCTTTAACTGAGTCATCATTTAAGTACTCTAAAAGAAGTTCAGCAGACTTTACTTTATCTTCTACTGTTGCTAAAAGAAAATAACTTTTCAAACAATGTAAATAATAGGCTCTGTTAATAAATATATAAAATATAACGGGCTAAATGAGAGCCAAGCGCTGTAAGAGGTGCGCAAATAAGTTTTACTACTTAATGGTTAATGTGTAAAAAAAACCTTTTATTAAAACCGTACGTTTCGGTCCTCCTTTCGGACCATCATCAGCGATGTCAATAATTAACTGTCAATGAACAGAGAAAGATACAAAATAGTAACACAGAATATATTATAAGTTGATCGTTAACAATTAAAATTTTGGAGATACGTGGATAATTATTTCTTTATCGGCGGTTTGTGTTGCGGAAAAAAAATTTTTTTATCATAAAAAATTGCTTTACGTACATGTAGTATTCGTTAGTTCGCTTATCCACGGTCATCACTGACCTTACCGTCAATTCAACGAAATAATTCCTCTCCCGGTTCCAGTCGTGAAGGAAAAATTGCCGTGAGTCTTTGTGGTTGTAACCATTTTGACTGTAACTTTATGTGTGAATTAATTACTCAGTTTGCGGCTTGGTTTGATTGTTAGATAAATTTATATGATGATGGAGAGGTATCTTACTTCATCGATCGGTGACAGGACCGTGAGCCGTGAGAGACAGTACACAACTGTCGGTTAACATATGTTAAAATTTTTAAGTTGTCGCGTGACATTGTGCGTGCGTGTGTAAACATTGTGAATATCGAAGTGATTAGTCTATCAGTCTAATGACGTAATCTGGCGCGCGGTGATTTTAAATTTTTAAAATTTTTTTTCCGCAACACAAACCGCCGATAAAGAAATAATTATCCACGTATCTCCAAAATTTTAATTGTTAACGATCAACTTATAATATATTCTGTGTTACTATTTTGTATCTTTCTCTGTTCATTGACAGTTAATTATTGACATCGCTGATGATGGTCCGAAAGGAGGACCGAAACGTACGGTTTTAATAAAAGGTTTTTTTTACACATTAACCATTAAGTAGTAAAACTTATTTGCGCACCTCTTACAGCGCTTGGCTCTCATTTAGCCCGTTATATTTTATATAACTTTTCAAAACTTCCCAGTTATCGAGAAGTCTAATAACACATTTGTGCAAACAAAGCCATCTCGTTTCTGATAATTTTAATATTTTACATCTTTGAACTTCAAAAAAATCCTGAAACTCACCCAAAACTGCACATCTCTTCGCACTGCCCGAAATATAAGTGGCAACTCCTCTAATCAAACTTTCGCAAGAAGAAGGTAACTTATCGCAAGCTTTACTAGCTATAAGCGCGGATGAATGGCAAATGCAGTTTAACGTTACTAATTCTGGTACTTCTACTTTCAGATGAGACATAAAAGAATTATTGCATCCAATCATAACGGATGCATTATCGCACGCCATTCCAATAATATTTTTAATCGGAATTTCCTTTTTTTCTAAAAAGCTTTTAAATGTTTTGAAAATTTTACTTGTGGAACAATCAGTAGCGTCTAAAGGTAACAATTCTAATAATTGAGTTGTAACTTTTTTATTTACAGGCGATACATATTTTACAAGTATACACATTAATTTAGTATCTGATATATCTGTACTTTCATCGATTAAAATGGAAAATCTACATGTTTGTAAATATTGAACAATTTTCTCAATTTCGCGTTTTGCAATAACATGTTTAACAATATTTGCACACTTATTTCGAGCAAGTGAAAGATCTTGCACAACTTTGGGTTCTATGCAAATATCTTTTATTAATGGAATTAGGTGATCTGCTGTATAAAAAGCTACGTTATGCTCCGCAAAAAAAGCTGATAATTTAATTTCCGCGCGTTTAACTTTATCTTTATGCGATAAATTACTATTAATATTATTACTATTAATATCGGTGGCTTTATAATTAGGAGAATTTACATTTTTAATATGTTTGACCGTCTGTGAGTGCTGAACTAAATCTGTTTTGCAGCATCTGATGGTCTTATTGCATGCAATACAAAGCGCTTTATTTTCTACAGGATGAGGAGTTAACCATCCCTTAAAAATTTTTTCATCTAACCAAGAGTTCTGGAAATCTCTAATTCTACGCTTCTTAGTAACTCCTTTTTCAATACTACAATCCATTGTCAATATAAATATTAATATTAACTTACCAAAAACTTGTAGCTAACCTGTTTTCGTCCGTTGAGTCCGCCGAGTCCGCCCACCAAAACTTTCGCCCCATAGCACTACCTTCTGTTTACTGCAGATAGATACGTCATTGCTAAGGGTCATTATGGCCGCGCATGCGCGAAAAAACCCGGCCCGTCTCACAACACTGACTCCACCTGCTGACCGCGAAGCGACGGAAGATAGACGCCCAGTCTCCGCCACCATCTGGCACCAGCCAGATAGCCACAGAGGACGCGGACAACAGCGCTAGCCGCAGTTCCACAGGCATCAGCCGCCTCTCCACAGGCGCCAGTCGCCAGGACCCCGGCGCCAGCCGCCTCTCCACCGGCGCTAGTCGCCCGGACTCAGGCGCTAGCCGCTTATCCACCGGCGCCAGTCGCCCGGACAACAACGCTAGCCGCAGCTCCATCGGCGCCAGTGCCCGGACAACAACGCTAGCAGCCGCAGCTCCACCGGCGCCAGTCGCCCGGACACCGGCGCCAGTCGCCAGGGACGTCAGCGCTAGCCGCCGCGTCACCGACGCCAGTCACCTCGAGACCGGCACCAGGCACCCTGACTCCGGTACCAGGCGCCCCGAAGCGACACCCCTCAGGACGACCTCTCTAGCGGGGACATACGGCCCGCTTCACGGACGACCGGCAACACCGGCCGACCGGCAACACCGGACATAAGAGAGCGTTCTCTGACACCGCCGATATTGTGACAAGTGCCACCCCTTATCTCGCCCCTAAAACGCTCGCCCATAAAGAGGCCCCCTCGGACGTCGAAGGACCAGCGAACGTTCAAGGACGCCTCCACGCAGACCAAAAAGCGAGGAGGCAGAGCACGGAGGAGCGGCCACATCAAAACAAACAGAGACCATAATAATAACACACAGACACGCAAACACATCCTTAATTTGTAAAAATGAATAAATCTGTTTATACCAGAAATTAATTGTACGACATTAAACACGTCCTGTCCACATCCGTAAAGTGAACCTCCACACTATATTATATGCATAACTTCAATTTTATACTTACTTTCGTGATGTTATTATACATTAGATATCAGAAATCCCAACAGGGATTTATTCATCCTCTATTCATAAGGGATGAATAAATCCCTTTTAGGATTTCTATTATCTAATGTATAATATATTCATGATAATTAATATTATTACAATTAAGTCTTTTGTTATTTTTAGAATCACAATCAGAATCACAAAACTTGTCAACCAAAAGCAAGCAACAAACTGCCGATTTAAATGTTGATGATGATTTAGGTATATTAGATATATTTAACTTATATTTGTTTTTTTACTTGAATTAGGAGAGATATACTTTATTATATACTTTATAATATACTTTATATATTTATAATATACTGTTCACGTCGTTTAGGAATTTTTGGATTGAAGGCGAACGATCGTTGTTAAATAAACCAATTGCACGTGAATATAATTTATTTCAAACAATTTTAATTATTTACAAACACCAAATCAAATGAGATTTCCTTTAAATTTCTCGTCTTAAATCCTATTACTTCTATTCAATTGACACGTGTTAATTTTAATTTCAGTTTGCCGCAGTGTCGTGCATGGATTCCGAAGGACTGGGCTGCCCGCTACTCCTCGCCTCAGCTTTATCCACTCTCAATTTTCTGGAAGGTTCTTCTTGGGGAAATTACGTATTTGTAATCGCGTGATGCGCAAAGAGATCCTTTCAGAAATCAGAGCAAGGATTCGGCGAATTAGCGCGTCCTGTTTCCTCGAAATTGTGTGCGTGGGCGCAGACTATTGGATGCTGCATTGTCGTGGCGTCAAGCGATAAATGAACCGGCTCGCGCACGACTTATGCGCACGCGTTGTCTGCTAGCGGCAGCTTGAGCGTTTGCGCGTAATTTGCCTTAATCCGCGCAAGAATTTGAACGCTCCTTTTTCATTTTTGGCGCAATTGCGAACATATACTTTTGATATATAATATTCATTTTTGCGTAATATTGTCTAGTATTGTCACATTTTCTTTTTATTGTGAATTTTTATTATATAATTGTGTAAAATTCGCATTTTATCTATATAAGCATAACTACAATATTTTCATTGATTTACAGAAACTGAAAATTTTCGCCGATTTGTTATTAGAAAACTGATAACCTTGGAGATGAAAATGAATATAATCCAAAGATATCAAAAGGCTAGTGTACAGAAACAGTCAGTTGATACTTTGGATTCAGAAGAAAAAGAAGACATTTTCCAAAATCTACAACTCAAAAATGAAAATGAACTTGAAGCGGTGGAAGCAAAATTAAACAACGACTCAACTTATAGAAAACATATGGTAAGTTATATCTCTGTTTTATAAAATAATTTTAAATATAGAATAATTTCAGGTATATCTCTGATGTTCTACATAGAATAAGTTTATGAAAATAATTGTAATTCAATAATATTATAAAACAACTGGATAATATAGTGAATGTAAACGTTTACAACGTTAAAAAAAATAATATATATTATAGATAGATGAATATTAATGTACAAGATAATTTTATTACAAATATTCTAAAGTCGCATATTACTTTAAGATTAACATATTAACATTATCTTATGTAAAAGTTTATTTGTATTTAAAGTTTTCTTCCATAATAATTTTCTATTGCATTTCTCAAGTTTTCATCAAAGTTTTTTTTGATTATAGCATCATTAGAAACCTTTTTAAAGTAAAACTAACAAGGGAACGGTCAAAAGTGTCCCTCACCGACTTTAATGAGTCTTGAATATGTTGCAGAGCATTGAAAAATATTAGACCCCTATTTTTTTTAGCGGCATATCTCGACGTTTAGGGGGTAAAACACCCCCTTGAAAAAAAACGGTTTTTTAATTTCTGAGCCAATATCGTCGAAACGGTAAAAAATATTAAAAAATGTTTCAAGTAAAAGTTTTATGGTTTTTAATGTTCTTTAAAACAGTACAAAGAAATTTTTCAAAAATTTCAAATTTTTTGAAGTTCCCCCCCCTCCATAATTTTTGAACATTTTAAAATTTATTTTATAAAAATTCTGAAAGCTTATTTAATTCCAAATCCAACCGTATATAAGAAAGTTGTATTCCGACAACGCATTTTTGAGAAATAAGCTAGAAATACCACTATACACGCTCCATTCCTATCTGCCAGACGCTCGCTACTCGTGATGACCGTCTTTCCTTCGTAATCTCAGAAAGAATGAAATATCGATACAAAATTTATATATATTGTATTTAATAATTAAATTTATAACAATTTATTTATTTATAAATATAAAAATTTATAAAAAGTTATTAAAATTTATATATTAAAATCTTTTATATATTAAAATATTATAGAACAATTGTGTGACAATAAATAATTTACATATATATAAATTGAGAATGAGAAAATGTATTTCAAGTAAAATAAAAGTAGAGCCAATCGAGGAAAAGCAACAGAAAACACTTCTTTAACTCGATGTTTAAAGTTGAGAGGTTTAAGGTCAGAGAATAAATAAACAGTTTATACGCAGCTGCACTATCTATGATTTATCTATGATTTTTATGGTATTGGCGCATTAACATTAGTTTATTTATAATTACGTTAAACTTTAAATAATATATTAATCTATTTAAACTTTAAATAATATATTAATCTATTTAAATAATATAATAATAAATATATTTTTATATCATTTTAAGATTATGTTACACTCGATAAGATACCTGTATCTGAAAATTGTTCTTTTTTCATTACAATAATTAAAAATATATTTTAACAATTAAGGATTGATTCTGCTTTATATATAAATATAATATTTATTTTTAAAGGAAAGGAAAAATAAATAAATATAATACAAAATGCTTTAATAAGTGCTTTAATTCATTATATGGTATGTATTTTGTATAAGTATACGTGAAATACATCGTACATTATGAAATCCCACACCAAAGGTATCATGTATAAAATATCAGAAAAGTTAATATAAGTAATGTAAACTTTATATTTATGGTTCATATTGATTACAAAAATGATGATCGTAAAAGAAATGTTTTATTTTTCCTTTCCTTTAAAAATAAATATTATATTTATATATAAAGCAGAATCAATCCTTAATTGTTAAAATATATTTTTGATTATTGTAATGAAAAAAGAACAATTTTCAGATACAGGTATCTTATCGAGTGTAACATAATCTTAAAAAGATATAAAAATATATTTATTATTATATTATTTAAATAGACTAATATATTATTTAAAGTTTAAATAGATTAATATATTATTTAAAGTTTAACGTAATTATAAATAAACTAATGTTAATGCGCCAATACCATAAAAATCATAGATAAATCATAGATAGTGCAGCTGCGTTTAAACTCTTTATTTATTCTCTGACCTTAAACCTCTCAACTTTAAACATCGAGTTAAAGAAGTGTTTTCTGTTGCTTTTCCTCGATTGGCTCTACTTTTATTTTACTTGAAATACATTTTCTCATTCTCAATTTATATATATGTAAATTATTTATTGTCACACAATTGTTCTATAATATTTTAATATATAAAAGATTTTAATATATAAATTTTAATAACTTTTTATAAATTTTTATATTTATAAATAAATAAATTGTTATAAATTTAATTATTAAATACAATATATATAAATTTTGTATCGATATTTCATTCTTTCTGAGATTACGAAGGAAAGACGGTCATCACGAGTAGCGAGCGTCTGGCAGATAGGAATGGAGCGTGTATAGTGGTATTTCTAGCTTATTTCTCAAAAATGCGTTGTCGGAATACAACTTTCTTATATACGGTTGGATTTGGAATTAAATAAGCTTTCAGAATTTTTATAAAATAAATTTTAAAATGTTCAAAAATTATGGAGGGGGGCGAACTTCGAAAAATTTGAAATTTTTGAAAAATTTCTTTGTACTGTTTTAAAGAACATTAAAAACCATAAAACTTTTACTTGAAACATTTTTTAATATTTTTTACCGTTTCGACGATATTAGCTCAGAAATTAAAAAACCGTTTTTTTCAAGAGGGTGTTTTACCCCCTAAACGTCGAGATACGCCGCTAAAAAAAATACGGATCTAATATTTTTCAATGCTCTACAACATATTCAAGGCTCATTAAAATCGGTGAGGGACACTTCCGACCGTTCCCTTGTAAGTCAATAAATGACACTAGGCAAAACATCCAACTGATATTAACAATGTAATTATATTTTAGATTAAACAATTGGCCCGAATTGTATGCCAAGATACGAAAACTTCGTGCATTCGACTTATGAGGCAGATTTTTACAAACCAGTTGGCAATGAAATACAGTTGGTACGGAGCAAAGAAGAAAAATATCTTCTCAAACTTACAATTATGCAAAGTAATTATGTGTAAGTAAAATAAATTCAGAATTGCAATTTTTAATTTTTAATTATTTAACGGCATAATTTTGTATACAAATAATAATATATACATTTATAAATATATCTAGCAATAATTTACTTATGATTACTATAATTGAATTAAGTAAAGAGACATTTTTTTACAAATATTGATATTTTAAGCAATTTTTATTTATATATTGACATTGATATTTTAAGCAATTTTTATTTATATATTGACATTAAAACAAATTAGTTCTTATATTCTGTAATCGACTTAAATTTAAACAAATTATTTTGAAAATAATTACAAATTACTAAAGTTTAAAAATTAATACTTTTCAGGTGTAATAAGAAACTCTCATATAGATGCAACAGATGATCAAATATCAGTTCCGATAAAAATATGGTTAGCCCATGCAAAAGAACGCGCTGCAAAAGAAAAAAGTGATATTTGAAAGACAAGATATATATTTGGTAGTTCCAAAGTTTCAACTTGTCAATATATATGAACTTCGTTGTTTACTATGTGCAATATACAGGGTGATGAAAAACTAAGTGCCATAAATTTGTGTGATGAAAGAAGAAACGAATACAAGCATTTTAAGTATAGGAACCATGGGTCGGCGACGTTTCATTACGGCATGACGGGCGTTTAATTGAATCGTCACAACGTCTGCGATGCAATGATTTTATTCCGTCAATTTGATATGTTTACAATAAATGTTCAAAGTTACGACCGCCAATATTCCGACAAAGGTCACAGCGACGGAGCAATGACTGCTGCGTTTTTTGGAATATTTCAGGCATGTGTCGGATGGTTTCAGATGCCTCAACGATGCGAGCAACCAGATCCTCCTCAGATTCGACTTGTTCGGAATAAATAATACTTTTCATTGCACCCCAGAAAAAGAAATCAAGAGGCGTTAAATCTGGTGACCTTGCAGGCCACGTCACAGGTCCACCCCGCCCGATCCATCTGTTGTCGAAAGTTTGTGTCAGGTGATTGCGTACTTCAGCCGTAAAATGCGCTGGGGCACCGTCGTGCTGAAACCACATGACCCTTCTAATTGCGAGCGGTACGTCCTCCATAAGTTCCGGCAGGACTTGCTGCAGGAATACCAGATAATTGTGCCCATTGAGCCTGGGAGGCATAAGGTAGGGCCCGATTAAGAAATCATTAAGTATTCCTGCCCACAAATTCACCGTAAAACGTTCTTGGTGACCATGAATGAAAGTGGCATGTGGATTATCTTCAGCCCACACATGATTGTTGTGAGTGTTAACGATGCCTTCACGCGAGAAGCTTGCTTCATCGGTAAACAAAACAAGAGCTGGAAATTCAGATTGGAGAGCTCTTTGTTGCAAAAACCAATTAACAAAGGCAAGGCGAGCAGGAAAATCGTTGGGACCAAGAGCTTGCACCTTTTGCCGATGAAACGGATGAAGCGCATTGTCATGAACAACATTCCAAACGAGACGGCTATTGACACGGAGTTCGTGTGCAACAATTCTGGTACTTGTGGACGGATTATCTTCAAATCGCTCTAATACCTCTTCCTCAAACTGTGGAGTACGTACTGACTTATTCCTCCCTGTGTCGTACATCCTCGATTGCAATGATCCTGTTTCCCTTAGACGTTGGTCAACGTTAACAAAAGTCCTCCGATTCGGCAGTCTTCTGTTTGGGTATCTTTCTTGATACATCCTCCGAGCGAGTGCAGAGTTGCCCCCGGCAGCGCCGAACGCAAGGTGCATATCTGCGAGTTCCTCCCAAGTGTACTCATTGTTGCGGTTCATGATTAATCATTCAAAGAAAACAAAGAATTAATATTTCAAAGAAAACAAACTCCAGCTACTCGTTTCTCACTGTCAGTAGCACAGCTCGACTGACAACGTGATCACTGATAACTTGAGTGACAGAAAGACCTTGCAAGCACCTTGAGAGGTAAACAAACGAATGGTAAACAAACGAGAGGCAAACAAACCAACTACGTTGTTTGCATCGTAGACGTTGTGACGATTCAATTAAACGCCCGTCACGCCGTAATGAAACGTCGCCGACCCATGGTTCCTATACTTAAAATGCTTGTATTCGTCCCTTCTTTCATCACACAAATTTATGGCACTTAGTTTTTCATCACCCTGTATATGTAATATATATGCAGAGAATATAATATATAATATAACAATATATTAAATAATATTTTATAAAATGTAGAAAATTTATTAGCATATGTGTATTAAATATATGTGCAATATAAAAACGAGAGAGAAGCTTTTTCTATCAAAAAGCAGATACTTCATATAAAAATAAATAAAAAGTGTGAAATAACATTTTTTGTCTAAAACTTTCTTTATAAACTAAATAATTTCACATTTTTATTTATTTTTTACATGAAGAATCTATTTTTTTATCTTACACCTATATGTATATTCCAACTATATTCTACATATATTCATATATAATTTATTAGTAATATGCTTAAAATATTCTACAAATATACTGATAATATACCAAGAGATATTTCTAGTAGTTACTGGTAATGCAATCAAAATATTTTGTTAATATACTTATAATATACCAAGAAATATTCTCAGTATATACTGAGTAGGCTTCTAGGGCAGACATAGGAACATCCTCCGCACATTCTCAAAATGTCGTAGTACGTATTTCGAATATTAATGGGATATACACAATCTACGTTTGCGATATACTGCGTACATACTCAGGATCTACCTGTGCTGTATGGGATAGTAGTTGGTAGGTTGTATTTTTTGCATCCGCGCTTGGGAATCGGTTCCGGAAAGTTCAAGACGATAATGTTCGCTGTTATATTTACTATTTTAATATTATGTTAATTATATATTAATTTAATTGTTTTTATCAGGTGTGAGACATTCCGCCCGAGGATATGGTTGCAAGGCTTTACCGAAAGCTATCATGTTATGGATTCTTGGGCTAACGTTTTTTACTATCTGCACGTGTTTGAATACGTTTTCTTCGTTGTCGAGAAGTGCATATTTTTTTTTCAAAATGTAAATGTCATAGATTACAGTAAAGTAAAAGTTTGTCATGTCCCCTGTTAAAACGTTGAAATTTGTGTTATAATCAGAGCTTAAAATCAGGTTGCACGTATTAAGGCGAATGTCGGCCGCGTATAATTCATTTTTGTAGTTTAAGTCCTCTTGCTGTATCCAATATATTTGCGGCCCCTCTGTATTTGTGATATCAATGAATGTTGCCATTAAATGTCCGTATGGACAGGAGTTCGTATTGACCGTTTGTAGAAAATGTTGCTCACTTTCTCCGTCGAGATCCGATTTTATTAATGTATACTAATCATGAAACAGCCGATATTCCATCCAGTACAAACATCTGGAAAATATATGTGTTATTCTATGTGTGTATCATACATATATATAGAACATTATTTTAAATACGAAGCAGAAAGTAATATATGAATTTTTAAAATACTTATAATTTTTTGATAATTTATAACTATATGCTTTATACGCTTATTACAAAATCATAATGAATTTCTATATAATTGGAAAATATCACACATTCTTAATTAGAATAGATAGAATTGTTAATTATTTCAGATAGATGGAAGCTAATGTACCCCATAGACGGCTGTATAGTTAAACCAGAAAGATAGTTTCTTATGTTCAATATCTTATCATATTTGATTATGCCATTTTGCCACATTGTTAAGTCGAGTTTCATAAGGCCATGGCCTTTCCAATTCGTGTTAGATTCTGTTCAGTATAGATATTTTGCTACCCAGTCGATGCAGAGATTTTGTGCATTAGGTGTAACGTAAGTTATTTTAATGCTATTGGTTTTATCCACTTCTTGTGTCATTAGATTTATTTCCCAATCGTCTTGCAGAAAATGGTATTCGAACCAATAAATTTTATGTTCCGCTATTGAGTAGGCGACATCATACACTTTAGATCTTACAACGAGATTAACCGTGATATTTGAATCCAAATCCAATAAATGGACACCACTATCCGATGCGATCAATAATTGAGGTATCGGATTTTCGTGCGTTCTTGATACGTTCATTAAATCCGTATAAGGTCCAGCACCAACTTTAGTATGCGCTCGTACTTGAAAGTAGTACGTCGTGTTAGGTTTTAGATTGTGTACCGTGCTCTTGAATATTGTAGCTGAGACACTTTCGTCATCGCAAATTTGAATCTTTTTTAGGTTCTCAATGAACCAACACTGCACTGTGTATCCTTGTATTATTTTGTTTGTAAATTCAGGTTGATTCCATCTGTAAAAGAATAAGATGTTAATTTTTTCTTATTTAGTAAATTTGTAACAAAATTAACATTTATGTATAAATATATATATATGTATATGTATATGTGTCGTTAAATTTAAGAGAATGAAAGAATATAGGCTAAGAATTTAGATTCTTTACCTGAATGTCACAGAAATGTCGTCTTTTTTATTTAGGAATCCATTCTAGAACTCTACGAATGCTCTGGGAGATGTTGGCTCGCTCGGAATGCTTTCTAAAGATTTTGAGATCGTGCATATTGACATAATTATATACAAGAAATTGAGTTAATTATCTTTGTAATTCAGAAAGGACAATTTAAAGTAAAAATAAAGAAGAGGGAAAAAATAAACGTAAATTACAAAATGTGAAAATTAGCATAGCAAGTGTTGACTTTTAAAATAATATAAAAAAGAGTCTATGTGTTTTAAGACTTAGAAAGTAACTATTAATCCAGAACAGATACAAAAAAATAAAAAGCTTTCAATAAAATGTTAAGCGCTTTTCTAAAATTTCTTATTGATTCAAATAACAGATATATTACTTGCGACTGCTTTAAAACAAACACATTAGCAAAATAATGAAATTGATGTCTATCTCTTAAATCTTGATTTATTTTACACACAACGTATGCATTTTTCCGTTTCTCTTTTCGACAGAATGTAGTTTATATTTTTCTCGTTGTTGAAGATATTTTTTTAGATTTGCTTTCCACACTCTCTCTTAAATTTAAATTACAATTATTTATCGTAGATTTTCTTTGCTAACGTTTTATGTATTTCCTTACAACTTATCAATAGATTTTGAGATCATAGACATATTTTCAAGTGGAACCTTATCAACTTCGTTTTTCACAGTTACGCTATCAGAATGATTCCGATTGGGCTTGCGATTCTGCAAAATGTGATGATTGTTGTTCTCGAACACTGGAATATCCTTAACATTGGACAAAATTAAGTGAGGCACCGCTGGGCCAGAGACACAACTGTTTCCGATACTTTTAATAAATAGTTTATGATAATAAATAGTATATGTAGAAATAAGTAAAATTACTAGTTTGTTTAACGATATGGGCTTGATATTTTTTTGTATACTTTCCACTCTTAATTGATAATATGTTAAATACTGTAAAATTAAATTTTTAATAAGTCTGATATATTGTTTTCCAAGACATATTTTTTCATATCAAACATGATTCTTATATCAAAGAGAATGTTACGCAAAATAGATTAATAAGGATTATTAAGAATTTTCTGATAACCATTTCTTTTAGCAAATAATACGTGAAATGGTAGCTCTCTTCGATTGTTAGAACAATTTTGCGCAAGGATTTGGTTTATTCACGATTAATTAGTTAACTTCTCCAAGTAAGCGACTTTACTTTTTATGCGTCCAAGTAAGTCGATTTTACTTTTCCAGAATCCATCTATTATCATTAAAGTTTTAATAACGTTTGTATCTCAAGAATAAAAATGTTACAAATACTTTCTTATATAGTCATAGAAATTATTCTTGTACTTAAAATCTTGTCAAATTCCTTTTCGGTTATATTCTTTAACACAAACAATTCCTACAGAACACGATGCCATAAAAACTTTCGATTGACTTCCATAAGATTGTGTGCAAATAGCTATATAAAAATGGATATACAGGGTGTCCCATTTTAACTTTTACACCGTAATATCTAGGAAACTAAGTATTATCGAAAAAAAATGTTTCAAATAGAACTTACTCTGTTTTAAGGGGGACATCTTATTATAGACACAAGTCCTATCTAGGTGGAGATGCCTCCGAGATTTCAAGGTGATCTTTGTTTTTTTAATTGAAACTACCCTAATTTTCTTATATAAATAGATTCCTTCTAATTTTTGGCATAAAAAGTTATAAGAGGAGGATGGTCCAATAGTGAATAGTTTACGAGATATTTTATACTTTAGTTTGGCATAATTTTACATAAACTGTGAAAGACCTCGTCAAATATTCATTTTTCGATGATTTTACCTTAATACTTTTATGCACAAAATAATGACATGAATCGATTGGTGTAAAAAAAACACATAGTTGTTTTTAAAAAAAAATATGTAGTAGCTATTTGCAAATTACATAGTTTTTTAAAAATAACTATGTGTTTTTTTTACACCAATTGATTCCTCTCATTATTTTGTGCATAAAAGTATTAAGGTAAGGTCATCGAAAAGTGAATATTTAATGAGATCTTTCACAGTTTATGTAAAATTATGCCAAATTAAAGTATAAAATATCTCGTAAACTAGTCACTTTTTAGCCATCCTTATAACTTTTTATGCCAAGAATTGCGGGGAATCTATTTATATAAGAAAATTTGGGTAGTTCCTTTTAAAAAAACAAAGATCACCTTGAAATCTTGAAGGCATCTTCACCTAGATAGGACTTGTGTCTATAATAAAATGTCCCCCTTAAGGTGATGCCAGACTGACCTATTTTACCGACCTTTCTATTGTTACGACCTGACGCGGCATCGAATTAGGTCAGGTCGAAACAATATTGCTTAATATAAAAGTTTTGCAGTTTGTACGTATAAAATAAGATCAGTCCGCACTCGGAATTGCATGAAGGAATGTAGGTGAACTTTTAGAAATGAGTTTAGAAGTTTAGTGAAAGAGAAAAGCGTGTGCAAAATTGTCGTGCATACGTGTATTAACATAAATATCATAAATACGTGTTATTAACATAAAATTAACATAAAATCTGACATTCCGCACTTTGTTGCTATGTGTACTTTAATCGTGGTAAAGCATTTATTATTCTATTCAACCAATAAAAAGATTAACGTAAAAAAGAAAATAATTTTCGGTCGGTAAAACAGGTCAGTCCGGCATCACCTTAAAACAGAGTAAGTTCTATTTGAAACATTTTTTTTCGATAAAGCTTAGTTTCCGAGATTTTACGGTGTAAAAGTTAAAATGGGACATCCTGTATGTAAGTACAATCGAAATTATATACATATTTAAATTTCAATAACGGGTTAGAAGAACCAGACGCGGATGGTAGTGCGTCAGTTTCAAGGAAAAATTAATATTTATTGAAACTGATTAGTTGTGCACAACATCGTTAATAAGACTTTAGGTCAAGATATTGAGGATTTAGTTCGAAAGTTCTACGAGGACGATGAATATTCTCGTGTTTTACCGGGAATTAAAGATTATGTGACGATTAAAGAGAAAAAAGGTGTCAAGATCCAAATGCAAAAAAGATTAGTTCTAACTAACATTCACGAATTATACGCTGAATTTAAAGTAAAATATTCATAAATCAAAATCGGATTATCAAAGTTTGTATACCTACGACCAACATAAATGGTTAGCGGGAGACCCTGGAACACACATCGTGTGTATCTGTAGTATCCATCAAAACACTCTGCTTATGTTGGAAGGTATTTAAACAAATCATCAGGGAGACAACAATTGTCAATTCGTTTTAATAAAGAATGAAAAGTAATGTTAAGTAAATACTGTTTACAGGTTGTAAATTTTCTAAACTTTTGCGGAGACACTAGTTGAAGAGCCTATTTTCACTCACCAAACCCTTTTGAGAACTATGGTATGTCCCTTACCTACAGATAACTGTTATTATCGGCAACGTGATCAGTGTCCAGGAATTGCTGTGATTTCTGATCGTTTCATCAATCTTTTCGAAGAACAAGAAATTGAAGAAATTACTTACAAAACTTGGACGATGACAGACAGATGCACCATTTTAAATACAACACTTTCAGCAGAAGATTTTACAGAGGCCATCTGTCAGAATTTAGAAAAATTACTACCACACGATTTTTATGTACAAAAACAATCTAAGTATTCTGCGCAGTTGAAAGACACTTTAGCTCCCGGCGAACTTGTTGCCGTACTTGATTTTTCGGAGAATTATATATTTACTGTACAGGAATCAGCACCAGCATATTATTATAACAATAGCCAAGCAACGGTTTTTCCCATGGCTATTTATTTTCGAAAAAATGAGAAACTGGAGCATTTTTCATACGTAGGTATGTCTGAGTTATTAAACCATAATACTACCGCTATGTATATGTTTCAGGATCGTTTGATAACATATTTGAAACAGAAATATGAATTCATTGACAAAATCCATTATTTTTCCGACGGTGCGCTACAACAGTTTAAAAACAAAAAAGCTTTTATAAATTTAGTGCATTCTGCTGATTTTAACATTGAAGCCAGATGGAATTTTTTTCTACTGCCCATGGAAAAGGCCCGTGCGATGGTCTTGGTGGGCAAGTAAAACGCTTGGCAAAGCGTTTCAGTTTGCAGGGGGGGCTCATTTTGTCACCCAAAGATTTGTACGAATGGGCTAATCAGAATATAGAAGCCGACTTTGTGTATTGTTCGAATATTGTCTATGACAATTGTGAAGAATTTTTGAAAGATCGTTTTGCAAAGGCTTTATCGATAAAAGGCACACTAACCTTCCATTGTATGATTCCAACAGAAATTAACAATATAATTCTTTGTAAACGTTATAGTAGTAGTGTAGAAGGTAAGAATAGAAAAATATTCAAATAATTAATCATCTCTCTGTCATCAGTATTAATTTTCCCGTGATCCTCTGGCCATCCCAATTTCAAATTTGAGTATTTCTTTGTAAAAAGTTCTCAAGTTTTCGAAAAAAAGTATGAAAAAAATCTAAAAAATCTCACACTTAAAAAACATAAAGTTTTCTGGAAAAAAAGGATTTTAAAGGGTTAAAAGTGTTTCTACACTAACGTAAACATTTATTGGGGAAAATTTGACCTATTTTACATAGAAAATACGTTTTTGAATTTTTTTCCAATCGTTAGGAGAGATAAAACGCAAGGGCAAAAATTATTGTTTTCTAAATCTTGAAATTTTCAATCCCGGTTTTCTCGCATACTATAAGGTATAGGAGCTTAAAGGTTTTTGGTTTTTCCGTCTATTATGATATAAAATAAGATACAAAAATTGCAGGACAATTGAAAATTTGGTGCGAGAATCTTCCCTCATAATTGGTGGTTTGTCTTATATATGTAATTATATTTATTATTCATATTTCTTTATTTGCTATATTTTTAGAGATGCATTTGCTAAATTGAAAGAGCTACAATCCTAATCGAAGGAAAACTGACTCTTTTATTAATATAAGATTAATTGTAATTAAATATTTTAAATATAGGTACTCTTTTTTCAATTTATTTTACATATTTTCCAGTTTATATTTACTTTTGTGACTGCAAAAAATAAATGCAGCCTTTTCATATTGAGAATTATTTATTGCGTCATCTAGTTTTATGTTATTTATTTATATATAATACATTTTTTATATTTGTTATAGTTAAGACAAGAGCTGATCTTATAATTCTTAATCAACGTTAATTGAGAAATATATTAAGATTTTCTGTGTACAAAAAGCAGGTACAAGAAAGCTAAAGCAATTTCATTTTGGTTTTTTTTAAGTTCTAATTTGATTAAGGTTAGTTCTTTCAGGTTAGTCAAAAACTATTACTCTAAATACTCGCTCTAAAAAAATTTCATGATCAACAAAATAACATTCTGTTTATTTAGTTATATCAAGAGACACGGTAGTGTCTCGCGCCAAGTACCGCGCAGTTACAGCGAGGCACTCCGGGTATCTATACGCGAGTCGGATAGTTGAGAGTTCTTGAGATTATCAGACCTCAATAACCGCTGAACGGATCGAGTTCTTACTAGGCTTAATCGATAGCTTGAGTTTGAATTACATAAAGAAAGTGTCTTTATTTTTGCTCTACGTACTCTATAAACGCATATATTACGACGCAAAGTCTGAATTATAACATTTTTATATATTATATTTTTGGTCGTCGTCATCGTCGTCGACGTTCTTAATACGCATGTGCGAGAAAATGTACGTTTCGAGCATTCAATGTAAGATTGCGTTAGTGGCGCTCCATGACATTTATGCCAGCTTTTGACACGTAGGTTAAGTTTGATTTGATGAAAGAGTGTTATTATTACCGACCGTCGTCGGTAACTATAAAGGTCGATTCAGACATATCCGTGCCGTATCCGTGACGTATCCGTTCCGTACACGTCCGTGCACGGATGAAAATAACGTTTCCATAATTTTATATTAGAGTATTCTTACATTTCAGTATCCGTATCAGTATCCAGCCGTCCGTATCAGTGTCAGTGTGAAAATATCGGCACAGTGATCTGTGCCGATATTTTCACTGAACAGACGGCACTAGAGGAGAAAATCCTCCGAGTGTTTAAAAATTTGAAACAGTTTAGCTACACATTTTGTTCAAAACGACTGCAAGCGCAGTTAAATTTCGCTCATTATCGCTGCCGCTAATTATTCTTATTTTATCGGGCATTAAAGACAGCGTGCGACTTTGATTGTTATTCAATCTTCATTCACTTTCGCTTTCTTTTTTTTGCGTAAAACGGTTTCTTCTTCATCTAAAATTAGTGCAATTACTGTAAGTTCTTTGATTGAAAAATTCGTCTTTCTCTCTTTCGTTCTTGACATACTGAACGAAAATCGACGGATACAGAACTGAAGTATGTGAATACTTTGCACTGATGAGTACGGATACGGAACGGATACGTCATGGATACGGCACGGATATGTCTGAATCGATATTAATAACCTAATACGTCAAAGTATAATACTTATATATTTGCTAATGGATAATAATACTTATATATTTGCTAATGGATCTCTCTCTCTTTTGCTGTTTTTCTCTTTCCCTCTTTTTCTCTCTCACTCACTCTTTCTTATTACTAATAATATATTATAAATATCTCTCTCTCTCTCTCTCTCTCTCTCTCTCTCTCTCTCTCTCTCTCTCTCTCTCTCTCTCTCTCCTTTTCTCTCGTTTTTTAAATAATAGAATTTATGTGTTATTAAGATCCGATAATCTAAGATATTTTTAACTCGGTAATCTAATACGTCAAAGCATAATATATATATTTGCTAGTGGATTCGGTGTCATTAATTAAATACTACAAAAAAGAATGATATAATCCCTAAAAACTTACCTTTTTAAAAAAATGTAAAAAAAAGGCGCCAAGTACACGCGCTAATTGTGAAAAACTGTTATGTATCTACAAAATAGTGTTATTTTAATCTACAAAATTGTTATCTTTATCTGCACAAAATAGTGTTTTCTAAACTGTTAAAAACTGTTCTATAAATTATTTTAATTGTGTAAAATATATTCTACAAAAATAATGTGATATCAAACAATAGCGCCAATTAAAAATAAGAACTTTTAAAAATATTTTAACAAAAAAAAGTTGTACAAAATAGTTGTTTTAATTTCCTACAAAAATTAAAAAATTTTAATTAAAAAAACTTGGCGCTGCTAAATTTCAAAATATATTTCAAAGTATATATTAAACCAACAAATAAATTTAATTTAAATCTAAATTTAATTCAGAACTATATTTAATTTAATTACATCAATAACTGCAATGTAAATATATTAAAGAATACGTTAATTTAAGCATATTTAGTTTAGCAGCGCCAAGTTTTTTTAATTAAAATTTTTTAATTTTTGTAGGAAATTAAAACAACTATTTTGTACAACTTTTTTTTGTTAAAATATTTTTAAAAGTTCTTATTTTTAATTGGCGCTAGTGTTTGATATCACATTATTTTTGTAGAATATATTTTACACAATTAAAATAATTTATAGAACAGTTTTTAACAGTTTAGAAAACACTATTTTGTGCAGATAAAGATAACAATTTTGTAGATTAAAATAACACTATTTTGTAGATACATAACAGTTTTTCACAATTAGCGCGTGTACTTGGCGCCTTTTTTTTACATTTTTTTAAAAAGGTAAGTTTTTAGGGTAATAAGTAACTTCTAACATTTTACTGAGAGCATTCAAATTTAAGCGCTGTACAATTTTCAATATGGAGATGGGTCATGTAACTTGGGACAACTACAACAATGGCACCGACAGCTCAGTGACACTACTGTATGTAGTTATACTGTGCTAGACCGCTAATTTGCGTCAAATACATGTCCACAAAATCTATGTACTAAATTTTCACGCATGCGTAACGTTGGTGGACAGCAGTCACGTTTTAATTGGTTAATGTTACGTACAATGTACATAAATATGCAATCTGTGCATAAACTTACAGTTGAATAAAAGATATCTTTAAATAATATATAATCTTCTTCGTTTTTAATTAAAAAATTGTTATAGCCCTTAAAAATAAAATATATCAAAATATATTTAAAGGTATATGATACAAAATAGCAAGTAATTCGTTAGCAGTATTATGTACAATATTTCGTTCAACAATTAATCTCTGCAGATCTTCACGTAATCCATCATTAGAACAATAAAATATATTACTGATTTCAGAAATATTACTTTGTGTTTCAACCCTATTTTCTTCATTACTTTCTGCATCAGACTGTGATTCCATATTTGATTCGCTCTCTTCATTAAGACATTGAGGCAAAGTTTCAATTTTATCAAACGTGTCATTGACATTTGTGAAAGTATCATTATCTCTTTTTGTTGAATTAGATGCTGTATCCGAATCAGATAAATGCAATACCTTGTAACTTTTATAATAATTTAATTCACAATTAATCAATTGGTTCTTTCGTCTTTTCGATAAATATTGAAAGTCCTTTGGCATTTTGATGTACTGCACTTTTAAAAATTGTTAACTTTTTTAATTCTGCTAAATATTTATAATGTAACAGGTACATACTTATTGCTATAATAAATATCAACAAATATGCACTGACAGAGAATGAAATCCCAACAGAAAAATGATTTTACCTAACTTGGGATTTCATTTTCCGTCAGTATATTATTTGCCTTAATACATACCTAATTACAATATCCACTGCCAATGTATTCTGCACACAACGTATTCTGCACTACCCAATATATGCGCACGTATATATATATGTGTATATACCCCAAAGGCCACTTACAGACTGCTGCAATGTAACACAAAAATATTAATTATTTAATAGTATATATTTTTAACTTATTGCAATTAAATCTATGTAAAATGGTGTGATAGATTCTACATGCAGAAGCCGCATTGCAAGAATGCAACGCCGGGTCATTTCCACTTCTACGGAGCTTTTCATTATCAATTATCTTTAGTGCTTCGTTCGTTTGATAATGAAAAACATTTCTAAAAATGTTCCGCAGAAGTGAAAATGATCCGGCATTGTATTCTTGCAAGGCGACTTTTGTATGCATAACTTCTACTACACCATTTCACATGCATAAACTATTATTTGCCTTAATACATACCTAATTACAATATCCACTGCCAACGTATTCTGCACTACCCAATATATACACACGTATATATATATGTATATACCTCAAAGGCCACTTACAGACTGCTGCAATGTAACACAAAAATATTAATTATTTAATAGTATATATTTTTAACTTATTGCAATTAAATCTATGTAAAATGGTGTGATAGATTCTACATGCAGAAGCCGCATTGCAAGAATGCAACGCCGGGTCATTTCCACCTTCTACGGAGCTTTTCATTATCAATTATCTTTAGTGCTTCGTTCGTTTGATAATGAAAAACATTTCTAAATGTTCCACAGAAGTGAAAATGATCCGGCATTGTATTCTTGCAAGGCGATTTTTGCATCCATAACCTCTACTACACATTTCACATGCATAGACTAACTGTAATCAGTTACAGAATATTTATTTTTTTAATAATAATATATACTTATTTTGAATGTTTTTAATTAATATTGCTGTTAAAAATTAATAAAGGATTACCTTGGATGAAGAGAGTAATACTTTCACGAACTTTTCCACACGCGACTGGCACGATAAAAGGGAAAGAACGCGAGGGCGCCAATGGCGGCCAGAAATATTAGCAATAAAGGCGGGAGCAATTTAAATGTATATGTTATATTCATGTTTTAATATATTTAATATAACATAAATATAACATCTCTATATAACACGTTGTATAACAACAAAGTAACGATAACATAATATTTGTTATATTACGTGTTATATTTAAGTTATATTGCTGTTATAATGATAATAACCAGTAAATAACACAACAATAAAACAGTTATAAAATATAATTTCATTGCAGTTATAAGAGGAAATTATGTCATTTCAACATTAATAACATATAACAGCAGTTATATCACCTGTTATTTCTGTGTTACATAACAATTATATTCTGTGTTTGCTGGGTAGTGGTAAAAAGGCAGTGCACAATTATCCAGACATAACAGAAGGTAATACAAAATTATTATGAAGTAATTTAATAATATATGTTAATATTTTATTAATATTTTTAATTATCAGTAGGTATTACTGAGAATGACGGTAGCGTTGCCAAATATTGCGAGACTGACGTATCGGCAGAAAAAGACTGCGATCACGATCCGTTGGACAGAAGCGAAAATGAAACCAATTCGGAAAGTGCAATAGAGGACGAAAAAAAGGAGGAACCTTTTGAAAATAGTAGAGAGGAGGAACACAGTGTAAAGTGTATTGTTTTTGCTACAAATACCACACTGCTATTACTGTATGACTTCATATGCAAATAAAATTGTATTTCATATGTCTTAATCTTTATAAAAGTATATCCACCACTGTAATAGAAAACGCCTTCAGAATGCTGGAATTAAAAATATCTTCTTTCTTAGTAAATTCTCATATTATCTTCATAAACATTTATATTTAGCTATAAAGATATTTTGAATTGAGAATGATAAGAATATATTGGAAGAATACATAGGAAACAAGTGTAGTCACACGATAGGGCGTGCTAAATTCGCATACTATTTATGGATCAACAAGTTAAATATTTTGGAAAATAAAGGAATTTTGGATAGAGGATGATAGGAATACATTGGATAGATAGAATACGATAGTGTAGGCACATGATAAAATCGCGTACTACTTTTCGTTTAGTAAGTGATTATATTAAAAAGTAAAGAACTTTAGATAGAGAACGATAGGACTACATAGGAAAAACAGATAGAAAATGATAGTGTAGACACATGATAAAATTATTGCGTACTATTTTTTGTTTAGTAAGTGATTATATTGAGAAAGTAAAGAATTTTAGATAGAGAACGATAGGACTACATAGGAAAACAAATAGAAAATGATAGTGTAGACACATGATAGAATTATTGCGTACTATTTTTTGTTTAGTAAGTGATTATATTCAAAAAATAAAGAATTTTAGATAGAGGACGATAGGACTACATAGGAAAAATAGATAGAAAATGATAGTGTAGGCATACGATTTGACGTGATAGATATAATTAGACATTTTATAATAGATGTGATTCGTATACTATTTTTGATCTGTAAGTTTCTATATTGAAACCGAAAGGAATGTTTGATATAGAGCAATAGGTCGGCATTGGCAGAATAGATAGAAAATATAGTGTTGACTCACGATAGATTGATATATTTTTTTTCGTTCAGTTAGTCACTATATGTTATTGAAAACGAAAGAAATTTTGGATAAAGAATGATAGGAGTACATTGTACATTGGAAGTACACAGAAGTTGTGATAAAATACGATTGATACTCACTGCATTTGTTTATATCTTATTCTATAGCGCCAATATTTTGCGAATTGCGAATAGCATTGCATAGAGTTCTATTCGAACGTTATCATAATAATATGATATCTTATTATTCGTAAAATTCTCATAACATATAATATACAATTATGTGTAACAGTCTTATAGGTTTTTATTTGTATGGTAGATATTTGTATGTGAGTATTTTAATGACATTACGTTAAATTTTTGTTGTTAATATATTAACCCACTTACGAAAATCAGGAATCACAAACACGATTAAAATAAAAAGGAATATTTTTTATTTCGCTTGCTATCTGAGTTTTTCATTCTTTAATTTCGGATAGCACTATATAGAATTCTATTTGAACATTATTATAAGATGTATCTTTATATAAATTCGACCAATACTAGCTATAAACTTGTTTATTTATTACGACGTTTCGACCATCGGTTTTGGTCCTTTTCAAGTACAACTGTAACTAAAAACCTATCTTTCTAAAAAAAGGTAAAAAAAAGGCGCCAAGTACACGCGCCATAGTTTTTGTGAAAAACTTTCATATGTATTTTTTAATTTGCACAAGTAGTGTTACTTTAAACCATAAAAAATATTTTACGAATTATTTTAATATTGTGTAAAACATCCTACAAAAATAATGATATAAAAAAATTACGCCAACTAGAAATAAAAGCATATACAAATATTTTAACCAAAAAAAGTTGTACAAAATATGTAGTTGTTTTAATTTCCTACAAAAATAATGATATCAAAAAATTTCGCCAACTGAATAAAAATTTATGTTATAAAATTTATTTATTTCATTATTTCCAATATTAAGAAAAATTATATTTAATACATTGCAATATAATTATAGTAGTAGGGCGTATAGCTAAAATAGTTATTTTATAATTAACTAAGTGCACAATTATAATTTACCAATAACCATATATATTCTAAAAAGTTTAATAAAAAAAGATTATATAAAACCAATTAAAAATTCATACAAATATTAAAAATTAAAAATTTTTACAAATTAAAATTTAAAAACTTATGCAAAAATAAAAAATTTATACAAAATCAAAAAATAAAAAAAAATTTAGTTTAAAAAACTTGGCGCTGCTTTTTTCAAAATTTTAATAAACCTTATTATATTAATAATTGTGCATTAACTCAACGTATATATACGAAGTACGTTAACATCATTAGTATATTGGTTAGTTTAGCAGCGCCAAGTTTTTTTAACAAAATTTTTTTATATTTGATTTTGTATAAATTTTTAATTTTCGCATAAGTTTTGAATTTTTAATTTGTAAGAATTTTTAATTTTTAATATTTGTATGAATTTTTAATTGGTCTTATATAATCTTTTTTTATTAAATTTTTTAGAATATACAATAATTAATTTCTATTGACCTGGCTGGCAAAGATTTTTATTAATTTCACTACGTTTCGACCCTTGGTCCGGGTCCTTTTCAAGTGTACTTAAATACAATGTAAAAATGTGTCAGCCCATGATACTGTTATAGGGCGAGTTCTTCGGTACGTCTTGCGTAAAGCAACGAAACTCAACGTTTCGTTGCTTTACGCAAGACGTACCGAAGAACTCGCCCTATAACAGTATCATGGGCTGACACATTTTTACATTGTATTTAAGTACACTTGAAAAGGACCCGGACCAAGGGTCGAAACGTAGTGAAATTAATAAAAATCTTTGCCAGTCAGGTCAATTGAAATTAATTATTGTGTATTCATTTAATACTGGCGACTCCTATGAAATTTATTCCTGTTTTTAGAATATATATTGTTATTGGTGAATTATAATTGTGCACTTAGTTAATTATAAAATAACTATTTTAGCTATACGCCCTACTACTTTAATTATATTGCAATGTATTAAATATAATTTTTCTTAATATTGGAAATAATAAAATAAATAAATTTTATAACATAAATTTTTATTCAGTTAGCGAAATTTTTTGATATCATTATTTTTGTAGGAAATTAAAACAACTACATATTTTATACAACTTTTTTTGGTTAAAATATTTTTATATACTTTTAATTCTAGTTGGCGCAATTTTTTTATATCATTATTTTTGTAAGATGTTTCACACAATATTAAAATAATTCGTAAAATATTTTTTATGGTTTAAAATAACACTACTTGTGCAAATTAAAAAATACATATAAAAGTTTTTCACAAAAACTATGGCGCGTGTACTTGGCGCCTTTTTTTTACCTTTTTTTAGAAAGGTAGGTTTTTAGGGATTATATCATTCATTTTGTAGTATTTAGTAATCACAATGTGTGTGTGTTTGTGTGTGTGTGAGCCGTTTATCATTTTTAATATTACCGGAATTTCTGAATTCCCACTTTATATTAATTGTTTTTAATTTGTTTATGTTGGAAATGTTCTATAAACTAAGCAAAAAGAATTTTACTGTTTCTTTTTCCCGCGTACTAACGCGTCATTGTACTCGCGGCGATAGCGACGGGAATCGATAGGGGATCGATATCCCCACCTTTGCCGAATTCTTTTCCCCGGCTCTATGTAACGTGTAAGCACAAATAAAGCTCTCTCTTATTCCGACTGCGAAAATATACAGGCGTGCTGATTTACCTCTCTGCGACAACAGGTTATGGGCCCGAGTATAAATTAAAGTTTTTGGAAATTAAAATCGAAAGAGAGCGCAATATAATACGGATTTTATAATACAAAGTATTATACGTTAACAGTGACAAAAGTGCCGAAAGTGAGAGCGCGCTCCAGACAATTAGTGAACGCTTGTGCGGTGACACGTGGTAACGGTCATGGCAGAGGTCGGCGTGCAAAACCTAGGCCAAATTGAAAAATTAATAGGCCGTGAGAATTATGGCACATGGAAATTCGCCATGCGTGCGTGCCTGGAAGCCGAGGATCTGTGGGGATGCGTACTCGGAGAAGAAGCATACGTGACGGACATGAAGAAGATGACCAAGGCGAGAGCGAAAATAGTGCTAGTAGTCCAGAAGCAAAATTACGGGCACATACAAAGCGCGAATACCCCGAGGCAAGCGTGGGAGAATTTGAAAAACGTTTTTGAAGACAAAGGGCTCACGCGCAAGGTAGGCCTGTTACGTATCTTAACGTCTACCAAGTTGCAAGATTGCAATTCCGTGGAGGAGTACGTAAACATGATAATGACAACGGCCCACACACTAAAGGAGCTCGACTTCGAAGTAAAAGATGAGATGATAGGCGCTTTATTGCTGTCAGGATTACCTGACGAGTACAGGCCAATGATCATGGGCCTAGAAAGTTCCGGCACAGCCATAACGGCAGACGCGATCAAAGTCAAAATACTTCAAGAGGTCAAACACGGCGGTAAACAATCAACAGAGACGGAAGCGGCATTGTATTCGAAAGCGAGGGCAACACGCAAGAAGAGTCAAGACAAGGTGAAAGGCAAGTGCTTCGCATGCGACAAAACAGGACATTTCGCAGCCAAGTGCCGAAATAAAGCGAGAGACGATAACAAGGAAAAGGACAGCTCAACACATAAGGTGTTCGCAACGTTCGCACAGGCGGGCAGAAATGACGAGTGGTATCTGGATTCAGGTGCATCAACACATATGACGGGCTGGTCAAGCTGCCTGAAGGACATGAAAAAGTGCGATAAAACTATTACGGCAGCGAACCGCGGACAATTAAAAGCAGTAGCTCATGGAGTTGCAGAAATCGGAGTGACCGTAAACGGAGGCGAAAAGGTCATTCGCGTTGAAAATGTGTTGTATGTTCCAGGGTTAGCCGCAAACTTACTTTCTGTAGGTGTCATAGTGCAGAGAGACTACAAGGTCACCATCACCAAGAATGGATGTACCATTCACGATGCAGACGGCGAGTTAACCGCAGTGGCCAAATCAACCGGCGGTGTGTACAAGCTCCACAAGGCAACGGAAACTGCACTGGCTACGACCGAGACGGACCACCGAGGAGGCCTGTGGCATAGGCGTATGGGACATCTCGGCAGAGGAGGGATGAAGCAACTAATTAAGGGTCCTGCCAAGTCCATAAGGAAATTCGAGGCGACAGGAGCGGCATGCGACATTTGCGTTAAGAGCAAGCTAAGTAGACAACCGTTCAAACATAGCGGTAAGCGAGCGAGTGTACCATTAGAGATAATTCATTCAGATCTTTGCGGACCAATGTCTACAGAATCGTTAAGCGGCACGAAATTTTTTATAACCTTCATCGATGATTATAGCCGTAAGAAATTTATATATTTTTTGAAACACAAAAGTGAGGCAATCGAAACGTTTAAGAATTTCAGAGCGCACGCGGAAAATAAATTGAACGCGAAAATAAAGTCGATTCGAACCGATAACGGGCGCGAGTATTTAAGCAAAGAATTTAAAGATTTATTGCGATCGTTAGGGATAGCACATCAAACCACGGTTCCTTACAGCCCCCAACAAAACGGATTAGCCGAGCGCGCGAACCGTAGTATCGTAGAACGAGCTAGGTGTATGCTAATAGATGCGAACCTGCCGAAGAGCTACTGGGCTGAAGCGACGTCTACGGCGGTTTACCTACTCAACAGGAGTCCAGCTAGCGCATTGCGAGGAAAAACTCCCGAGGAGCTTTGGAGCGGAAGGGAGCCCAATATAAAACACTTACGCGTATTCGGCAGCAAATCTCTGGCGTACATTCCACGAGAGAAGAGAGATAAATGGGACGCGAAAGCGCAAGAGCTGATATTCATCGGTTATGACGAGAATATCAAAGGATACCGACTAATCGATCCAAAAACGAATAAGATAACGGTAAGCAGGGACGTTATATTCCATGAAAATTACAATAATGAAATTTCAGAAAAAGACAAAAGAAAAAAGGAGGCCGCTACTTATCAATTGAACGGAGACTCGCAAGAAGAACATGAGCAGAATCCTGATACAGATTCCTCAGACGAAGAAGATGAAGAGAACGCAGATAGGGATATTTTTCTGGAAGCAGATGAAAATGCGGAAGAAGCTCAAGAGCCTGTACAGGAAAGACGAGGCGATCGTGCAAGTGAGCAGCAAATGCAACGAAAAGAAACTACGCCTAGGAGATCCGAAAGAAAATGGAAGCCGATTGTCAGACCAGGATACGTGACATATATGGCATCGGAGGAGAGCACGGATGACCCAACCACAGTAGAAGAGGCGATGGCCTGCCCAGAGCGTGAAGACTGGACGAGGGCGATGCAGGAAGAAATTCACTCATTACAGAAAAACAATACGTGGGACGAAGTGGATCGACCACCCGGAGTAAAGCCATTGACAGTCAAATGGGTATATAAAAGAAAAATAACCGAATCAGGAAAAACGCGATATAAGGCGCGATTGGTGGCCAAAGGTTGCGCACAGATAGAAGGGAGAGACTATGACGAAGTTTTCTCACCGGTAATAAGATACGAAACAATAAGATATCTTTTAGCCATGGCGGCGCAATACGGATGGATGATACATCACATGGACGTAGTGACGGCATACTTAAATAGTGAGTTGAAAGAAGATATGTATATAATACCTCCAAAAGGCATTCTCGGAACAGGGAAAACGGAGAAAATTTGGAAGCTGAAGAAAGCCATGTACGGGCTAAAACAGAGCGGACGAGCGTGGAACGAAACAATTAACACAAAATTAAAAGAATATGGAATGCGTCAATCAAATGCGGATCCATGCTTGTATGTGAAGAGAGAAGAAAAGAAAATTTTAATAATTGCGATATACGTAGACGACTTACTAATTATGAGTAATTGCAGCGGCGAACTAAAGAAATTAAAGAAATTCCTAAATAAATCTTTCGAGATGAAGGACTTAGGAGAAGTAAAACACTTCCTCGGTTTAGAGATTCATCAAGACAAGGTGAAGGGTGAGATAAAAATCACACAACAGAAATACATAGAACGGACACTTAAAAAATTCAGGATGGAAGACTGCAAACCGATTGGAACTCCAGCAGATCCGAACGTCAAGCTAACGAGAAGTAACGAAAGGCACGATGAAACGAGCGATGACGACTTCAGAGCCCAGTATCTCGAGGCAATCGGTTCGTTACTTTATATAAGCCAAATTAGCAGACCGGATATAGCGCAGTCAGTCAACGCGGTCAGTAGTTTTTGCAAAGATCCCGAAAAAATTCACTGGACAGCCGTAAAGAGAATTTTTCGGTATCTAAAGAATACTGTCAATTATTGTCTTACATATAGTAAAAATAGCGATAATAACATTATAGGTTACAGCGATTCCGACTGGGGCAATGACGAGCGCGATAGAAAATCAATAACCGGTTGCGTTTTTACATTAAACGGAGGAGCCATTGCTTGGCACAGTAAAAAGCAACGTACAGTAGCATTATCGACGGTAGAAGCGGAGTATATTGCGCTTACTTTTACTTGCCAAGAAGCGATCTGGTTAAAGAATCTGTCATATGATATTACAGAAGTCATTATCGAACCTTTGGAAATTAAATGTGATAACAACGGAGCAATAAGTTTGTCGAAAAATAATTGTAATCTTCGACGAATCAAGCATATAGATATCCGCCATCACTTCGTACGAGAAATGCTTACGCAAAATCTTGTAAAGGTAAATTACATATCCAGTGACGAGATGACGGCCGATATATTAACCAAGTCATTGCCGAAATCACAACATGTAAAGTTAACAAGCAAATTAGGATTGAGCGACGCGTAAATAAAATAAAAAAAAAAGGGAGGAAGAAGTAAAATGCTTTTCGAGGGGAGGTGTGTTGGAAATGTTCTATAAACTAAGCAAAAAGAATTTTACTGTTTCTTTTTCCCGCGTACTAACGCGTCATTGTACTCGCGGCGATAGCGACGGGAATCGATAGGGGATCGATATTCCCACGTTTGCCGAATTCTTTTCCCCGGCTCTATGTAACGTGTAAGCACAAATAAAGCTCTCTCTTATTCCGACTGCGAAAATATACAGACGTGCTGATTTACCTCTCTGCGACAACAGTTTATTTATTATAATATAGGAAGACTTTCTTTTACCAATGACAAAGAAACAGATTTAAAATCTATATATAATTACATAGTCTTAAACTTGGATGAAAGATGGAGAAAAACTCTCGATGCATGGAAATGTGTAACAAGATTCATGGGGAAGCTTTATCCAACGATTGAAGAGTATATCGCAGCTAAAGAGCAAATTCTTGTAATTAAAATAGAGGTATTGGAGATATTATAGATTCTCTTATTTATAAAATAAATAAAACATCTCATTTTAAAAGTAGTTTACGCATAAGAGAACAAAACATCACATTTTATGTAAAAATATTCTATACGTTTATGATAAAGTACACACACAATTCCTTTCGATTTAATGTTTTGACTATGCACTTGTATTTTTATTAACCTTGTGCAGACTATCCCAAAAAGGACTCTCAGCACCCATCGGGTTAATAAAAATACAAGTGCAAACATTAGATGTACAAGTGAAAACATTAAATCAAAAGGAATTGTGTGTGTACTTTATCATAAACGTATAGAACACTTTTACATAAAATGTGATGTTTTGTTCTCTTATGCGTAAACTACTTTTAAAATGAGATGTTTTATTTATTTTATAAATGAGAGAATCTATAATATTTCTAATACCTCTGTTTTAATTACAAGAATTTGCTCTTTAGCTGCGATATACTCTTCAATCGTTGGATAAAGCTTCCCCATGAATCTTGTTACACATTTCCATGCATTGAGAGTTTTTCTCCATCTTTCATCCAAGTTTGAGACTATGTAATAATTATATATAGATTTTAAATCTGTTTCTTTGTCATTGATAATAAAAGAAAGTCTTCCTATATCAACTACTATGAATATGTTATCTACCGATATCATTTGCTGAATCTACAAATAGCAAAGAATAATATTATTATATCATCATCGTCACATATCAGCTTTCTAATAAACATATAATAAATAAATTAAAAACAATTAATATAAAGTGGGAGTTCATACATTCCGGTAATAAATAAATACCCAGCAAAATATATGCATTCTGAGTTCATATTGTACTCATATTTCTTATAAATATGATGACAAAAATATACACAGATGCGGGCTCATATGCTGCTCAGAATGCAAACATATTATGACCTAACTCAGATAGAAAAATATATTGTGTAAAAATATATATATTCTCTTTATCCGCCTAATTTTAAATAATTTACTTAATATTTTGAATCCCTGAGAATGTATTACACAGAAATTAAACTGACAAAAAAAGATATACTTTGAAAATGTTAAAACCGTTCTTTGTTGGATTTATATATATTTTATGACGAAAACTTGAAGACGAGTTTGCTAAGAGCGGTTTCGCCGCGTAGCGGCAAGCGAAGAAACACGAAAATGCTGAACGTACAAAACTTATAATACATAATAATTAATTATTGCAATCAGCATATGATTATCATGAATTTACAAGATAACATCAATATATAAGCTCACATTTTTTCTCATGTACACGTTAACTTGTGCTCATGATATGTATCATCATAATATGATTACGAAACATACATCATATTTCGATAAATATCAGAAGATCATGACGTGATGAAATCTGATCATCAGGCATTGCTATCTGGGTAATATAAAGTGGGAGTTCATACATTCCGATAATATTAAAAATGATAAACGGCTCACGCTCACACACACACTCACACACATTGTGATTGCTAATGAGCATACATACCATGAGCATACATACCTAATAACACTTAACACTGTTTTTCTTTATATTATGTATTACGAAGTTGCACTCTTGCACATTTAACCTAAAAAATCGATAATGTTGATATGGATATATGGATGGATCACGAAGCACCACTAGCGCTATCTTATGTCGCATGCTCCAACTGTACATTTTTCGCGCATGTGCATTAATAAGAATGATGATGATGATGACGACGACGTGGACGTTTCTTAAACGAAAATTTCCACATTTCGACTTTGCGTCGTAATAAAATGCTTAAATAGAATATGTAGAACGAAAATAAGGACACTTTCCTTATATAATTTAAACCCAAGCTATCGATTAAGCCTACTAAGAACTCAATTCGTTCAGCGGTTATTGAGTTCTGATAATATCAAGTACTCTCAAAAATCCGACTCGCGTATAGATACACGGAGTGCCTTGCTGTTGCTGCGCGATACTTGGCGCGAGACACTACCGTGTCTCTTGATAATTAAAATCAAGATTAAAAATATGTATAGAACATTAAAAATATTAATTATATAAAGATTAAAAATATATATATAACATTTATATATATTTATATATTTATATTTATATTATTTATTTAATATAACATATATATATATATTTATATTTATTTTATTACAAAATTAAAAGTTTATACAGGAATAAATTTCATAGGAGTCGCCAATATTAAATGAATACACAATAATTAATTTTAATTGACCTGACTGGCAAAGATTTTTATTAATTTCACTACGTTTCGACCCTTGGTCCGGGTCCTTTTCAAGTGTACTAAAAGAATAATATTACATTAGATCTGACAAAAATCAATTACACGCCATTACATAAGTACTACGCTACTGTACATTTACCTTAAATAAAATTTAAAAATGAGTCAGCTCATGATATTGTTATAGGGCGAGTTCTTCGGTACGTCTCGCGTAAAGCAACGAAACTGTCAAACTAATGCTAAGATTACTAAATAAACACATCACAAATGACTCATAAACAACAAGCTAATGTCATGTGTCAAATATTATGTTGTCATAAACCGCGTTTAAATTTTCCGTGTCCTTTTGTAAATTAATCGTATTCGTATGCTTTTTAATCAAGAACATTTCAGCAATTTCTCTTTTTCTTCTTTGTTTTTCACAATGTAAAACTTTTGTTCCTGACCAATCAAATTCATGGTTAAACTCGCATCTATGTTTACTTATGACATTGTAATTACTGATATGTTTTTTAATATTGCTGGAGTGTTTCTTAATTCTAGTTTTCAATTGTCTTTTGGTTTGTCCTATATACTTCGCATCGCAATCATTACAATTTATCATGTAAACTAAATCAGTTTTATGCATCTTATTATCGATTTCATCTTTCCCTTTTTTAATTAATCTATTTAACTTTTTTGGTGTCGTGTATACAACTTTTAGACCAACTTTACTAAGCGTATGATTTACGTTCTCGCTAACATTCTTTATAAACGGAATCTTTACGCACCTTGTTATGTCGAAACCACTATTGTCAGTATGCTGGGAATTGTTACGATGTTTTATAATCTGAATTCTTTTTTTGATCTGTTGTCTAGCTAATGACGCAGGAAAACCATTATTAACTAAAATATCTTTCACAATTTTAATATTATCATTGTGAAAGCGTTCGTCCGACAGTAAAATCGCGTGGTCTACTAAACTTCTGATAGTATTTATTTTATATATTAACGGGTGGTTAGAATGGAAATTCAGGTATCTATCCGAAAATGTGGGTTTCCTGTACCAATTAGTTATTAATGTACCGTTGCATCTAATGATATTCAGAAGTCCAGAAAATTTATGCTATTGTTAGCCTCAGTCTCGTACGTGAACCTCAAACGTTGGTGATAATTGTTACAGGCATTCAAAACATCGGGAATTCGTGACTTCGGTATAATCGTGAAAATGTCGTCTACGTATCTATAATACATCGGTACATCAAAATCAAAAGTACTCAAACATTGTGTCTCAAGATCGTACATAACTAGGTCCGCTAAAATCGGTGACAAAGGTGACCCCATAGGGCAACCAAAGACTTGCTCGTAATATTCACCATTGAAAGAGAAGCTATTCAGTCCAAGAACCACTTCCAATGCATACAAGAATTGTTGTAGCGTCAATTCTGTGTTAAGTGTAATCTGGATCCATCTTTTTTCCACAGCTTTTATAACTAAATCTATTGGAATGTTCCTGAATAACGCCGTTACATCTAAAGATATCATAATGTTCGCGTCGCAGATGTTCTTATGTCTAATGTTATTTACGAAAGTCCAGCTGTCTCTAACATGTGATTTCGGTCTCTGTATAGATTTATTGAGTATGTCATGTAAGAACGCAGCTAAATTATAAGTAGGGCTGCCGATCGACGACACTATAATACGCAATGGGTACCCCACTTTGTGTATTTTTGGCAAACCGTAACATCTAGGTAAATTTCCGCATGTATTCTTAAGGTGGTAACACGTCGCGTCGTCCACAATATCTTTTTCATGCCATGATTTTACCAATTCATTAACTGTCGTTCTCACGCGATTTACCGGATCTTTGTTTAATTTTTTGTAAGTAGATTGGTCGTTAAGTAAAACATTCATTTTTTCCACGTATTCAGCTCGATTCATAACCACAGTAACTTGTCCTTTGTCCGCTTTCGTAACTAAGATGTCGTCATTTGTTTTTAAGAATTTCTTGCATATAGAAAAACCTTTAAGTAAATATTTGTCGATGGCCGTGACGTGTTTTTGTTTGGACAATCATTTATGCACAGAGTTAGCCACAGTTGTGCGTGTCTTTTCAATGCTGCATTGTGGTATTTTATTGGTGCACAATTCAACATTCTTAACCACCTCAAGAACCGAGTCCAAGCGGTCATTTTTATCTGCCAAATCGATAGGCAAACCGAAACTATCCCCCAAACTCAACAAATCCGACACAATTTTAGGCATTTCTTTATCACTAACGTTAACTAGCCATTTCGATTTATCAGAATTAACAAAGGTGTCCACGATTGAGTTCTGTTGACGTAATAACCGATTAAATTTGCTAATTAACTCTCTTTTCTTTTTCTGATTAAAACTTCTTAGTTTGTGATTATTAAACTCAAAAAACTTAGTTAATACGTTGATCGGTAAACAATTGTAAAGTCGACCTTCTATATTTACAATCTCAGACCTTAAGAATTACGAGAACGTAAATCATACGCTTAGTAAAGTTGGTCTAAATGTTGTATACACGATACCAAAAAAGTTAAATAGATTAATTAAAAAAGGGAAAGATGAAATCGATAAGATGCATAAAACTGATTTAGTTTACATGATAAATTGTAATGATTGCGATGCGAAGTATATAGGACAAACCAAAAGACAATTGAAAACTAGAATTAAGAAACACTCCAGCAATATTAAAAAACATATCAGTAATTACAATGTCATAAGTAAACATAGATGCGAGTTTAACCATGAATTTGATTGGTCAGGAACAAAAGTTTTACATTGTGAAAAACAAAGAAGAAAAAGAGAAATTGCTGAAATGTTCTTGATTAAAAAGCATACGAATACGATTAATTTACAAAAGGACACGGAAAATTTAAACGCGGTTTATGACAACATAATATTTGACACATGACATTAGCTTGTTGTTTATGAGTCATTTGTGATGTGTTTATTTAGTAATCTTAGCATTAGTTTGACAGTTTCGTTGCTTTACGCGAGACGTACCGAAGAACTCGCCCTATAACAATATCATGAGCTGACTCATTTTTAAATTTTATTTAAGGTAAATGTACAGTAGCGTAGTACTTATGTAATGGCGTGTAATTGATTTTTGTCAGATCTAATGTAATATTATTCTTTTAGTACACTTGAAAAGGACCCGGACCAAGGGTCGAAACGTAGTGAAATTAATAAAAATCTTTGCCAGTCAGGTCAATTAAAATAATCCCTAAAAACTTACCTTTTTAAAAAAATGTAAAAAAAAGGCGCCAAGTACACGTGCTAATTGTGAAAAACTGTTGTATCTACAAAATAGTGTTATTTTAATCTACAAAATTGTTATCTTTATCTGCACAAAATAGTGTTTTCTAAACTGTTAAAAACTGTTCTATAAATTATTTTAATTGTGTAAAATATATTCTACAAAAATAATGTGATATCAAACAATAGCGCCAATTGAAAATAAGAACTTTTAAAAATATTTTAACAAAAAAAGTTGTACAAAATAGTTATTTTAATTTTCTACAAAAATTAAAAAATTTTTATTAAAAAAACTTGGCGCTGCTAAACTAAATATGCTTAAATTAACGTATTATTTAATATATTTACATTGCAGTTATTGATGTAATTAAATTAAATATAGTTCTGAATTAAATTTAGATTTAAATTAAATTTATTCGTTGGTTTAATATATATTTTGAAATATACTTTGAAATTTAGCAGCGCCAAGTTTTTTTAATAAAAATTTTTTAATTTTTGTAGAAAATTAAAATAACTATTTTGTACAACTTTTTTTGTTAAAATATTTTTAAAAGTTCTTATTTTCAATTGGCGCTATTGTTTGATATCACATTATTTTTGTAGAATATATTTTACACAATTAAAATAATTTATAGAACAGTTTTTAACAGTTTAGAAAACACTATTTTGTGCAGATAAAGATAACAATTTTGTAGATTAAAATAACACTATTTTGTAGATACAACAGTTTTTCACAATTAGCACGTGTACTTGGCGCCTTTTTTTTACATTTTTTTAAAAAGGTAAGTTTTTAGGGATTATATCATTTTTTTTTGTAGTATTTAATTAATGACACCGAATCCACTAACAAATATATATATTATGCTTTGACGTATTAGATTACCGAGTTAAAAATATCTTAGATTATCGGATCTTAATAACACATAAATTCTATTATTTAAAAAACGAGAAAGAACGAAAACGAGAAAGAAGGAGAGAGCGAGAGAGAGAGAGAGAGAGAGAGAGAGAGAGAGAGAGAGAGAGAGAGAGAGAGAGAGAGAGAGAGAGAGAGAGAGAGAGAGAGAGAGAGAGAGAGATATTTATAATATATTATTATAAATAAGAAAGAGCGAGTGAGAGAGAAAAAGAGGGAAAGAAAAAAACAACAAAAGAGAGAGAGATCCATTAGCAAATATATAAGTATTATTATCCATTAGCAAATATATAAGTATTATACTTTGACGTATTAGGTTATTAATATCGATTCAGACATATCCGTGCCGTATCCGTTCCGTATCCGTACTCATCAGTGCAAAGTATTCACATACTTCAGTTCTGTATCCGTCGATTTTTATTCAGTATGTCAAGAACGAAAGAGAGAAAGACGAATTTTTCAATCAAAGAACTTACAGTAATTGCACTAATTTTAGATGAAGAAGAAACCGTTTTACGCAAAAAAAGAAAGCGTAAGTGAATGAAGATTGAATAACAACCAAAGTCGCACGCTGTCTTTAATGCCCGATAAAATAAGAATAATTAGCGGCAGCGATAATGAGCGAAATTTAACTGCGCTTGCAGTCGTTTTGAACAAAATGTGTAGCTAAACTGTTTCAAATTTTTAAACACTCGAGGGATTTTCTCCTCTAGTGCCGTCTGTTCAGTGAAAATATCGGCACAGATCACTGTCTACACACTGACACTGATACGGACGGCTGGATACTGATACGGATACTGAAATGTAAGAATACTCTAATATAAAATTATGGAAACGTTATTTTCATCAGTGCACGGACGTGCACGGAACGGATACGTCACGGATACGGCACGGATATGTCTGAATCGACCTTTATAGTTACCGACGACAGTCGGTAATAATAATAATATAACTAAATACACAGTCAACTGTCGACTGCTCGAACCGTTTTTCGCACATGCGCATTGGAGACTTTGACGATGACCACGACGACGACGGAGACGTTTCTTAATGATAAATTTTAACATTGAGACTTTGCATCTTAATGTCTCTGTTTAGAGATCATGTAGAGCAAAAATAAAAACACTTTCCTTATATAATTCAAACCCAAGCTATCGATTAAGCCTATCAAGAATTCGATCGGTTTAGCGGTTATTGAGGTCTGATAATCTGAGATACTCTCAACTATCCGACTCGCGTAAAGATACCCGGAGTGCCTCGCTGTTGCTGCGCGGTACTTGGCGCGAGACACTACCGTGTCTCTTGATTAATTATTAAAAGTTTATAATGTAAAAAAACACATTTTTTAAGGTGGAAACTTAAATATTTAAAATAATTATTCAACTGTATACATTAACAATGTATACGAAATTAAAGTAATAATTCAGTTTTTAAGACAATTTGGAGAAGACTTAACATCTTTACATATCTTTTTAATAAAAAATAAATGTTTATTAATATACATACGTAAAATATAACAGACTTATTTAGCTGACGGTAAATTATATATTGTACATTACTCTCTATAAAATAATATTTGTTTCGTTAATTGATGTCTTTTTCGTATAGGTTTTAAGATCTCTTGTAAATAAAAATTAGAATAGGAATGGAGTCTAATTTTAATAAATCTAGAACTTATTGCAATTATAAGACTAATTTTATGTGGCATATCCAAAATACCAATATTATCACATTCTAAGTTTGGTAATATGGACGAATCAAGAGCTAAATTATTTTTAACTCTACTTATAACTTTTAAATCTAATTGCTTAACAGATAGTTCTGTATAACCGTCGGTTACAATATCTAATTGTCTTTCTGTTTTTATACAGATTTTATAAACAGAAATGGATGGCCTAATTAAACCATTATTCGAAAAATCTAAAAATTTTGCAAATGTTTCACTATTTGCATAGTTATGTTCATTATCAGAAGTAATAATATCATTTTGTTCCTCATCAATGAGCATGACATAATTTTGTTCCTCATCAATGGGTTTATAATTTTGCTCAACTTGTTCCTCATCAATGAGCATGACATCATTTTGCTTAGCTTCTTCTTCACCAATGGGCTCATCATTTTGCTCAACTTGTTGCTCATCAATGAGCATGACATTTTGCTTAGCTTCTTCCTTATCAATGAGCTTATCATTTTGTTCCTCATTAATGGATGTGTCATTTTTATTGTCTGTAATAAATACGTATATTATTTTGTTCATTAGTGTATGTAATATATATTTTTTAAACTTTCAGTGAATAATGAATAAAAAATTTTCATACTTAAAATAATGTTACTCACATTTGTTGATTTTATTTACTTCATCTTGTAACATTTGGATAATATTTTTATGAACATGTTGTGTTGGAAATACATCGGGTTTCAGAAATTTTTTGTTTACATGCTTTGTATGAGTAAAATAATCATTATATGTTAAATGTAAACTGCATATTCGTGCATTCGAATATGAAACGAAATCATCAATTCCAGTGGCCGCAATCCAATATTTTAAGCAATTTTCATTTTTAGATGGAAATCTAAAATTATATTATTAGAATCTATATCTATGACTTTTGAAAGTGCATTATAAAAAAGGTTATATATAACAAAAAAAATATTATACATTTGCATAGTTATATAAATAAATTAAGCCTTAGAATGTACATTAAAAGTCATATAAACACTGTAAAGTCTAAACTATAAAACTTTGATTATATAGTAAATCTTAATTAATTATATAAATCAGCGGTTCTTAACCTGTGGTCCGCGGACCCCTGGGGGTCCGCGATGTCTTCACAGGGGGTCCGCGAAAGTTCGAAGAAATTGCGGAGAAAACACAGTGTACATACATATGGTAGTCACGCGTCCGTGTGTGTTCGGCCGAGTGGTACTCGGCTGAGCGCACATGGACGCGTGACGTAAGAGATCCTTGATTGTGTGAATCTGTGAGTCGCATATCACTTTTTTCTTGCATCACTGCGTATCGGTAGATTACAAAAGTAAGCAGTGAAAGAAATACATATAGTAAAAATATTTTATATATCGGATGATTACAGAATAATCATTTCTTAATTTCCTAATAATTTTAGTTGCGTTTTGACAAAAAGCTGATTTATTATTTCTGCTGTGTTTTGTAATTACTTAAATTAAGGTAAGTGTGGATTCATTCGCAGGTTTTTTCTAAAATGAAAATTTCATCTCCGGTTTGAGTGAAATTTTGACTGTGAATTATTTATATAAAAATAAAAAATATACTCAGCCAATTTTTTTGTGGAAGTTACGGCTAATTGAAATTTGACAAATTTTTGCCATGTTTTGAACATGTTATGACATAATTGGTGATATTTTTGTTAAATATCGACCAATTTTCAAAATTTAAACGCAATTTGAAAGAAAAATGCATTACAAAAAAATTAGAAGTAAATTTTCAAGTTGTAAAGAAAACAGGATAGGATTTCTACATCAACTAATTAATTTTTAGGTCTAATATCAAAAACAATTTTTAGAACATTTTTTATGCACACAATATATATTTTTTTTATGTAAATAACCAGCAGTCAAAATTTTATTCGATTCGGAGAAATAAATTTTCGATTTTTCGTGCTGTGGCTCGGACGGTAAATTTCGTAACAATAAATTTTGACTCTCAGGATGGATCGCTGGTTGAATTTAAAACGTAAGAATACTAATGATGTTGATGAGGATGCATCCTGTTCAAAGCAAAATGAGACTTCTTCCAGTCATCTTAAAAAGCGTTGCCATTATAGTAAAGAATATCTGTCGATTGGCTTCACGTATACAGGCCCAGAAGACAACCAACTGCCACAGTGTGTGTTATGTTATGATATATTGTCGAACGATGCCATGAAACCGTCAAAATTGCGAAGACATTTCAATACAAAACATAAAGAACATTCCACAAAGAGCATTGATTTTTTTAAAAGTAAGAAGCAGGAGTTTCAGAAAAGTAAGAAAATGATAAGAAAGACTGCAACTGGTTGTAACAATAAAAATGCTGTGAGAGCCTCGTTTGAAGTTTCTCAACTAATAGCAAAAACCGGAAAACCGCACACTATAGCTGAAGAACTTATATTACCTGCTGCAAAAATCATGGTTTTTGCATTGATCAACGAGAAAGCTGCTAAGGACCTTTCCTTAATATCTTTATCAAATGACACAGTTAAGAAGCGAATCGACGGTTTGTCAGCCAATATCAAGGAACAGTTATTAGAAAGAATTCGTATGTCCCCCTATTTTGCCCTGCAACTAGACGAAAGTACAGACATAACAAATAAAGCAACCTTATTATGCTACGTTAGATATGAGCACAAGAGAAATATTTTCGAAGACTTACTGTTCATCTCCTTGTTGGTACACACTACAGCTGAAGAAGTATTTAACACCTTAAACGAGTTTATAACATCTTATGAGATAAATTGGTTGAAGTGCGTTGGAATTAGTACAGACGGGGCACGAGCAATGTCTGGAAGGCTTACTGGACTTGTAGTACGGATTAAGGAAATCATACCGTCGGTGACTTGGTACCATTGCTGCATACATAGGGAAGCTCTAGTGGCTAAGAAGATTCCAGAAAAATTAAAACAAACCTTAAATGAATCGGTCAAAATTGTCAATTTTATAAAAAGCAAATCACTGAATTCAAGACTTTTTGAGCAGCTTTGCAAGGATATGGATAGTGAACATAATCAACTTTTGCTACACTGTGAAGTTCGTTGGCTTTCACGAGGTAAAGTTTTGTCCCGTTTTTGGGAATTGAGAGACGAGATAAGATTATTCCTCATGGAACAACAATTTCAACTCCACGATCGTTTGACAGATTTTTCCTGGTTAGTAAAATTAGCATATCTGTCAGATATCTTCACCCATTTAAATATGCTCAACTTAAATCTTCAAGGAAAAAAAATTACAGTTTTTCAAGTTGAAGATAAAATTGAAGCAATGATTAAAAAGTTGGAATTGTGGTATAATCGCCTATCAAACCGAAATTATGAGACATTTCCAAATCTCACAAACTTTCTTGGTTCCACCGACGAAGTGTTGTCTGAGGACGACACATCACTTATCGCACAACATTTGAAAGATTTGCAGCATAGCTTCCGTGAATATTTTCCTATTCCCGATGCAAGCAAAAACTGGATTAGAGATCCATTTTCACTTAATGTGTATGAACTAAAGGGGCTCACAGCCGCAAAAGAAGACAAGCTCATAGAAATATCCACGGATGGTGCTTTGAAATTGCAATTTAAGGAACAGTCCCTTCCAAATTTCTGGGCTCACTTACATGCAGATTTTCCGGAACTATCAGAAAAAGCTATGAAGATATTAATGCCTTTTGTAACGACATACTTGTGCGAAAAATCATTCTCTGTTCTCGTTTATCTTAAAAATAAATATAGAAACCATTTGAAAAACGTAGAGTCAGAACTCAGAATACAAGTTTCAACTATTAAGCCCGATATAACAAGGCTTGTAAGTGAAATGCAGCACCAGCCTTCTCATTAATTGATTAAATAAAATTAAAATATAATATCAGGTCATAATCCGGTGTTCATGTATTATTATTATTATTATAATTATTATTATTATTACGTATTTTAAATTTATATAAAATTATACCAATAAAAATATTATAAAAGTGCATGCATTTACTTATTTCTCCCTACTCCCCAAATTTGATGACCCTTGATGAGTAATTTTAAATAAATATTTGATTCATTTTAGGATTTTAAATCTTGAGTTAAGCTTTAGCCGCCTCTCACTTAGTTACTCCGGGCTGTAACCCAGATAGCTTATAAGGTTAAGAATATGTATAACGGCTCTGAATATGTACCTAATTTATTTTAAAGGAATCTGATTTCACATTACTAAATACTTAAGAGGGGCCGCACGAAAATAGTGTGACGAAAAGGGGTCCGCATCGTAAAAAAGGTTAAAAAACACTGATATATATAATTAATTATAATAGATTACACTTACCTATAAAATGTTATCTTGGAATGTTTTTTCCATAGACTTTTACAGCCTTTAACGCTACAAGCTGTAGACATATTTATAGGAAATATTTTGTAAATATTTTGTCAGCTGGCTACAAGTGTCCACCATATTAGTTTTCTAACGTTACGCATGCGCGACCGACATATTACATGGTTTTCGGGGACATATTTTATGTACAAAATCAATGGGAGTTAGCGATCTAGTTATAGTATAGGTATCTGTGGTCGCACGGCAACGAAAAGTTTGTCGCGCGACGAACGGGACAGCGACCACACGCACGAGTAGCGAGCGGACAGAAGAGGCGCGAGACGCTGGGATCCCGCCGATCGATAATTGTGTGTCTCACGTTCATAATAAAATAATTTGATAGCGAGAAAATGTAGCGGCGCTATCATTTCCTTACCACCTTGCGGTAAATAGCATGGCGCGTTTTTTTTAAGTGGTTTTTCTAATAGGCCTGATCCACTCTCATTTTTTAATGCAAAAACTGTTCAAAATGTCTTCCCCCTTCTTGAACGCATAGTTGCGCTCTTTGAATAGTATTGCGCGTTGCACGATGCGCCATTTCCGGCGCGATAGTATTGAAGGCCGCTATGATTGCTTCGCGTACTTCATCTTCCGTACCATCACGCCAGTGCTCGACTAAATTCTTAATGTAGCCCCATACAAAAAAATCGAGCACATTAAGGTCAGGCGATCGTGCCGGTCAAGTGATCGCACCACCTCGACCCATCCACCTTTCGGGAAAACGGGCGTTTAATATATGTCGCACTTGATGATAAAAGTGCGCAGGAGCCGTAATGTTGATATACTAACTCTGCCCGTAGATGGAGAGGGACGTCCTCGAGGAGCAAAGGTAGCTGATTTTCTAAAAAGTGTGCATACGTTTCCCCATTAAGACGGGGCGGGAGAAAATATAGGCCAATCTGAAAACCGCTGACAAAAATGTTAAGAATGTAAAGAAAGTCGCAGGAAGAAAATTCTTTAACGCACATGACTACTCACCACTCTGTTCGCGATTATTCCTGCCCATACATTTATCGTCCGGCGATGTTGAAAAGCGCCCTTACGAACGGCGTGCAAATTTTCCTCATGCCACAATAAGAAATTGTGGGAATTAAGTACGCCGTTCGGTGTGAAGGTAGCCTCGTCTATCCATAAAATTCGGTCAGGGAATGATAAATTTCGCCGACACTGTGCGAGGAATCCTGCGCATGTTTTGCCAATCGTTGATATACGCTAAAAACATCACGAATGTCAAATGAAAATTATTAAAATACCTTTACAGAAATATATGCGTTGTTCTCGATCTCCCGCAGAAGCTGCTGAACTCGCTGGAAATTATACGGTTGCAACGCATTTTGACGTAAAGTACGATGCACCGCGTATCGCGAGTAACCGAGCGCACGAGTTGCACGGCGCACACTATTGCCCGGATTTTCTTCGAAGATCCGCAGGATTCTCTCTTCGTCATTGACACGAAGACGCGGTGGTGCACCACAAGCGTGTTGTCTCCACGGCAGAAGAGATTCTGTATCTCTCGCACGTTGCACACATTTTGCAATCGAATTTCTCGACGGATATCGATCTCGCCCGGGAAATCGCTCCGCATAAATACGTGGCGCTTCACGGGAATTTTTTCCGGCCATCCCGTAACAAATAATCATGTCCGTGTATTCTTGCGCCGTAAACCTCATCAAGAGACACGGTAGTGTCTTGCGCCAAGTCACGCGCAGCTAAAAAGTCGCGCAACAGCAGCGAGGCACTCCGTGTATTTGTACGCGAGCCGGGCAGTTGAGAGTACTCGAGATTATCAGACCTCAATAACCGCTGAACGGATTGAGTTCTTACTAGGCTTAATCGATAGCTTGGATTTAAATTATATAAGGAAAGTGTCTTTATTTTTGCTCTACATGTTATATAAACATTATATATTACGACGCAAAGTCGAGATGTGGAAATTTTCGTTTAAAAAACGTCACCGTCACCGTCACCGTCACCGTCGTCATCGCTACACGTATACTACACGTACACAACACATGCATAGATATATAGTAGTATCGCGCTACACGTATATACACGTACACAACACATGCACTAAATAGCAATGTATGCATCTTGTACGGTTGACTTGTTTGACGGAAGATCGCGCTAGCAGTGCTCTGCGACATTGACAGCATGCGTTATAGCGGCACTTGCGCGGTTAACCTCACTTTCGAGTCGATGGTATTTAGTAATCACAATGTATGTGTGTGTCTGAGCCGTTTATCAAGATTTAAGGGTTTATTAAGGGGTTTACATTTCAATTTTATTTTTTTTACAGTGTCGCAAAACAATGTTTAGAAAAACATTAAATTGTATCTTTATACGGGTACGTACAGGTATTAGAGCGACTTTTATGAGCACTACTTTATGTCCAATACAACTGATATGGAATTAGCCAGTATAGATTGCGACAAAGTAATCAATTACAATAGTACATTATAATTAGTTAATATTTTTATAAATTATTACCGGAATGTGTGAAATTACTCCCACTTTATATTAATTGTTTTTATTTGTCTATTTATTATAACACACGTAAAGAGATAATACACACGCACACACATACACACAGAGTAAATTATAATAGCGGTAGAAGTTAAACGAAATGATAAAACTTTAGATTTTTATTAACCCGCTGGGAGTCCTTTTTGGGATAGTCCGCACCAGGTGAATGTTTGCACTTTTATTTTTTTATTAATCCAGTGGGTGCTGGGAGTCCTTTTTGAGATAGTCCACACTAGATTAATAAAATTACAAGTGCATTAGTCAAAACATTAAATTAAAAGAATTGTATGTGTATCTTATCATAAACATATAGAAATTTTTAAATAAAATGTGATGTTTTGTTCTTTTATGCATAGCGTAAACTACTTTTGAAATGAGATGTTTTATTTATTTTATAAATAAGAGAATCTATAATATATTTTTGTTATAAATAAGAGATAGATATAAATATATTCTATATGTTTATAAGTTTTGTATGTACACTATAATAATTTCTTAAAATTTAAACTTTTAATTATGCACTTGTATTTTTATTAACCCGGTGGGGGCTTGTAGTCCTTTTTGGGTTAAAAGTTAAAAGTTTAAAACGAAAGAAATTGTTACAGTACACACACACACACACACACACACACACACACACACACACACATCTTATTATAAACATATAGAATATTTTTACAATCGTATCTCTTATTTACGAAATAAATAAACATCTTATTTTAAGAGTACTTTACGCTACGCATAATCACATTTTATTTAAAAATATTCTATATGTTTATGATGATCACATTTTATTTATAATGTACTATTGCATTGCAATTGATTACCTTGTCGCAATCTATACTGGCTAACCATATCAGTTGTATTAAACGGCTTACTCTCATACAGCGATGCCTTTCAGCATGTATTCAATTCATAATATTCGTGATTCTATTATTTAAAGGAGTGTCTAATACTAGCAATGTAGCACGATCTGTATCAACTTGAACCACCGAAGGCATGCCAAAGACACTCTGTACCCATTGGGAGGGAAGCACCATAGCCAGCCATAAGAACATATGGATAATATTTTCTATAAATAATATGTAATAATTATTATACCATCAATCGTCATATCAGCTCCTAATAAACATAAACCTTATAACAAATAAACAAATTGATTTAAAAACAATTAATATAAAGTGGGAGTAATTTCATACATTTCGGTAGTATTAAAAAAATTAATAGATAACTTTTTTTCTCTAATACTGTCAAAATTCGGAAATTCTGTAATCAGTTGTATTGGACATAAAGTAGTGCTCATGAAAGTCAGTCTAATACCTGTAGATGTTCGTACCCGTATGAAAATACAATTTAAAGTTTTTCTAAACATTGTTTTGCAGCACTGTAAAAAAATAAAATTGAAATGTAAACTCCTTAATAAACCATTAAATCTTGATAAACAGCTCACACACACATATTGTGATTACTAAATACTAAAAAATGAATGATATAATCCTTAAAAACCTATTTTTCTAAAAAAAAGGTAAAAAAAAGGCGCCAAGTACACGCGCCATAGTTTTTGTGAAAAACAAGAAATCAGTAGATAATGGTCACCAGTGATAAATACAATTCCAAAGATAATTATTACTTCGACCCAACTGGCATATATTTAATATAAAAAGTTTTTTACACAACGTTTCGACCCAAGTTCCGGGTCCTTATCAAGTGTTACTAAAATTAACAAATCACACAAATCAAGAAATTAGAAAATTAGAAAAATTATAACAATATATGTGGGAAGGAATCGATTTTGATGTAATATACCTAATGAATAAGATCTTGAGTTACATTACTCTTGTCTATTTAAATGTTGAACCTCATTACGTTAGAGCAGAACGAAAACTAACTACAAGACACAAGTCGAGAATGTTTTATCCTAAGGTCGTATATAAGAAAAATAAAAATAAAAATAAAATAAAAATAACATAAAATCACATAGCTACAAAAACATTATAAACTGTAACAATCCACCCCCCGTGATCATTACCCGGCCGTCGATCCGCCGGAAGGCTGCCGCCCGGCGAACACCAGCCGGGCAAATGCAGCGGCGCTATGCGCCTTTTTTTTTATCCTCTCAGATATCGCGACCGAAATGGGCAGTTATACGGCCGCTATACATCCAAAGCCAGGGCCGTTGTCTCGGCGCTTCCGAGTCACGCCGAATTACGACGGAAAACGCCGAGCGACGGTCCCTGCCGCACCACCGCCGAGGCCGCCAGAACGCCGCCGAATTTGTTCGGGCATAATTATAAACATTAACCGGAACAATCGGGCCCGAAGATTAGCGCCGGAATTAACCGAACGGGCGGATTTTCCGGATAAAAAGAGCGGCCCAACACAAGGAGAGACACTCCAGTTCCTGCTCCGATCAGAGCCTGTACGGCGCCTGAACCAGAGCTCCGAACCCAGACAGCTTCTCCAAGGATTGCGAAAACGGGGTTGGGCGCACCCAGCCTCCGTCGAGAGCTTTCGGCATTTCTTAAAGAAGCCTCCTAAACAAATTTCCTACCGAATACTCGAGGTCGGGCGCACCCGGTCTCTGCTGAGAGTTTTAAGCATATTTGAACGATCCCTTCAAGCCACGCAACGACGAGATTCTACCGGTAGGGAATCACCTGCCGCTGACGGGCGTTCCCGTCTAATCGTTGCATCCACATATGCAATAATCCCGTCCTGCAATCCATAAGACTCAAGGCAGATATCCCCGCGATTATAATAAGCGCGCGCTCTCTCTCGCGCCGCGCGCTCTCGCGTCACGCGCTCTCGCGTCACGCGCTCTCACGCCTAGCGCTCTCGCGTTCCCGCGTGCTCGCACGCCCCGCGCCTACGCTCACGCGTATACAACTCGCACGCTCGGCATTTAAAGAGCCGAGGAACATACGAAAAACGCGACGACAACAAACCGACCCGTCGCTCAATTTCCGAGAACTTTAAATCACGAAAAGTCGATCGCATTAATGTACGATCGGATAATTAAATAAAGGCTTCACCGCTCGATCCGATCCGGCCCGTATGTTTAAAACGCGTAACGCATTACGTTCGCTATCACGCTCACGAACACACATTGTACACACATACACCGCAATACTACATACACGTATACACGCAATATTACATACACGCATATACTGTTAACACACTATACCTTTATATATATACACACACACATAATTTAATCACACTGTACATGCAAACACATTAAAATAATAAATCACATCTTTAACGAACTTCCGTATTAATTGTCTCGTAGCCCTTTCCGAGCCCTGATCCTGTCTGAGCGTATACGAGCCGTGCTCGAAAAGAGGCACGTTACAAAACAAACTCAGATATATTACATGCTGTATATTAGCTTGTCATAAATAGGGTTTAAATTATCTGTATCCCTCTGTAGATTGATCGTATTATCATATTTTTTGATGAAGAACATTTCAGCAATCTCTCTTTTTCTTTTATGTTTTTCATAGTGTAAAATATTAGGTTCTAACCATTTGAAATCATGTTCAAATTCTGTTCTATGTTTACTCACTACGTTATGATTACTTGGGTGATTTTTTATATTGCTGCAATGTTCTTTTATGCGTGTAGTTAACGATCTTTTTGTTTGTCCGATGTATTTTGCGTCACAATCGTTACATTCGAGCATATATACGATGTTCGTTTTTTGTGAACGGTCTATTTTATCTATACCTTTCATAATAACATTATTTAATCTTTTCGGAATTGTGTACAAAGTTTTGAGACCTAATTTGTCAAGAGTATGATGCAAATTATTACTAAGATTCCTTATGTATGGTAAAGTCACAAAGTTGGATGTATCGTATTTATTAATTACGTGTTCATTTTCATTGTTGTATAGGGAGTCTTTTTTGTACCTTATTGCTTTAATTCTTTTTCGAATGTGTTCTTTTATTTCTAATTTTTCTAATTTTCTAATTTTTTGATTTGTGTGATTTGTTAATTTTAGTAACACTTGATAAGGACCCAGAACTTGGGTCGAAACGTTGTGTAAAAAACTTTTTATATTAAATATATGCCAGTTGGGTCGAAGTAATAATTGTCTTTGGAATTTTGTGAAAAACTTGTATATGTATTTTTTTACTACATACACAACACATGCATAGATAGTAATATCGCGCTACACGTATATACACGTACACAACACATGCAATAAATAGCAATGTATGGATCTTGTACGGTTGACTTGTTTGACGGAAGATCGCGCTAGCAGCGCTCTGTGATATTGGCGGCATGCGTTATAGCGGCATGCGCGGTTAACCCCACTTTCGAGTCGAAAGTTTCGACAGTAAAGACAAGGCAACAGTAATATAATATCAATGTGTTATAATTTCCACTCAACAATGTAACTGTTACGTACAAGCCGTTACATTGCTGAATGGGAAATTATAACATTGATGTTATGTTACTGGTGTTTGAGTTATTTATTTATTAAAACACGTCACGCACGTGTTTGATTGTAGAAAAAGTTTTCTGCTGGTTTAATCAGGTAATTATTTCATACACATATCATTATAAATAAATTATTTATAGTGCATATGCTTTTATAAATCATTATTGCGTATACAAGTGCATAATTATTTCTTTAAATAGATATTTATAACACTACGTGATTTATATTCGTGTGCATGTGGACAATTTTGATTTACAGGAATTAATCGACAAAATATTACAGTTAGAAGCTCACAATGAGCAACTCAGAGCATTAATCACAAAAACGACAGATCCTAAATCGGAAAAGAAAGAGATGCCTGATAGAGTAAGATAATCGTTTGATTTCTCACGGTATGTGTATCGCTTTATTCATTATATTTTTTTTTATTTTTTAAACTTTTAACTTTTAACCCAAAAAGGACTACAGGGCCTCACTGGATTAATATAAATACAAGTACATAGTTAAAAGTTTAAATCTTAAGAAATTATTACAGTACACACACACATACACACACACACACACACATCTTATTATAAACATATAAAATATATACTGGTCAAGAAAATTATCGCAGCACTCAATTAATATCAAAATTTTGCATAAATTCAAATAAGCATATGTCCGCGAAAAATTGTCGTATTTGAAAATGTTTTCTTTTTAATTTTAAAGGGTAAAGTCTCTACTTTAAGGAACTTTCATTCGATTTTGATTTTATCCCCTCCCCCTTTCTCCATCTCTTTAAAAGTAAGTAAGTGTTTTTCTGCAAAAAATTTCATAGTTTGACGAACTCTACGGGGTGGAATAAATTTTTTCGCATATATCATCATAACTATCATAAAATGTGGACTTTTCCTTGCAAATTAAAAAAAATTGAAGACCGTACGATTTTTTTTCGCGGAGATACGGCGTATCAAAGTTACCTATGCATTTTTGTGCAGAGAACAAAACATCACATTTTATGTAAAAATATTCTATATGTTTATGATAAAGTACACACACAATTCCATTTGATTTAATGTTTTGACTATGCACTTGTATTTTTATTAACCTGGTGCGGAGTATCCCAAAAAGGACTCCCAGCATCCATCGGTTTAATAAAAATACAAGTGTAAACATTAGATGTACAAGTAAAAATATTAAATGAAAAGGAATTGTGTGTGTACCTTACCATAAATATATAGAATATTTTTGAATAAAATGTGATTATGCGTGAACTATTTTTAAAATTTTATAAATGAGAGATAAGATTATAAAAATATTCTACATGTTTACAGTAAGATGTGCGTGTGTGTGTGTGTGTGTGTGTGTGTGTGTGTGTGTGTGTGCGCGCGCGTGTGTGCGTGTGCGTGTGTGCGTGCGTGCGTGTGTGTGTACTGTATATAATAATTTCTTTCTACTTAAACTTTTAACTTTTAACCCAAAAAGAACTCCCAGCCCCCACCGGGTTAATAAAAATAAATATATAAAAAGTACAAGTACAAAGTAGTAATTATACATTGTGACGTTGCCGTCCCGACGCGCGTCCATCCCACCCTAATCGCGGGGCAAGGGCTGAGCGGACACGCCACGCGAGAAAGTACGAGAGCCGAGCCGAGATTCCGGAGAGACGAATGCAATAGAGCGACAATTATAATTATTAATTCGCGTTTATTTTTATATTTTTTTTTATGTATCGCGGGAGCCTTATTATCGGAAGTCTATGGCGAGAGGAAGAAAAGATAGCGAGGTAGAAAAAGTATTGGGATACAACCGGAGACCTAAAGCGGACACATGCAAAAACGGACAAACAGAGGAAATATTATTTGTCGAGGCCGTCCGAGCAAGATCGCCGTTAACAGACGAAACGCGTGGATCCTCACGAGCACCCTTTTTTTTTTATGCGCTGAGGAAACCTTCATAGGTACCCATGCCCCCAGGATGGAGCGATGGGTTATGTGGGATTGCTTGTTCCCCTTAACCGAGCCACAAATGGTTCGGCTAGGAGGCCCAAGCCCTACCACACTAAAACCTCAGCGGGTGTCCGTCTCGGGCGTTTATGGGGGGCGCCTGGGATGCTGGTATCCCATGCCGTCCAGACTCCCCCCCGCATCTTCACGAGCACCCAGGACCGCATAACAGCGAGGCGAGAAAGTCGCCCGGAAAATCGAAGGAGGAGATCTCCGAGCGGCCGCCTTGCGAATCCGGACAGGAATGCACCGGACAGCTTAGAGGTCACGCTACCCGTAGGACGAATCAGCCTTAAAAAGGAGGCTGTCAGCAATTAATATAAGGTTGTCGCAAATTAGCGATCCGGGCGCCGTAGGCCTACATACGGCCTACATGCGTAAGCCGAGGGGCGGCGATATGAGACGCGACGTCGTAATTGGGTCAACGCGCGCACCCCCGTTCGCGCAGGATTGAGTCGCGATATCGACCCGTAGGAATAGATCCTTCACTCTCGTGACGAACGTGTTTCGTGTTGGTGTGCCCGCTCCCGTGTCCTGCCAACCTAAAGGTTATCGCGAGTAAACGTTATCGGAGGACCCCGACTAAACGGAGAAAGAATCTCGAGGGACCAGGAGATAGATTTCCTATCGGTGAGGCTACCCCTGGCTTGATTCACGAGGAATTATATATCTTGTAATGTCCGAGTCTCGATCGCTCTGACGCTGTCGCGAGCTATCTTTTGGTGAATTTTTGGCGTTTTTGCGTGGGCTATGCCAGTATTCTCTTTCGCGATTTAGTATTAGCGAGCGACCGACGTCAAGCGATGAGAGCTTCGAGACCGTAGTCCTGTAATTGATTCGCGAAAATTAATCGTCTCTCCGGGATTCGGTCGGCTATTGCGTGTAGTATATTGTCCGTTGTCGCGTCTTGATAATTGCGTATATTGTACAGTAAACGATTCGTCGTTATATCATCTGTCTCGTTATTGCGTGAATTCAGAATCTAGCGTGTATCGTGTGAGCGTCGTAGAGTGTGACAATTGCGAGAAGAATATCGCGAGAGAGAGAGAGCGTGCGTCTCTCGCGAACACCGGTGAGCGTGAGAGCGAGAGAGAGAACAAGCGCGCGCGCGAGGGAGAGAATAAGCGGTATTGCTGCCGTCCGACGGATATCGATTTCGCCGTCGTAGATTGCGCGTTATTTTACATCAAAGCTTTCTTCACGAGATTCTCGATCTCCGCTATATCGTATGTCGTGTCCGTGCAAGTCTCTCTCGCTATCGTGTGTAAGTACCGCTTTCCGAAAACGCATTGTTAACTAGCCAACGAGTCGTAAAACGACCGGAATTTAGTCGCTCTCGTATGGATTAACATCGCGCTAACGCTATCGAGCTCAATCCGCAACATCCAGATCTTTGTGCCGAGTTTATTAATGTTGCCGTCGTATAATTGATATCGTGTGATATCGCATTGCCGAGAAGTTACGTTGATTTTGTTCGCGGTGAATCAGTTGTCTGTTTATGATTTTTCTATCGGTTCCTCTTATTACTGTCTTATCTTAACTTTGTTTACAATTCTTTTTCTGTTATTATCATTGAATGCGTTGTTAACCGAACTTTCTTTATTATATTGTGCCAAATCATTCGGATTTCTGACAAACTTCTGGCATTATTATTTTCATGTAAATTCTCTTGACTGGATAATTATCCATAATCGTCAGCATAATATCTTTCTCTCATTTCTTGTAATACAATCAATCAATCTTAATGGTCATTATACTTTCTTTAATCTAGTTGAGATCTAATAAAAATTATATTATTTTGCCAGTATCATTTCGCGTCTATTCTTTTTGTGTTTGTGTCTCGTCACGCCGAGTATGTGAATACGGTAAAGTATTTCCGCCGGTTTCGCGTATTGTATTATTATTTAATTATTTCGCGGCAACTCCTCCCTCCCCCTCTACCGTTAGGAGAGCTAACCGGCCCGTAGCGAGCTGGACGGCCCAAAATTCGCGTTAGATATCGAGTTTCGCGAATTGACGCGTGAAAGACCACGTCTGGCGCCCAATCTTTAGTCTATTTCGTGTTTCGCGTAATCCAAGGCCGTTTGTCCGCTGCGGTACGCGCGGAACGCCTTAGAACCGAGTTCCTCCGCGTAATCAATATAACCCTTTAACTGGTTTTTCTTTCTTTTTGTCGCCGCTTATTCACCGTTTGAGCTCCGAACGGGAGAAAAAGTCGTCGCAACATATTTAAAGATGTTTAGTATATGTTAACAAATACTACAAACTGAATGATATAATCCCTAAAAACTAACCTTTTTAAAAAAAGGTAAAAAAAGGCGCCAAGTACACGCGCCATAGTTTTTGTGAAAAACTTTTATATGTATTTACAAAATAGTGTCATTTTAACTGTAAAAAACTACTGTAAAAAGCTATCTTCAAAATAGTGTTATTATAATAATCTACAAAATAGTTATTTTAATTTGCACAAGTAGTGTTATTTTAAACCATAAAAAATATTTTACGAATTATTTTAGTATTGTGTAAAACATATACTACAAAAATGATGATATAAAAAAAATGATATAAAAAAATTGCGCCAACCAATAATAAAAGCTTATAAAAATATTTTAACCAAAAAAAGTTGTACAAAATATGTAGTTGTTTTAATTTCCTACAAAAATAATGATATCAAAAAATTGCGCCAACTAAATAAAAATATATGTTATAAAATTTATTTATTTTATTATTTCCAATATTAAGAAAAAATATATTTAATACATTGCAATATAATCAAAGTACTAAGGCGTATAGCTAAAATAGTTATTTTATAATTAACTAAGTGCACAATTATAATTTACCAATAATTATATATATTCTAAAAAGTTTAATAAAAAAAGATTATATAAAACAAAAAACAAATTAAAAATTTATACAAAAATTAAAAATTAAAAATTTTTACAAATTAAAAATTAAAAACTTATGCTAAAATTAAAAATTTACACAAAATCAAAAAATAAAAAGATTTAGTTAAAATAACTGGCGCTGCTTTTTTCAAGATTAATAACTGCAATGTATCTTAAAGTAACAAATAATTAATTTAATTTAATTTAATCAATAACTGCATTAACTCAACGTATATATGTGTGTGTACGAAGTACTTTAATATTATTAGTATATTGGTCAGTTTAGCAGCGCCAAGTTTTTTTAACTAAATTTTTTTTTTTAATTTTGTGTAAATTTTTAATTATCGCATAAGTTTTTAATTTTTAATTTGTAAAATATACTATACGCATTACTTTGCATTGGTTTAATCGAGAAAAATACACTAATCACTGATTTATCAGCATTTTATAATTTGACCATAAAACTCATTATAATCGATCATGAGAAATAATCTTAAAAAGTAACATTCGAAGATCAAAACTCGTAATTTATACACACACGCACGCACACAAACTCGACGTATTACAAAGAATCTATCGAGAGTCATGAAGAAACATCGCTTCGATTAATATGTATCTGAATCATCAATTTGCTCAAATCTTCTCAATATAAGAAGATTGTATAAAAGCATTGATAGCTGTTAGTCGCTAGTCCAGAATCATAAAAGTCGATCGAGTGCAAACATCTACAAGGAGAACATTATTATGCTAAGAACGTTAAAAATATTATGTATTTTACAAGTGTTAATGTTAACCAAAACCGCCGTCGCGTTCTCGGAGGATCCTAAAGCTTCGGTGAGTCTCCAGAAATAGTATTTTTATGGCTTTGATCTAAACTTCACGCAGATAAGAGATTTTTTTCATTAAAAAAATGGAATGTTATATATTGCAGATAATAGATTACTTGTGTAATGTAGCTGTACAATATACGTAATTAGAGAATTTTGACGCTATAGAAAAATATACATAAATTTTGTTAATTTTGCGTCACATCTTTAAAAATAGATATCATATAGTACAAAATTAAAGTTAATTAAGACGGTATGTATAAAAATTTAAACGTAATATGCGTTGTTGTAATTGATATATTTAAGAATAAGAACTTTTAACATCAATGATTACGTTGATTATTTTCTGCTATACTTATAAACATATATGTGACATTTTTGCTTATGTAAATGATTTTTCTGTAATTTCTAAAACATCTTTATTTCTCTAATTTATTTATATTTATTAATTTATAAAATTAATGTATAAAACTTATAATGAATTATTTTTTACTTTAAAAAATTATTTATTTACAAAATCAATATAAAAAATTAGCAATTTTGAGTTAAAATAAGTTGTATGCGTAACATAACAGCGACTAAATATCGATATAAGAGATTGGTACAGTGAAACTTCGAATTGCCCTCAATGAATTCATCTTAATAGTTAAATCAACAATATGCACAATAGCTGTTACTCGCTATATGAATTGATACGCTATTATCACTCAATGTATATGCATACGTTAATATATCGCTACCATAACGGCAGAAGGTCGCATGTAACATTATTTTCATTTTAGATATTAATGCTGTTTTGTCATGTTCAAAATTTGGAAGATGTGCACATATTTATAAAAATATTAGGTTATACTCATCTTACTTCTGAAGTAACACATATGACGTTCTATCATATTATAGAACGAAATTATACGAATATATTGGTGTATATATCTAAAATGCAAAAAATTTTACATACGACCTTCTGCCATTATGGTAGCGATATGCGATATGTACATATTTTTATCGGGATACAAGTCGAATGTTTATGCCATCGTGTACTCCCAAATTTATTTTTGTTCAAAAATATAACAATACAAAAAGAAAAACAATATTTATTAGTACAGGAATTCGTAAATTTTCAAGACTACGAAGAAAATGATAATAATAATATATTTATTATCGAAATATAAACATTGTTTAAACTAACAACTAAGATTTTAAACCTTCAATGTAAAATACATATTTAAATTTCAACAAGCTAGAAGAGCCAGACGCGGATGGTAGTGCGTCAGTTTCAAGGAAGAATTAAATTTTCATTGAAATAGATTAGCTGTGCACAGGGCACAAATTTTCTTTAGTATGATATCAAGAAATTAAATAAATCTCGTTGAAATTTAAAATTATTAAAACTATCAGTGATAACAAACGCACTCGTGAAAAAGGAAATCCAGTTAAAATAGGGACACTTACTTGATGAAATTAACTAATTAATCTAAAAATATACTAATTAATATAAAAACCGAATTATTAGACAAAATTGTTTCAACAATCGAAAAGATCCAAATTTTCCATGACTTATTTGTTATAAGAGATAGTATAAATTCGTATTAGCTTTTATTAATCCATTCTTGCGTATATTCTGCAACTTTCTCTTTGACACAAGAAAATTATTTGATATGCAGGAAAATAGTTTGATTAGAAACACAATAAGAAAAGATTTTTAGAAAAAATGATGTTTGCACAGTATTTAATACATTACACAGTAATGCATCTACATGTTCCTAGTTACGAATTATAAATGTAGAATATAAATTAGAATATTGAGTAGATATTAAAGAAACAAGAAATTTTGATAAATATTGACAAAAGGGGACCCAGCCCTAATGACCTTGATCTTGATATATGTTGTCAAGGTGAGTATCCTCTAAAAGGTTTTAGCCGTCGCTCGTTGTTTATTAAAAAGTTATTAACAAAAGAATTTCCACGAATTATATGCAATTTTCACCACGTACGTTTTATAAAATGAATATCTACCAGATTCATTCATTTATGTGTGGTAAGTCGAAGGCATGAGTGGGGGAGGGACGGAAACCCTCCCCCTGCACCACCACCCCGAAAAAACTAACCTAACCTAACCTATTCTCTAGAAATAAAGAAATAAAAGACACTTTTCAGTGCGAAACGAGGTCTATGTTTCTACAATTCCACATGGGTTTGCAACTTTCCACACGAAGCAAGGTCCACCTCCATCATCACCTGCTTTCAATGCGAAACGAGGTCTATGTTCTTACAATTTCACATGAGTTTGCAACTTTCCACGCGAAGTAAGGTCCACCCCCATAATCCCCTGCTTTCAGGTAGTAATATCGAATTATTGTCTGTATTTAAATATAAAAAGTAAGGTAAATTGCGTGGAAACTTGCAAACCCATGTGAAATTGTAAGAACATAGACCTCGTGATCTCTATAATATACATATCTCAAGGTCAACGTCATTGGTGGAGGGTCCCCTTTTCGGTATATTTAGCACAGCATTAAAATTGTCAAACATTAATTTGTTATATCTCCTAAACCAATGCCGTCCGCCACTTCATTCTTGCGGGGAATTACTCAGAACACCCCCCCCCCCAACCCTCCTTCAACATATCTAACAAGAGAACCTTGCGAACTCTGAATTTCTGATTTTAATTAGCTTTGGATATGTTGTAGTCTAGATCAAAATAAGAGACACATTTTTTTATAGCTGCCCAAATTGCCGTTAAGGGGGTGAAACACCCCCTTAAAAAAGATCGATTTTTATATTTCTTAGTGGATTCCGTCGAAATGGAAAAAGATATGAAAAACTGTTTCAAATAAAAGTTTTATGGTTTCTAATGTACTTTACAACAGTGTAATTAAATTTTTCGAAAATATCATATTTTTCGAAATTCTTCTTCCCTCATATAATTTTTGAAAATGTTGAAATTTGTTTTATAACAAAAGTTAAAGCATATTTAACGCCAAACTCAACCATATATGATAAAGTTGTATTCCGAAAACACATTTTTCAGAAATAAGCTAGAAATACCTCTATACGCGCCCTATATCCGTATCCGATTTATGGCGCTCGCTACTTATGGCGACAGTTTCTCTTCGTAATCTCACAAGGATATTCGTGATTTGTCCATAAATAATTTACATCTTACAATTCACGTATTTATATTTAATAATTAAAATAATAGTTTATATATTTATATATAATGATTTATAATAAATAATTTACACGTATTATAATTTTTATGTATTTATATGCTTATATACAGGGTGTCCGGAGTGAACCGCATCACCCGTCGTGTGCTGATAGAGCAGGTTAAACCGAGTAAGAAAGTCCTCTACCGTTTTGCGATCTTTGCAATAATTAATGAGAAATAAATTAAACAAGATCGGCCAATACGCGCGAGTTCAAGCGCGCGGCGAGAAGAGACAGCCCACGCGGGGGTCCAACGTTATGCATTGCTCGTATTTATCCATTGTCCTTTGTAGAGTGCTCCTCCCCGCTTTGCCGCGTGCGTAGCAACCGCGTAAACATTAGGCTTTTATTTTCGCCGCGCGACAAGAATCACGTAAACAGTAGGCGGTCTCTTCTCGCCGCGCGCTTTTACTCGCACGGATTGGCCGCTCTTTTTTATTTAATTTCTTATTAATTATTGCGAAAATCGCAAAACGGTACAGGACTTTCCTACTCAGTTTAACTGCCTCTACCTGCACACGACGGGTGATGCGGTTGACTCCGGACACCCTGTATATATATATTACATATATTACATATATTATATGTATATATACAGGGTGCCCCACATAAAGTGTTACAAGCTATTTTCTCCGCCATTGCTAGAGATATTAATTTGAATTTTTTTCAGTAAAAGGTACAGGGCGACTGACAATTTGATGAATAATAAAAAATGTTGGGGCCCCTAAGAGGCAAAACGGGGGGCCTCTTCATTTTTTAAAATGAAACGGAGTATAAATCTTTAAATATTTGAATAGCTCTTATCAAGTCTGATAACATTTATCTGAAATATTTTTTTTTATTACGCATAGTTAACGAGTTATAATAAAGAAACAATTCTCACACAGCAAGTTAGACGATACGATGAATTCACTGTAAGACTGTCCTTATTGACAGTAATAGTTCTCTCCTAGTCTTATGTGTGTGTGTGTGTTTATGTTCTTTATCCATTTGTTTACAAACCGTTTTGCCTCTTAGAGGCCCCCAACATTTTTCATTATCCATCAATTGTCAGCTGCCCTGTACCTTTTAATGCAAAAAAATTCAAATTAATATCTCTAGCAATGGCGGAGGAAACAGCTTGTAACACTTTATCCCGACTAGAAATTTTATTAGGTGTCACATAAAACCCGGATGAGGTTGCCTTTTTTGAAAAGTAAGGTCCTTACCCGGTTACCTTAACCGACCCTGCTCAGGGATCTAACGCGATGGATGCATACGGGCCTGATCATGCCAACCACTCAAGGACCTGATAAAGTTGACAGGACGAGATCCAGATAGAGATCACCGGCAGTGGGCCGGATGAAGATTCCAGGCAAAGGCCAGACAACGAAAACCAGATAAGGACCGGCTAAAGTTAGTCATTTCAGGGCTTGATAGGGTTCACCATTTAGAGACCTGACAAAGTTAGCCATTTCTTTTTTCTTATTTATTTATTCATGTTTTGACTTTTTGATTAATAATTACAGTGTTTTCTTATAACAAACTCTTATATTTAGTTTACATTTTTTTCAATTATATTTTTCACTAAATATACTTATTGTTACTTTTTCTATAAATACAAATTTGTCAAAATACGATAATTTTGTTTACATCAAACAATTTTTTTTATGTAATCAGTGAAGTGTTTCAAACACTGTAGTCTTTTTTTATAACATTTTATCGAAGATACTTAAATGAAATTACTTAATTCGAAAATGATCAATAGATATTTTTTCTATTTAAATGAAAATGAAAATAAAAATAAAAATAAACAATCTCATTTTTTATCAAGAGCAAATCTTATAGTAGAGAAAACACTTAACTCATTATTGCTTTCCTTTGAAAAAAAAATTCTTCAATAACATTTACATTAGAAACTTGACTTGAAAATGATTGCACAGAAAATTTGACTTGAAAAGAACTGAAAAAAAAACAGTTAAAACGACGTTGATTGTCAACTGTATTTTAACCTCGTCTCAATGCACGTCCTCCTTCCCAGTCTTTAGCCGCATTAAGTGACCCTTTCAGTTCCCCTTTGAATTTTTCTTCGTCCATAGCATCACCAAGAATTTTTAAATGTACATCTGGAAAAATAATGAATAACATGATATACGTTGTAAAATTATTGATTTATAAATCATTAACGGATGAGGTATAAACAAAAAACTGATTACGTACCTAGGAGGCATTTGTAGAAATTGGTTTCCTTCAAAGGAACTTTGTCTGTTGTTTTCTGTAATGCAGTGAAACTTGAACGTACGAGATCTTTCGTAAGAAATGTCCGAAGGATGATAGAGAGAGTGTGTGTTTCGTAGGTTTTGTTTCTTGGAATCATATTCTTTACACGATTTTTCTGGAACAAAAAATATATAATTTTTAATTAAAAAATGTAAAATATGAAGAAAACATTGTTCACACAGTTTAAAGAATCGATTGAAAATGAAATAACAGAAAGTAGTGTTATCTAACGATTAAACTCAAGTACTTACGATTTTGCGACGATATTCTTTATCATCCTTGAGCCTGACATAAAAAATGTCGAAGACTTCTTTTGTACCAACTGGTAATAAAATTAGATTATTTTCCTCAATTTCGTCTTCACTTCCTATTCGACATTTTTGTTGAGAGATATCTGTTAATTTGTCAATTTTACCACTTATTTCCACCTGAGCTCCATGGAATCGGTCAATTTTAGATGATAAACTGTTGTAAACTGTCTTTATCAATGCTGACAAAGAAGCTGGAAATTAATTAAAACCTAATTTTAAAAAATTAAAATATGACAAATTTACACTTGAACGGTGAATTTTTTTTACCTAAAGTCACAATTTCATCGCCCTTCGAACCAGCCTCCTCTGAACGTGAAAGTCTGGAATTTATTCCTGGTCTTTTATGTTTAGGAGAATCGGAGCGTGAACGATTCAAAGTAGCTGGAAAAAATAAATAAATGAATAAACTTATTCATAGTATACATATATAGGATGTCCCACCAAAAGTGGCCACCTCCTTTTATCTTTTAAAAGAGATAGACCATAACAAATATATATCAAATATATATCAAATATATATCAAATTAAATGATTCAATCTGAACACTATTGTAAGCATAGTGGTTACTTACAAAAGCTATCTGTGTTAACGAACGGAGAGGTATGCATAATTCTTTTATAATGTGGATACTTCGATATAATGGAAGTTTTAGCACTGTTTGAAGCAATTACAACGATGTATGATTTAATGTAAATATTTTACATAGTATATGAGTTTTACCGGCTCAAAGTTTCGCGGGCGACGTCTACCTTTTTACTTTTGGTCCTGCGATATGGCCAACTTCTGACTCGTGCGTTAGAGATTGACATATGTCATGTTGTCATTTGACCACAGACATCTATAATATACTAGACAGCTAGGCTTCTTATATAGTTACTAGATTCTGTGTACCCGAAACTTATGTACTTATTTACGCATAGGCGGCAGACTTAGTACCCGAATGGAATACTAGAATGGTTTAAATTTTATGTCTTCCGCCTATGGATAACTGAGTAAGTGTATACCAACATATACATACATACAACCAACACATTTCAATCGGTTATTACATATGTTGTGTACAAGTTGTACATTATATACTGGACCGTCTAGGGAATAAAGGTTAGTTGTCTAGTATATTATAGATGTCTGTGCATTTGACATACGTCAATCTCTAACGCACGGGTCAGAAGTTGGCTATATCGCAGGGCCGAAAATGAAAAAGTAGACGTCGCCCGCGAAACTTCGAGCCGGTAAAACTCATATACTATGTAAAATATTTACATTAAGTCATACATAGTTGTATTTGCTTCAAACAGCGCTGCAACTTTTATTATAACGAAATATCCACATTATTATAAAAAAATTATGCATACCTCTCCGTTTCTTAACACAGAAAGCTTTTGTAAGCAACCACTATGCTCACAATAGAGTTCGATTTGAACCATTTAATTTGATATATATTTGTTATGGTCTATCTCTTTTAGTTTAAAAGATAAAAGAGGGTGGCCACTTTTGGTAGGACACCCTGTATATAGATATACAGTATATCTGATTAAAGTGGATACGCGTAAATATTTCGTAGAAAATTAAAGATACAAAAAAGTTGTTAAAACAAAAGTTGTTTGGTTAGAAAGAGGGCACAATATGGCGCAATTAGCTTTTTTGTGATTGGAGGTATAGAGAATATCTCAAGGTAATCTGAATTTTTTAAAATGGGAAGTTGTATTTTTTTATTCATAATGTGATAGCGGTTGCGAGGACGAGTACAAAGATTTATAATTAAAGGTCATTCAAGGTCACGCAAGGTCGTAAATTAACGAAAAACTTGTTCACAATCTTTATATTTTTCAATGTTTGTATTTAGTTAGGGATAACAAGAACATTTTAATACATTTTGTATTTAGTCTTTCCTTCAATATGTCCTCCGTCATTAAGAATGCAACTTTGCAATCTTCTCAAAAATTCTGATTCTACGCGTTTCAACATCTTATCATTTATTCTTGTACAGCCAGCTATAATCCTCGTACGTAGTTCATTAACATTTTCCACTGGTTTTGAAAAACTATCTGTTTTGGTCGATTAGGATGTCTCTCATGGAATGCATCACTAACTTCATTGTATGATAAATATCCATGTACGTCCTATTAATATCAAGTTCTGACAATGAAAATCAGGACTTGATCGGAACCTTTTTTTTATTGTGATGGTGATTCAAATTCACAAACAGAATTTTGCTTCCCTACTAAAATTGTCCCTTCTCCAGTGGATGCTGCAGAAGAGAGAAATTTTGATAGTTTTTCAGGAATTTTTTCCTTTGATTTACTCGGTCTATTTTCCTTAAACATTTCCGAGTCACACTCACTGAGAGGTGATTCACTAATAATAGTTTTCTTTGGGCCAATCGAATCCGAATTTCTTGTTTGAAATGAATGACTCTTACTTCTCATCTATTTTCCATCTAAAATTTCCATAGCAGAATCATCGAATGACGATAATAACTGAGACTGAGTAATTGATAAGGGTTTCTTTTTTTTTAATTTTTATTATGCTTGGATAATGGGCCTGGAGCCTCGTGCAACGACGACGCCACTGAGTCTGACTCCGAGGAGAATTCCTTGTCCCCTTTCTCAGATTCAGCATAATCGACCAAATAAAATGGTGAACGAGAGAATCTACTAATTCTTGATTTTTGTAAATCTATATATTTCAAAGAAAACATCTTAGTAACTATTTTTCAATTGATCAAACGAAATGGTACTTATATTTAGAGGTTAGCAAACTGTATAGGAAATATTTATATTGTGACTCACTTTTTTTGCTATCACCAATATTTATATCATCATTCAACTCAACTCTAGCCTCATTGAACTCTTCAGTGATTGACTTCTGCTGTACTTTCTCAAATTTATCAATTTGATTTTCCTCAATAACTATTCTCTCAACTGAAGATTCTCTGTCGGTAGAGAATGCGTATCGATCATATTCTAGTTTTTCAACTGCTGCACATGCTTCTTTATAAGTATCTACACTCAGGCGCATTTGCAAGTAGTGGAAAGAGTTTCAAAATTTAGTAATAATTCTAAAAAGACTTACGTGCTCTCCCATGTATTTTTATTCGATGTATCGGCCATGAATCCTCAGCAGGTTGGCAGTTTTTAACCTTCTTATGCAAATTAGAAATTTGTGATGGACTGAATGGACCCACAGGAAAATGACAAGCTTTACTATTTAGTTCTTCTGAAATGAATATCCAGTTTGTTGAGACTACATTAACACTGAACGTTTCTGCCTTGTCATCCTCGAACAAGACTATTTTATATAAATAAGACATTTTTCGGAAGAAAAATAAAATAAAGACATAAATAAACACATAAAAAATGAATAAATAAACAAATCAAAAAATGAGAATAAGAATATATAAATTCAACGATAAATTTTTTTTATTTTCACGAAATTCTGTTTCAAGGCTCTAAAAATATTATATTTAATTAATGAAAATTTTCGTAATAAACTAAAGAAAAAAAATAAATTTATGCATAGATAAATTGAAGATTTTTTCAAAAGGATTTTTCGATTTCAATGTTTTTTCCAAGTACGGGGAATAAGGGGTAGCCCCGGTCATTATTGAATTTCAAATATCCCGTGTATCTATGGTCATTGTTTTGACATCCTAGTATGCCTCTCTGCGTGTCTCGACAAGTGCGAATAGTAGCAGCGCGTCGGACTTATCAAGGTCCGTGTCTATTATTCGTACGCGCTTCAAGACAATTATGCTCTGATAAAAGTTTAAAAATGCATATTATTAAAAATTGGTTATCAATATATGGAATATACCTTTCCTATTACCTACTACAAATGTATTTAATTTTTAATTTTGTTTATTATTTGCATTAACCAATCTCTGATTTAAAAAATATTACATATGATTAAAAAATATTACAATGTATTTCAAATTTGCAAAATTGCAAATGTCCGAGGCTACCCCTACCCCCTCTCCTCTATTTGTTTTTTTTTCTTTAGTTTTTTTTCATTTGTTCAGAATAATGAACCTAATTGAATGAGATTACTTACTGCAATTTCGTAGATGTTCGTGTTACGAGGTTATATTTATCGTTGGGTAGAATTCGTAGTATTACTGAGTTTTGAGACAAAGTAACATGACGGCGATAAGACACAACACAATCACCTAAAATAGCAGCTTATATTACGAGGCTATATTTATCGTTGAGTAGAATTCGTAGTATTATCGAGTTATGAGACAAAGTAACATGGCGACACAACATAATCACTTAAAATGGCGACGACAAGACACAGCACAATCACATCTACGTTGTCAGAGTTTTAAATGATTTTGATATGTGCTTCTCAATTAAATTCTATGATATATAAGAATTCAGTTATCACGGCAATTTCTTTAACTTCAATTTACTCTGTAGAGTTTTTATAATAAATGAGAGCAATATTATTCTGTTCGTCACCGGCCGGGTGCCAACTGCCAAGCAGTAACTGAGTCCACCGTTACGCCCCGCCCACCACCTCGTATGGTGGCTCGTAGTGTGGCGCCACACACTCTACACGGTGTCTCACGTATACATTACACTTTACACATAAAAATAAAAAATAAAATATCGAATGTGGTAGAAAAGTTTCTTTGTACGACTTTTTTTGCACAACATATGAATTTTTACTTTTTTTTTAGCATAACATGTAAATAATTTTGCATGCAAGGCAGAACTTTTTTTTTCATAAAACATTAGCCGTATTTGTGTTTCCTTTTCCTCCGGGTAAACTCTCTCGATATAGGAAGCTAAATTACGTATGAAAAAGAGGCATTGTGTAAATTTTTTATTCTTTCTCATCACCAAAATCAAACGTAACCATTTTTTGTGACACTTGATTTAAATGGTATGATCCTGAAAGATTCTCTTCTTTAACTACAATCCACATATGCAAACAGTTTGAATCACACGGATATGACAAGAGTGATTTTTTCTTTCTCAACTTAGTACCACAAATATAAATGTCCTTTTTCTGGCGTCCGGCCAGAAAATACACATTGCTGATTTGTAACAAAGTTTCATTCTTTAATAACACTGTATTATCCGGGGATTTTGTAGTGAGAGTCATACCTTGATATTTTAAACGTTTAACGACAATTTGTCCTACTTCATCTGGGCGTAATTGAGTTAATACTTGTAAATCCATTTCCGGGGTGGCTCTTTGACAATTTACAAGAAAAGTTTCGTGTAAACGCCTGCAAATTTAGGCCAAATGTTTATTTCCGTTACGGAGAAATTTCTTAATTTTACCAAGCGCATTTTCGAATAGAAAAGCGGTGTAATGGGAAATTGAGCAACCCATAAGCTCTACGTCGTCTGCCAAGTAGATGAGGTTATGTACATTTCCAATAAGACTTGTTTCACCGTAAAAACGTGGCATGAGCAAAACAAAGTTCCTCAAGAGATTTCTGGCGTTAACACAATCTCTCACAGCTCTTGTTTTGGAACATAATATACGACAAGCTGTATGAAAAAGAAGAAAATGCCTATAAATATCTTTTGACAATACCTTTTTAAAAATAATCGGTCCTGCATACAGCAATATGAATTTGAATTCAATTGCCTTGAATCGTTCTATTTCTGTTAAGGACCGTGTAGTACGTTGAAACTCAGAAGGGATTTGTTTTTGTAACTTTAATAAGAAGTCAGACAATAGTATCTTTCCGGTGTGACTCAATTGGGTTTTTAAAGTGCCCTTTAACCAATAAAATAAGAGTTTTTTCATTACTCCTAAATACACAAGATGCATGAAGTCCAATATGAAAGATGAAATCATGTCAATTGTAGGCCTGATATGTAACAAAGGCGATCGACCTGTGCGATGTTCAGGGTTTGTTTGTCTACGGCAGGACTCTTCTCTCTTCAACAGATTCGTTCACTGGATAGATCACTCGTTTCTCCACTCGATTTTCACGCACATTGCATCTTTCACAGGCCCAATATCCTCCGTGGCTTTTAATGCATTTTAAGAAGGCACGAGCAGGGCGGTCACAAATGAAACGTTTGATGCATATACTGAACCTTTGACCATTAATGAGTAATCCATCAGCTTGTAATTCAATTATTTCAATGATGAATTGATGCAGATATTTGTTTACATCACCGGGTTTGTGGTTTCCTAAGTAAATGGCCACTGGGTAAGGTTTGTAGACATTTTCTTCACAAAAAACTTGGCACAGAATTGGCCAGAACTGCTTGGAACTCGATTTAAATAATTGCATTCCATCTACATTCACTAATAAGTGAATAATGTGATCATTGTGGAAAGAAGGATTTACAATTCTTTTCAATTGCTCTGATATGTCAAAGTACACAAATTCACTGGCATCCTGTTTGTTGATTTCAATATCATATTGGGCTTTCATCGTTTGTAAGAACGTGTTCGCAGTTTTTGGCAAGTCAGGAAGCAATCTCTTGCGAAGTATTAGAAGTAACTCATCTATACGCGTGTGAGGAATTGTTGGATTTCTCCTCAACGCCCAATCTCTCAACTCTTCTATTTCATTATTTTCAAAGAAATAATCATCTTCCAGCTTTTCAACGTCCTCCTCTGTGACACTTGCTGTTCGTAATTCAGCTTCGTCATCAGTCTCTTCCACGAGTAAATAATCAGCTTCTCCATTAGAAGATGATAATTCAGAGTTTCCATCATCATTAAGCACAGAAGCTCTTTCACCACTGTAATTATTCGTTTTTTCAACTTCAATACTTGAATCACTGGTAACATCACTTGAATGGGGGGTTAGGTTAGGATTTCCAACCGTAAAGTTTGGTTGACTGGATATAAATCCACTACAATCCACTAGATCCTGATATGCACTCTTCGTTCATTGAAACTGAATCCTGTACATCAAAGTCATTACAGTCAACATATTTATCACCACTGAATGAATTTTGAGCAGCTTGCTGTTCGTCCAGCCGTCTTTTTTTTTCGATTACGTCTCACCCGTTCACGCCCAAGTACATTTTCTCGATATTTACGTAGATCGCTCATATTTTTTACTTGAATATTAATATATTACAAATAATGCACCCTAAGAACTGTCACACTTTATCTAGTGTTTATATGTACAGTCAAAAATATTTTACAGTTACCTCGGAAAAAGTGATGTCTACGCGACATCAGCCAGCGATCGAAAATATTTTAGTCGTTTTCATGAAGAAATTATTGCGCGCGGGATATTTGAATATTCAAATACCTAAGTATTCATAATTTTGTTGATCATTTTCATACTTAATCAATTTTTAAAGGAGAAATAGTTTTAGACATCAGGTATGAAAAATATAGTTTAAAAAGTTTGATTTTAATTATATATAAAAAAAATCCTCGACAATTTTTATACAAAAAACTTTTTATGACTAGATTTTTTTTATTTATGAAATGTCTTTCAAATATTTATCTTGTAAATAACGTAGATAACAATTTCGCACAGTTCATTCAAGTTCCTATTAAATATATAAAATGATATTGGAGAATTCAGATCTACGTATGTTTTGCAATAATTTAATACTTCAATCAACGATAGGTCAGAAGCGGACCCTGACTGTAGTACTGAATTGGAAGAGGCCCTGATAATTCCCTGATCAGTCACATATATCTATAACTCAGTTTTTTTTTGTTAAATTTAACCCGGTAACATATTATCAGGACTAGACAGAGACTGCCAGATACATTAAAAAATTTATAAATTTCATTTTATTTATATGGTAGATTGTATGGGATCTTAATGATTGCCTGATTAGGCATACTATATCGAACTCCAAAATTTTTTTATAGCGGGCGAATTTTATCTAGCCCGGATAATTGCCAGATCAGAATTGCCCAGTCGAAACTCTGAATTTTTTTCACGCACATCAGTCTGACTATCTTGATTAGGAAGAGGCCAGGGCTGTATATAGAACCTCGGACATATAAAAATATATATCTATTTTTAGACATCTGGGAAACCTTACACGGTCCTGGTATTTGCCAGATCAAGATTGCCCGATCGAAACTTAGGATTTTTTTCATACACAACAATCCGGCGATCCTGTTTAGGAATAGGCCAGGGCCGTGTATGGGATCCCGGACATGTTCAAAAAAATATATCTATTTTTATACATCTGGGGAATTTTACATGATCCTGATGGATGTCAGATAAGGATTGCCCGATTGAAACTTAGGATTTTTAACAGATAACCTGAGAAAGTCCATATCTGGGCTTGATCTGGTTGACCTGATCAGGGTCCCCTTTTCTATGCCCAATCCGACCCTGATGTGACGGCAGGTCTGCCTCCTCAGATTTCTAGTCGGGATGTGGGACACCCTGTATATGTGTATATAATATATAAAATATATGTATAAGTATATAAATACATAAAAATTATAATACGTGTAAATTATTTATTATAAATCATTATACAGGGTGAGGCAATAACTCTGTTCACCTCGAATATCTCCGCTATTTTTAGAGATACGAAAATATTGTAATTAGGAAAATTGCACGGTATCGAGAGAGCCATAACATGCTGGTAATAATTTTTTTGTGGGTGGAGGCGCTTCGAAGATTTCAAGGTGATCTTTGTTTTTTTAAATGGAACCACCATAATTTTTTTATATAAATAGATTCCTCGCAATTTTTTACATAAAAAGTTATAAGGGTAGTTATAAAGGTAGTAGCTATTTGCAAACGGACCAACGCTCGTAAACGGGTAGAGCGCAGTAAATCGAACAGAAAAGTCCTTTACCATTTTGCAATTTTCGCAATAATTATTGGAATATTAATTAAAAAGAATTGGCTAATAAGCGCGCGTTTCGCGCGGCTAGACCGTAGGACGTACGCTCTAGGCGTGCCATCGGCAAGTCGGCAAGTGTCGCACGGCAACGAAAAGTTTGATCGCGCGACAAGGGAGCAACCATACGCGCGAGCAGCGAGCGGGCAGAAACGACCAAACTTTTCGTTGCCGTGCGACATTCGCCGACTCGCCGCTGGCACGCCTGGAGCATACGTCCTACAATCTAGCCGCGCGAAACGCGCGTTCATTAGTCAATACTTTTTAATTAATATTTCAATAATTATTGCGAAAATTGCGAAATAGTAAAGGACTTTTCTGTTCAATTTACTGCGCTCTACCCGCTCACGAGCGTTGGTCCGTTTGATACCGGACACCCTGTATAAACTATTATAAATTTAAGTATTAAATATAAATACGTGAATTGTAAGATGTAAATTATTTATGGATAAATCACGTTTGTCCTTGTGAGATTACGAAGAGAAACTGTCGCCATGAGTAGCGAGCGCCATAAGGCGGATACGGATATGGGGCGCGTATAGAGGTATTTCTAGCATTATTATTTCTGAAAAATGTGTTTTCGGAATACATTATCATATATGGTTGAATTTGGCGTTAAATATGCTTTAACTTTTGTTATAAGACAAATCTCAAAATTTTCAAAAATTATGGGAGGGGGAAGACAATTTCGAAAAATCTGATTACACTGTTATAAATTACATTAAAAATCATAAAACTTTTATTTAAAACAATTTTTCATTTCTTTTTGCATTTCGACGGTATTCGCTCAGAAATATAAAAACCGATTTTTTTCAAGGGGGTGTTTCACCTCCTTAACGGCAATTTGGGCAGCTATAAAAAATATGTGTCTCTTATCTTGATCTAGACGACAACATATCCAAAGCTCATTAAAATCAGAAATTCAGAGTTTGCGAGGTTTCCTTGTAAGTGGCGTTTAAATTGGTGATGTGTGACCTTTTGTGCATATTTACCTTTATTTCCTCACCTCTAGGAAATGGGTTATGTTAGGTTAGTCTTTTTCGGAGAGCGGGTGCAGGGGGTGGAGCGGAGCTCCTCCGCTGCCCACGCGTTCTATCTGCTGCATATAAATAAATGTATCTGGTAAGGTATATTCTCTATTAAATGTACAAAGTGTCAGAAAAATTAGGTTTTATTTAGTAAACTTTTTTTGTTAATAACTTTTTAATGAACAACGAGCGACGGCTAAAATCTTTTGATAGTTACTCAGGGCGATGACCTTGACAACATATATCAAGGTCGACGTTATTGGGGGTGGGTCCTTTTTTGTCAATATTTACCAAAATTTTATAATAATTTTACTTATTCTTATACATGTCATTTATATAACTAAAAATATCGAAAACAGCCACCTATTTTAACAACTGATAGTTACTTGATCCTTCTTGAATTTTCAGTGTTAGTAGGCGAAACATATTGCGCTAAAATGTTGTAATTATGTCGTTTCTGCTGCATATATTAATAGTAATAGTACATTATATATAAACATTAAAATATATGGTAAGCGAGTTATTGACTTTAAAAATTAATTTCTTATTTTTTTCAATAAAGATAATATCAAAAGTTTAACATATAATATTTCTTTTAAAACATTTTGAGAAAACTTGTTAAATACATAATATGTATACACAGTAACGCGAATGTGAGTATTAGACGGTATCGATGTAAGTGTAGCAAAACAATTCACGATTTTAGCTGAATTATTTACAAGCTTAACGCGATCCATTTCTAAGAAAGCTTCAAGTTGCTTTGAAACGTTAAAAATAGGCATCTATCGCATATTTATTAATATCGCTATTTGCAACTCTGCTTTTATTACTTCAACGACTTATATTCACCATATCATCTATGAAATAAGTTTTTATCTAATCGCACATGTATTTTACATCAGGCGATTTGATTGCATAGCACACTTACAAGTTATACAATGTATATTTATCAACAGGTTATCCCATCCTTCAAGACCATCAATATTAGTGACTACATTTCATCAAGCATCGAATATTTTCAGAATTATTCGGACATCGTGACTGTGAAAAATGAAGTCGGTAAGAGTTTATTTGCAGACATGTCTACAATTCCAGAATCTACTGATAAATTGCAAGAAGATGTATATATAAAACGTTATCAAAATAAAAAATTGAATCAAAAAATTATGAAAATAATATATCTTTACAAATTTAAAAAAAATGAAAATAAAGTCTAAAGAAATATCTCTCAACAATAAGAAGAATATAAATATTATATTCGAGAAAAGAGAGAAGAAGAGTGAGGGATGCAGACACTGTACAAGAAACGGTATAAGATAAAATCAATCTCATTCTTTTGCTAGCTACATTGTTTCTAAGCACAATATTTATATATGCTTATATTTCTAAATTATTAATCAATAATAAAAAATTTCGAGAAGTAGTAAACGCTCTATAACCTTCCAAAGATTTCTATTTATTATAAGATATTTGTTTTTGTTCAAAATCGCTAAAAAATTTTTATTTTATTATAAAATATTCGTTCTTGCTCAGTAAAAGGAATTATGTCTCTAAGTCTCAAAAACACAAAGACATTATTTTATATTATTTGATTATTTTAAAAATCAATACTCGCTACGTTAATTTGTAATTTATGTATATTTGTTTATTTCTTTTTTTATTTAAAAGTATCTATCATCTGAACTTATTTATCATATACTTTTTGTTAACAACAATTTAAAAATTTGCCTTATTTTATCATTTCTCAATTATTGAAATCAGAATTCTTATATATAATTATATGTATATATCAATATGTACGATATTTTGAAATTTCTAGAAAGACTGACTTATGTATATATACTCGATCCTTGTATATAATTGTGTATGATTTTTAAAGCACTTCAGGAAGGCACCACACCATCTCTAGAAGGCATTCCAAGTGAACCAACATTTCCCAGGGCATTCGTGGAATTCGGTAACAGATTAAACAAGACAGACATTTTTGTAACATTCAGGTAAATAATCTAAATTCTTAGCTCGTATTCCTTCATTCTTTTAAGTTTAACGGCATATATATATATATATATATATGTATTAGGGTGGTCCTTATTTACTCTTGATTAAAATTTTTGTTTTCGAATTCTTTCCGTGGCACCCCCCAGAATGTTTCCAATCCACAAAAAAATAATCCCTACCAAATTTCAGCTTGATCGGACAACGGGAACACGTGCTCCCGGCTCGTTAAACATTTGAGTACCTTTGTATTAAACTTTCTACACTATCAACATTGGCTTTTAAAGCATATTTTCCACAAAAATCGGCCTAGAGAACTTTTCTTTTTTTTTACATGCGTGTCTTGCTTTTCTGCATCGTTTAACCCCTTATACGTCTCATTTAAACGATTAGGCGAATTGTTAATGACTAAAAAATAAAAATAAATAGTTATTGCAATTGTTATTGTTTGAGCTGGAAAAAATGAAATATGGGCTAGAAAAGTTGTAGTAGTATGTTTAGAGCCAAAAGAAGAACAAAAATTAAAAGATTTCATGTCTTTAATAAAAAATCAATTTTGTGGCCAACGTTATATAATAATTATTGCAATAAAGTTTCCTCTGTCGAATCCGGGAAGCGGCGGCGGTATTCTTGTATAACTTGTATTAAATACTGTTTTTGGTCTTCGTTTCTAGTAATTAGTTTACTGTAGTCTTCCATTAACTTAACTCCTCTTTCCGTTGTATCGTTAACTACTTTCAATTTGGTTACAATTTGAAAACCTTTTTTAAAGGTATCATTTTCTGACCAGGTTGACGGATCAGTTTGTATAAAATCCCGACTTATATTGAATCTGTCGACAAAAGCAGCTGTTTTTGCAGTTACGAAATTTTCGATGCCTTTTTCTTTAGTACTTTAGAAATATCGTGTGCTTTTATAACTACGCGCTTAACACTTTTATTCGTCGATATTTCTTTTAGATTCGTAGCTTCAATCATCTTCTTTTTTGTATCTGCGGACACTTTCTGATCAAAGAACGCAAGCGCAACAGCTTCAGGACTTAAGTACCATAAGAGATTAACAAACTTTCTCAAAGCAACGCGAGATATGGCAGAAAGTGTCCGCAGATACGAAAAAAAAGATGATTGAAGCTATGAATCTATAAGAAATATCGACGAATGAAAGTGTTAAGCGCGTAGTTATAAAAGCACACGATATTTCGGAAGTGCTAAAGAAAAAGGCATTAAAAATTTCGTAACTGCTGCCTTTTTCGACATATTCAATATAAGTCGGGATTTTATACAGACTGACCCATCAATCTGGTCAGAAAACGATACCTTTACAAAAGGTTCTCAAATTGTAACCAAATTGAAAGTAGTTAATAATACAGCAGAAAGAGGCGTTAAATTAACAGAGAACTACAGTAAACTAATTACTAGAAACGAAGACCAGAAACAGTATTTATTACAAGTCATACAAGATTACCGCCAACGCTTCCCGGATTCGACAAAGAAAACCTTATTGCAATAATTATTATATAACGTTGGCCACAAAATTGATTTTTTATTAAAGACATGAAATCTTTTAATTTTTGTTCTTCTTTTAGCTCTAAACATACTACTACAACTTTTGTAGCCCAAATATCATTTTTTCCAGTTCAAACAATAACTATTGCAATAACTATTTATTTTTATTTTTTAGTCATTAACAATTTACCTAATTGTTTAAATGAGACGTATAAGGTCTCAAACAATGCAGAAAAGCAAGACACACATGTAAAAAAAAGAAAAGTCCTCTAGGCCGATTTTTGTGAAAAATACGCTTTAAAAACCAATGTTGATAGTGTAGAAAGTTAAATACAAGGATACTCAAATGTTTAACGAACCGGGGGCACGGGTTCCCGTTGTTCAAACGAGCTGAAATTTGGCAGGGATTATTTTTTTGTGGATTGGAAACATACTGGGGGGTGCCGCGGAAAAAATTCGAAAGTCGAAAAATAAGGACCACCCTAATATATATATACAGGGTGTAACTGAAAAAACATATATAGAGCACACTATCAAATTTTGTAGCTAATTTGGAGACGATTTTTCCTCAACGAAAATGTCGAGGGAGATCATCATTTTTTGCAAGCTCGCAATTTTGGCTATCATATATCTTTGTAACTAAGCCTTAAATTAAAATTCTATTAAATTAAACTTTACCTGAAATTAACTGAAGAATGTAGTTTTGTTAATATTTTAATTCTACAAAGTTTAGTTTGTGAAAAGCTTTTCTTTTTCAATCATTGATAACTTGAAAATTATTGGTGCCTCGACATTTTCATTGAGGAAAAATCGTCTTCAAATTGGTCAGAGAATTTGATTGTGTGCTCCGTATATGTTTATTCATTTACCTGTATATATATATAGAGAGAAGACTTCTCTCTGACATATATAAGCTCTCTAACTTTAAGAAATTCGTTAAAAATAAAAGGACTAAGATATCTTCTTTTCTTGACAGATGGAACGAACCTGAATTTGCAAATGGAGTGATACAAAAATACAGGATCCAGTATTCGTTTATCGAGAATCTGAATCAAACGATTCAAACCGTCAATATTATCCCAAATATGTTATTGCAATACAAGGTGTATGATTTAAAACCTAATACAATGTACTATTTCAGAGTACAAGCACATAACGAAGTTGGTGCTGGCCCTTATACGAAGTTCATCAACGTGTCGACCACGAACGAGAATCCGGTACCTCTATTACTCGTCAGTTCATTTAATGGTGTGCGCATATTGGATATGGATTTACAGATCGACTTTGAACTTAATGTAAACGATATCTATATAGAAATCGTTTACTCAGCATTGGAACATAAGTTTTATGGGATCACTCAGGAAAAGATAATGACATGGGACTTTAATACAAACGCAATCGCAACAAAGTCAAATTTCACAAAAATAGTAGACCTCTACATTCCTCCGCACAGTCTCTGCATCGATTGGATAGCAAGAAATCTCTATTGGATGGAACATAAGACCATCAAAAAGCTAGACTTGACATTATTGCAAATGGGAAAAGTCAAATACGATAATATCCTAAAGACTGAGGAGTATACATCTTTCAATGTACTACCGTCTAAAGGGTACATTTAATTTCATCCATTTAAAAAAATTAACACAACTTTGTATCTTCTAATTAATGATTTGTATTGTTTTATAAGTTTTCAATACTTAGTATAATTCCTTTATTAAAGATCATAAGTCAGAATCATAAAATGAAACAAAATTGTAAAAAATTTATATAATCAAATATTTTTTCTAACAAACAGTTATAATAATGTGTTATAAGTAGAGAATAATACGCATATTTTTCAGATCTTTGTATTGGTCAACATTTATTGATTTGAATTATATTAAAAATATACTAACGAAATCGGATTTTGATGGGAAAAACGTGAAAACTTTATTAAAAAACGGAGACCATGTATGCTCCTGTTCATACGAAAATCAAATCTTTAGTTTAAAAAAATTGCAAATTGACATGAATAATGATGAGCCACTAGTTTATTGGATAAGTAATGATGATGACTTATTCGCAGCGGACATTTATGGTTGTAGCTGTAAATTGATTTTAAGCGCTGGAGAGAGAATATTTTTCAATGAATATCATCATTCTTTAATACAACGATCTGCTATCACGTTTGACAGGAAAAACATTTACTTGTACGATATCAACGAGGGTCTAATCTATAGTTTAGTAAAGAAGTATGCTCTTCTCGAAAGCAATGAAATCGTATTTAAGCGTGTCCATAAAGTACATACCCTTTTTAATGACATATATACATTCTTATCTCTTGATAAATCTTTACAACCATATCCCTCGACGAGATGTCTGATACCTAACATGAAAGATTATCATGTTGAAGAAAAGACGATAACTGCTAACAGTATCGCCGTGAGCCTTCCGGAGCCGATTCCCAATGACGGATGCGAAAAGTACAATTTAGCCACCACTATATACAACATCTCTGTGAATTATTTGACATGCTTGGACAATGACCTTAACAAGTCCGAGGAATTCAATGTGCAGACGTACGAACGGCATTACGAATTCCAAAATTTAACGCCGTTCACAGAATACACGCTTAAACTGGCACTGAGCAATTTTTACGTTGACAAGTTATCGATGGACTTGCAATTCGGCACGGATGTTAAACTGACAACTACGGGCAAGCTCAACGCGCCGGAAAATGTGACAATTCGAGTTCTAACGCCTACTTCGGCGGCAGTCTATTGGATGCCACCCAAGAAACTAAACTGCGTAGCAGTGAAATACGAGGTGCATTGGATGCAATTTCTAAATAGCACGCAAAAAAAGCCGTTCCTGCTTTATAAATACACAAAAATTATCGATAAGCCCGAACATACGTTAGATGGCAAGTTTTTCACGATAATTCAGTCGCTGCTGCCAAAACAGAAATACGAGATATACGTGAGTGTGTATCCAACTAACTTCAGAAATTTCTTCACTGAGAGTTTGCCCAAAACAGTCTACATATCGGAACCGAATGATTTAATTTTGAACGGGGTCAGTACAAACGGCATGAATATCTCGTGGATTCCAAGTGCCAATCTGACGATCCATACTGGATTACATTACATACTGGAATACAAAGATGATGCGATGCGGGAGTGGCAAATCGCGAATAACACTAAGAAGAATAATGACAAAGTATCATATTATATTGATAATTTACTGCCGCGAACTAAATACAAATTCCGTTTGATCCTGAGATATCTCGAGTACATAAAAGACTTTATATGGACGCCTGATGGAAAAAAATTTACTTTTGAAACGCTTGGTAAGCAAATAAAGACATTATGATATCATGTGTTTACTTTAAGAATGTCTTAAAAAATATTTTAAATTAAAAATTAAATAATGAAGTTTTAAGTACAAGTTTGTACTAGAATAAAAATTGAAATTGTACTCCTATTGTGTAACAAAGGTGATGTAACAAAGATTCCGAACGCTCCTGGGATACCTACGATAATAAGACTATCAAATTGTACGTATCTGTTAAACTGGGAAACTGCGCAAGCTAACGATTCACAATACTTGATTTTGTACCGACTGGAGGATTTAATAGTCAAAAATAATTACAAAGAAGGCAGATCGACAAAGACCAACATTGGAATCTATATTATAACGGAACAAATAATTACTGTATAATTACCGGAGATATGAATCAGAAATATATATTTCGCGTGCAGACTGGAAACGCTTACGGCTATGGAGAATGGAGTAAATTAAGCGAGATCGTTGATTTAACAGAATCTATCAAAATATCACCCATGCAATACCTATACAATTACCTACCATTAATATTAAGCCTTGTCGTTATCATTGTAATCTGTAATGTTTACTACTTTTACTGTTGTAAGTATATTTGATATAAATTGCGGACTTTGATTGCAAATTATTTTAGATTAGATATATATAGAGAGTTTCTGAAAAGTTAGTTTAACTTGTTTAAAATGATTTAAATTTTGCAATGCATAGTATTAGATAAGTGTATTACAACGTTTATTTATCCAACAGCATATCGACAACACAGAGAAAGTAACGAAATAATTCTGCCTCCAATAATGACCGATATCGAATTAACAACTCTAAATGAAATGCCTTCCTTGAATGTTCAACTCAACCCTCTGTACGTTTCTAAGTACAATATATTGCAATATAATCTGGACAAATTTGCACTGACCATAATAAAAAAAAAGCGAATTACCTTAGGAAACCTTCTAGGCAGCGGCACATTTGGAAAGGTAAAAACTAATTTCTTATTATTTATAAATATATCCTCTAAGACTTCCCTTAATTTTTTAATCAGAAAATTTTGGGATAAAGACACATTTTTAATAAAAATAATTGCAAAAATCAAAATTTTTCAAAATAAAAAGTTAAAAAATATAAACATTTTTAGTATGCATCAATTTGTGTTAATTATAAAATATTTCGCAGGTACATCAAGGAATTCTCAAGGATTTCGAAGGATCGGACACAATGCATGTCGCTATAAAGATGCTACGAAAAAATGCTACCTCGAGAGAAAAAATAGAATTCTTGGAAGAGGCCAATCTTATGAGCGATTTACGTCACAAACATGTACTAAGATTGTTGGGCATTTGCTTGTATGCGGATTTACCATGGCTTATATTGGAATTAATGGAAGGTGGTGACTTATTGAAATATTTGAGAGAGAACCGAACATTGCTACCGTCAGATCGACACGCTTTGCGTTTGCAAGACTTGCTCGCTATGTGCGAAGATGTTGCTCGGGGTTGCTGCTACTTAGAAGAACAGCGCTTTGTGCATAGAGATCTCGCGTGTCGAAATTGCTTAATATCCGCGAGAAATCGCAAAAACCGTATTGTCAAAATCGGTGACTTCGGACTAGCTAGAGATATTTACAAGGATGACTATTACCGTATGGTAAATAAATGCAATTACTTCAAAGAGATAAAACATTTTTTCTATTTTTGTATTATAATAATGTCATATCAATTTTAAGCCGGCTATAACATAAGAAATAAACTATTTTTATTTGTATATAGGTATAGAGGAAGAGTGATGAATTAACTTTATTTGCACGTAATGCTTGCTTAGATTTCGGCAAAAGACTTAACTGCGCTAAAATTATGTTTTAGAAAGGAGGAACTCCGCTTCCTATTCGTTGGATGGCACCGGAATCTTTAAAGTATCAAAAATTTACTTCACAAAGCGATGTTTGGGCATTCGGGGTACTAATGTGGGAAATTACGTCATTGGGTCAGCAGCCCTATTATGCCAGAAATGATATCGAAGTATGCATATATGTGTGTGCGGGGGGCATGCTGTCAAAACCTCTCAACTGTCCATCAGCATTGTACAAGTTGATGCTAAGTTGCTGGAATGCGGTGAAGAAGAGGCCTAAATTCAAACTTTGCCTCGAAAATATCGTAATCCTGAGAGACAACATAGAAGACTCGATGCTGAGTTCGGTGGATATTATCAGACATGTAAAGGTGAATCGATCATAATTCTTTTCATGCATATCATTGCATGGAGCAATGAATTTTTTATATAATATCGACAAAAAGATATAGAAAAATATTGCTTTTACTTTTACTCATGTCTCATAATACATTTAATATTATTTTAAATTATTTGTTTTCAAATGATTTACAAAAAAAAATTTTTTTGCAAATTAAATGTCAAAGATAAAAACTGATAACATAAACTTATTTTTCAATTATGACTTAATTTTCTATTCTACGATATATGCATATTTTTCATACGGTTACGTAACTCGGTCATATTAAGTAATAGTAAAATTTGTATATTATAAGCTTTATCTTTATTTTAAAACATTTTGGTATGAATGGGCACTTCTAGTCGAGTCGAGCGTGCAAGACACAGACACAGTTTGAAGTCAGAGAAAGGCATAGAGAAAGGATAGAGCGTGCTTATCGTGCATCGTCTTTTACCTTACGGAGTCTTCCTTCTCTTGCTTCTCCTCGACCATCTCCAATCTCCAATCTTCATCTCCCTAATCATTCTACTCTTTCTCTCCTTTCCGGTTACTTGTCAACTTCCCTGCACTGCAAACGTTTTCGCAAACTCAGTTAACGTTTGCGAAAAAAACACGAGGACCCATGTGTTGCGAGACTCGTATGTGTACACTCGAACGTCTGATCTTTGTCGAGCTTTGCAAATCTATGGAATACAATCGTCGTGTATTTCTCTCTCTCTCTCTCCCTCTCTCTCTCTCTCTTCTCTTCTCTTCTCTTCTCTATGTATCTTTTTCAATTCTTATTGTTAGTAAAATCATTTTTTTCTGTCTTAGCTCCCGCCTTCTGAAATACCTGAAATACCTGAATATCTTGAGATGGAAGATTTTGTTGAAAGCACAGCCAATCATATCTCCGAACGCTTAACTGCCAATGATACCTCAAATGATGTCATACAACCTTTGACATAATCGCTTCCTTGACCGAGCAATTTTTGAGATCTTTGATCAACACTTGTAATTGATTCTACAGTCGTTTGTCGAGCCATCGATAGCCACTATACGATAGCTAAATACGATAATGTAATAATCTCTTTAATCATTCTCTTTATTCTACTACCAATAATCTTCGTCGAATTTATTCGTCTAATCAAAAAGTCATACCGCAAATTTTCTTATTTAACGAGTGCTCGATTAAGATCGAGCATATCGGCAAGCCGGCGATCTAGGAGAAGACGACAAAGAAGAAGATGAAGCAGGGTTAAAGACAATCATTTTACGAAAATTTTATTCCCGTTATAATTACTATAATGTGTTGTATATCTACAATCGTTCTTATGTATGCTTTACGTTTGAGTGATTTAAATCTTTTTTTTTGTACGCTGAAAGCATTCACGTTTGCTTCTCTTCTCATTCTCATTTTTGTAAGATAATAAGTTAGTCGAAAGATATTGTTCGATTGATCGAATGTCTCCTTAATGTTTTACCTATGCCATTTTCTTGTACTACTTTTATTAAGCAAGAATTTATTAGCGAAATTAATGTGACATTAAATCAGAGTTAGAGATTGAATTAGATGTAGAATATAATGAACAGAAAATAAAATGTATAAAGAGTAGAATATATTTTGTAGTCGTAAAAATGTTCGATAAAGATGTTTAAGATAAGCTTAACTTTTCGAAAACACTTGTATAATTTAGCTGCATAGCTTTAACACATTTTCCCTATATTTACAGTATATATAGTATATATATGTATGTATGTATTTATTCCGTCCCCTCGGGGTTTCGGCTTCCGGCTACATTTACTTTTTACAACAACTTAAATCTACTTACATATTACCTTATCCTAGATTAAAACTACCTTATTCACTATCTTATATCTACCTTAAAACTACTTACTTCTAACTTAAAATTAATTCGCAAGAGAGAGAGAGAGTAACCGCTCTTATGCCCTACGACTTCCGATTCCACCACACATCCCATTCACTCCACATTCAACCTCATTCGATTCACCTTTCCCTCCCCTCCTCCACATTCCGTCTTCCTTCCTTCTCCTCCTCCAAACCCACCCCTCTTTCCTTCTCTAGACCTCTCATCCACCACTCTCCCTCCCCCTCCTGTCCCAGAATCTCCTTCATTCTTTCCCACCAGCATCCTCCCTCTTCTCTATCTCTGCACTCCTCCAGCACATGTTCCCATGATTCTACACCCCCCCCCCTGCAGACTCTGCATAACTTCTTTTCCTCCGTTTCCCAATATCTCGCATCCTTCATTTCATTCCCTAACCTAAACCTGGCTACCCTCCTCCATCTACTTTCCCCCCAACCCTTCTTTAGGTACTTCGGCACCCCTTCTCTTTTAACCTCCCCGTACCACCTGTTATACCTCGATTCCCTAATCCTTCCCCATCTTTCCTCCTTCTGCAGCTCTCTATCATTTTGCTCCAATCCTTCATATATTTCCTCCCCTCTTTCCCTTCTCTCTTCCAACTTCTCTGCCATCCTGCCCCTAACCTCGAAAAATTTCTTCCTATCTTCTTCCAACCTTTTAACTCCCATCCCTTTCTCACCCTCCTTTTAATCTCCCAGAAACATTTCCTCGCCCATATTCCTCCTTTTCCTTCCTCTAATTTCTTCTCAAAACCACCGCTCTCTTCCCTGCCGCCAAACGATATTTATCCTTCCCAATCTCTTCCCTCACCATATATCCCGGCGTACACCAATCCACCCCCAGCGTCCATTTAATCCACCTCTCCTGCATCGCTTCCATCTCCCTCCGTTCTAACCACCCCCATATCTCCGCACCATATTCCATCACTGTTCCTACCAACCTTTCACATAACCATATCCTTCTTTCCCAGTTCTCCGCAAACCTCCTCTTCCCTATTCCCCATACCTGCCTTATTACCGCACCTGCTTTCCTAACTCTCTCCTTTACGTGTGCCTCCTGCCCTCCATTCCGTTGCAACTTGTGTCCTAAATACCTGAAATCTTTCACCTCTTCCACCTTTTTTCCTTTCCACCACCAAACCACCTTCTTCAACCTTCCCCCCTCTCCTAAACCTCATCATCTTAGTCTTCTCCACATTAACCTCCAGCCTTTTCTCCTCTAGATATCCCTCCAACTTCCCCATCATATGTGCCATCCCTTTTTCATCTTCCGCTAGGAGAACCATATCGTCTGCATACGCTAGGCAATACAACTTCTCATCCCCTAACTTTATCCCCCCCAACCCCCCCTCCTCAGAACCTCCTCCACATCTGCTATCAACAGATTAAACAGATGTGGGCTCATCGGGCACCCCTGCCTCACACCTCTTGCCGTCCAAAAACTCTCCCCCATTATCTCCCCTACTCTCACCCTACTCCTTGTCTCTCCATATACTTCCTCGATCCTGCACCTTAGCCCTTCTCTCACTCCCCTCTCCCTCATCGCCCTCCCCAACATCTCTTTGTCCACCGAGTCAAACGCAGCCTTCAGGTCCACAAATGTCGCCACCACCAGCCCCCCTCTACTTCCTAATTGCCTATTCACCAAAAAGTTTAACACATACACATTATCCATAACCCCCATCCCTTTCCTAAACCCCGTCTGACCCGGCGGAAGCATCGCCTTCTCCTCCATCTCCTCTTGTAACCTCTCCGTCAGAACTCCCACATACACCTTGTATAGAGTTGGCATCAATGTCACCCCCCTGTATTCCTCTACTCTTTCTCCTCCTTCCTTTTTCACCAACGGAACAATCACCCCATTCTTCCATTGCTCCGGCCACCCTTTCCCCCTCCATACTCTATTGCAGAATCTCCATGCCCACTCCTCTATCCTTTCCCCTCCAAGTTTCCACACTTCATTCGGGACCCCATCCGCTCCTGACGCCTTTCCTTTCCTTAACCTTTCTATTACTCTCTTTAGTTCTTCCCTACCTATTTCACCCTCCTCTTCCCCCAAATTCCTCCTGTCCCCTCCTTTCACTACCTTACCTTCCACCCCTTTCTAGCAACCTCATAAAGTGCCCCTTCCATTCTTCCATCTTTATCATTTCATTTATCCCTTTCCAGCATTTCCTCTCTCTGTTCACTATCTGCCATACCTCTCCCTCTGTCCTTGCCTCCTGTGCCTCCCTCAACCACCTTCCATTTTCCTCCTCTTTTTTCCTCTTACACAGAAGCTTATATTCTCCCCTTAACTTCCTGTATCCTTCTCCTATCCCTCTCTCCTTTCTCCATTTCCTTAGCACCTTCCACACTTCCTTTTTTCCTCGCATTCCTCGTCCCACCATCCTCTCCTTTTCGCCTCTGCACTTTCTTTTTCTCCTTCTTTTAACTCTGTACTAATCTGTTTTATCCTTAGCCCTAGCTCCTAATTTATTTCCCTATCTTTCTCTCCATCCCAGCCTTCAGTCTCCCTGATTCTTTCTCCTCCCCTCTGCGTCCATTTGCCCCTTCCCCTTTTTTCCTTCCTCACGCCTGATCTCCTCCATTCCATGCCCTTCCTTCTTATCCATATCACCAAAGGATGATGATCCGACTCCACCGAATCAACTACCTCCATCCTCACCACCCTTTCCTTTACCCTTTCCTCTTCTATTATATAATCTATAACCGATTCCCCCCTCCCCCGTGTACGTAAACTCCGCCTCCTCATCCCCCTCCACACTTCCGTTTAGAATCCCCCACTCCGTCCTCTCCAGCTCCTCAGTCAGCTTCTTTCCCTCACCGTTTATTTTCCCATCCTTCGACCTTCTTTTTCCAGCCTCCCCCTCTTCTCCCCCATAACCCTACCCTCGCATTAAAGTCCCCCCCTATCACTGTCCATACGTTCTCTTCTTGCCCCTCCAGCCACTCCTTCATCACTTCCAATTTACCCTCCATGTCCCCATTGATATACATCCCCACTATCCTCCAATTCTCTTCCCCCACCCTCACATTAACTACCATCACTCCTCTCTCTCTCTTCTATCTCCTTTACCATTATATCCGTCAGCTCTTCCCTAACCCCCACCAACATTCCTCCCATCGGCCTCCCCTTCTTACTTCTTCTCTTTGCTAATTGCTTCTTTCATCTATATCCTTTCGGAAGTCTTCTCTCCACCCTTTCCCAGCTTTTTCCATCCATCCAAGTTTCTACCATTACTACCACATCCCATACTCTTATTTCTTTCCAAAAACCTTTCTCCTTATTCTTTACCCCCGCCACATTCCAATAACCTACTACCCACTCTCCCACTTCTCCCTTTCTCCTCTTTCTCATCTCTCCCCTTTTACTGACCCCTGTCGTCCCTCCCCGTTCCTTCTCCTCCCTTTTTTTCTCCCTCCACCACTTTTCCTTCTCCCCTTCCTCCCTCCTTTCCCCTCTTCTTTTTTCTTTGTTCCTTAAATCTCCTCTTCCCCCGGCCTTACGCTCTCCTTTCTTATTTCACCCTTCCAGTTCATTAACCTACCTACCCCCTCATCCCATCTCCACCAAATTTCGTTGATTCTTATTTTTCCATATCCTGTCCATACCCTACTGCCTTTTCTCCTTTCCTCTTCTGCAATCGCTCTTATCTTCCATCTCACTTTCCTCTCCTCCCATGTCAAATCATCCTCAATTCTTATCTTTCTACCCTTCAATCTTTTCTTCTTCTCCATTACTTCCCTCTTCTGCTCCCTACTACCTAACTTCACCACTACCATTCCCCCTCCTTCCCATACTTCCCTCTTACCCTTCTGACCTCCTCTATCTTTACTTTAACCCCTATCTTTTTTAAAACTTTCTCCACCCCTTTTCTTATCTCCCCCTCACCTTCCTCTAGGCTACGAATCACTATGTTATTCCTCCTTTCCTCTCTTTCCTTTAACTCCATCTTCCTCTCTATTTCTTTTATTTTATTTACCATTTCCTCATCCATATCCTTCCCTCCTCCTCCCCCTCCCTCAACTAAACTTCCTCCCTCCTTAATCTTTCTCTCTAACTTTCCTTCCATTTCTTGTATCCTCATTTCCAGTCCTTGTATCTCTTCCTTCATCTTCCTCTTCTCCTCCCTCCATTTCTCCTCCCTTTGCCGTATCCCCTCTCTCATTTTCCCCATCTAATCGCTAATTCTCCTCATCACTTTCTCTCCCATTACCCCGATCATTTCTTCCAGTTCCTCCCTCCCCAGGCTTCTCCCATATTCTTGTAACCCCTCCACTTTCTTACTTCTTTTTAAACTCCAATCCTCCTCCTCTACTTCCTCTTCCTCCGCCCCCCTCTCTTTCTTTTCCAAAACTCCTCCAAACATCCCGTACTTCCTTTTCTTTCTTTACCCAACTCTTCTACCTTCTACCTTCTTTGGCCTTCCCACCCTCTTTTTTCTTTATCCCCCACTATCTTCTTTCCCTCCCCCTCCATTCTTTTCCTTTCCCCCTTGTTAAATTTACTACAAAACTTCTATCTATTGCTCCGCTGGCTCAACTTACTCCGTCTCACTCTAATACCTGCTGCCACTTGCGCCTGCGCCTATCTCACCTCGACTGCCTGTCGCCTATCTACTATCTTACTTATCTTCGCCTAACGCCGGCCGATCGCGCTCGAGCGGAACCCGCCTTCAACCCATATATATAGTACTACTATATTGCTAGCTCAGTAGGAGGAGTGGGCGAAAACATAACGGTGCAGACGATACCTTCTTTCTCGCACAGTTAGTCTGTTTTAGCACTTTTGCGCATGCGTCACATATAATATATGGCATGCCTGTATTATGGACATGCCATATATATATGTGACGCATGCGCAAAAGTGCTAAAACAGACTAACTGTGCGAGAGAGAAGGTATCGTCTGCACCGTAATGTTTTCGCCCACTCCTCCTACTGAGCTAGCAATATAGTAGTACTATATATATGCTTCAACCTCCCGCCGCTTATCTTCTAAACACTTTACCACAGGCCCAGCGCCTCGTGCTGGCCTCGCTCTCCTACCCGCCACCTAACCTACTATATCTTTTTCCCTCTCGTACTACTCAGCTCCTCTCCCGTTTTCACCTTCCCTTCCCCTCAGCCTTCCTCTCGTATACTACACGCGCCTCCACCCGTACCACACGCTCACAACTCACTCTTTCCTTCGCTCTTACACCAATTTCTAACACACTCTTACACACCTGTCACTCGCACACCATCCGGAACCGGAAGCCTATATAGTATATATATATATATATATTTATTTATTAGAGATAGTTTTACATTTTTATATATTCAGATATTTTATAAAAAATACATACATATATGTTGCGAGGGCGGATCATAGCGTATGTTGCCAAAGAGCCGATGTATGAGAGAAGACAGTTTGAATATGAGGGTATAGAGGCAAGAAAAGCAGTTGATGACAATAGAAGAGTGGAGAGAAGAGATCAAGGAAGCGTCAGAAATAAAGGCTGCAAGGGTAAGTATAAATAATACAATGAATGAGATGTGGAAATTTATAATAGAAGTAGAAAAAACAAAATAGAGATAACCAAGAGAGTATATATAAAAGAGTGAAAAGAATACTTTAAGAATCTATTGGAGGGAATAGAACAATAAGAGATAGAAGGGACATGAGACACGGCAGAGGGATAACCAAGATGCAACACGTAGGACAGGAGATTAACAGTGAAGAAGTCAAAGAGCAGATAAAAAACTAAAGAAACAGAAAGCGGCAGGGGAGGATAATGTAAAGAAGTATAGAAGGTATATTTAAAATTATATTACAGCCTCATACCATAAATAATTCTTTAAAAAGGTACAGTAATTCATTAAATAACTTTTGGATACATGTGCAACTCTAACTGTCAAGTGTTTAAACTAAATAAAGCGACAAATATTGTCCCGATGTAGGGGATCCTTCAGTGAACGGCGAACTTCGACTAGAGTTCCTCTAGTAAGAGTTCGCCATTTATAGCCAAATAGTGGAAGGAGGATTGGCGCGATTGGCGCAATTACAATTTTCCACGATACATGAATAAATAGGTTATGTGATATTTCATATAAATTGTAATTATTTTGTACTTTCAATGATTTATATTTAAAATTTTGATAATTGAAATATATATTTTATTTATTACTATACTAAAACAATGTATTTTTTTCTTATTTTTATATCAATATTAGATGTCAATAAATCATCACAAATATATAATGAAATATATAATAAAATAGAAATATATAATAAATATATATAAATATTATGATATAAACAGGAATAAATTTCATAGGAGTCGCCAGTATTAAATGAATACACAATAATTAATTTTAATTGACCTGACTGGCAATAGCATACTGACAATAGTGGTTTCGACATAACAAGGTGCGTAAAGATTCCGTTTATAAAGAATGTTAGCGAGAACGTAAATCATACGCTTAGTAAAGTTGGTCTAAAAGTTGTATACACGACACCAAAAAAGTTAAATAGATTAATTAAAAAAGGGAAAGATGAAATCGATAAGATGCATAAAACTGATTTAGTTTACATGATAAATTGTAATGATTGCGATGCGAAGTATATAGGACAAACCAAAAGACAATTGAAAACTAGAATTAAGAAACACTCCAGCAATATTAAAAAACATATCAGTAATTACAATGTCATAAGTAAACATAGATGCGAGTTTAACCATGAATTTGATTGGTCAGGAACAAAAGTTTTACATTGTGAAAAACAAAGAAGAAAAAGAGAAATTGCTGAAATGTTCTTGATTAAAAAGCATACGAATACGATTAATTTACAAAAGGACACGGAAAATTTAAACGCGGTTTATGACAACATAATATTTGACACATGACATTAGCTTGTTGTTTATGAGTCATTTGTGATGTGTTTATTTAGTAATCTTAGCATTAGTTTGACAGTTTCGTTGCTTTACGCGAGACGTACCGAAGAACTCGCCCTATAACAATATCATGAGCTGACTCATTTTTAAATTTTATTTAAGGTAAATGTACAGTAGCGTAGTACTTATGTAATGGCGTGTAATTGATTTTTGTCAGATCTAATGTAATATTATTCTTTTAGTACACTTGAAAAGGACCCGGACCAAGGGTCGAAACGTAGTGAAATTAATAAAAATCTTTGCCAGTCAGGTCAATTAAAATTAATTATTGTGTATTATGATATAAATCGTATATATTTATTTAACTGACGTCATGATTCATTTAGTTAATATTGGCATATAAACACTACTTTGCTATCAATAGAAATAACCATATTATTATTTTTTTTATAAAATGTAAAGCTATTTATGACGATGATGTGCTCGTTTTTTTATAAGGATTTTTTTATGATGTAAAGACTTATTCGGCCATTCATAGACGTCTTACATCCGGATGTATTGTCAGTGAAGAATTTCGGGCATGCATAGCAACACTTTTGCTGCCGTAACTACCCCCATAGCAAAAAAAGTCACAATGATATCATAATGATATTGTTCTGTGACGATTAAATATGTCACAATGAAATCACAACAAAGTCATGGTGACATGCAAATGTCCGCTTTGTCACAGGTGTGATGTCACTATGACATCATTGTAATATTAAATAAAATGTTATTGTGAGGTAATTTACATACACACACACACACATGCAACAAAATGATCTTTTATATATATATATAAGTTTTTTAAAATAAATTTAATTTATTCCATGATTTACATTTTTGGTTTTTTAAATATACATACATTTGTGTGTATATATATATATATATTCCAAAGTATAAACGATATAACTATACTATATAATATATACTATATAATAACTAATAATCACATATATAACCATACACAAAACTTTTTTAAAATAAAATCACAAGAAATTTTTAAAATAAAAATAAAAATAAACATTTAAATTTAAATAAAAAAATATTTCAAAATAAATTTAATGCCTCATATATGGTTCGTCGCGTGAAAATAAAAATAAAAAAACATTTCAAAATAAATTTAATTCCTCATACATAGTTCGTCGCGTGAATATGAAAATAAAAAATATTTCAAAATAAATTTAATTCCTTATACATAGTTCGTCGCGTGAATATGAAAATAAAAAACATTTCAAAGTAAATTTAATTCCTCATACATAGTTCGTCGCGTAAATATGAAAATAAAAAGTATTTCAAAATAAATTTAATGCCTCATATATAGTTCATCGCGTGAATATAAAAATAAAAAATGTTCACTGTTTCACAGCCAATACTTAAGCTGATAATCTTAATGTTTAATCCTTTTCGAATCTTTTTCGTTCTTCCTTTTTCCTGAAAAGTGAATATTATATATGTTAAAAATGATTATTATATATGTTAAAATAAGTTAATTCTAAAATGAACAACATTAAGTTTTATTAAATGTATTTTATTTCCGATTTTCAATGGATAACTGTTTTCGATTATGAGTAAGAAAATTGCAAGAAGGTATGTAAATATTTCTTGCAACTTACATTCACGTAAATTATTTTTTCGTTAATCACAATATATATTCTATACAAAAATAATAATAACGTTATACAAAAGAATAATCTTAATTAAGCGTTATATTTCATTTCAAAAATTAAATGCATGCAATAATAGACAAATAGAAGCGCTAGAATCAATTTTTGTAAAATATAACAAATAATAGATAAAGATATAGATAAATTGTAATGTATAAATTATAACTTACAAATCCCGGTCAAATCTCTGCTTTGCTAAAGTTAACCATCTTGCAATTATGTCTTCTATTTCTCTGTTTGTTAAGTTATTTTTAGAAGTTCGCGTAGCATCTAACAACAAAATTAATTTTTATTAGACGTATTTTTATTCTCAATCAACATTTTTAATGTTTAATCGTCTTTGATTATGAGCAAGAAAATTGCAAGAAAATATGTAAATATTTTTTGCAACTTACATTCACGTAAATAATTTTTTCGTCAATCAGATCATTCTATTTCATAAAGCAAAGGTTGAAGTATAATATAAACTGATAGTATTTGATACACCCTTGCATTTGATAGTATTAGATACACCCTTGCAATGTTATCGATTGTATTGTCTCGTTAGAAACAAGATTCGTTTATGTTCTGAGTTCTTTTGTATAACACAAAACCATGAATAATATTTGGTCATATTAAGTCACAAGACGTGTTTAATATTCACCTTTCCTTTGAGATTGATATATATATATATACAGGGTGTCCCAGAATTGATAGTAAAAAAAGGGGGGCATATTCTACAGGTCAAAATAAGGTAAAATTGTCTTATGAACATGGATCCGGAAACGCACTTTCTCTGAGCTACAGCCCTCCAAAGTTTCCCAAAAAAACTCGATTTTTCTATATATTGTCTAAACTTGTGCTTTGAATTTTATGAAAATTGATACATATACGTATTTTTATGCGTTTTATTCATTTTTGGTGTCAAAATTGTCCAAAAAAATTACGAATGGGGTTTTAAGGAAGGGGGGGCTACACTTCAATCTGCCAAAACTTAGTTGTGGATATAATAAATTTGAAATACGTTAACATTTTATGACAGAAAATAAAAAAATAAACATTTTTTGACTCTTAGAGTTTTTTTATACGACGAACCGTTTTCGAGATAATATTTCGAAAAACTTTGGAGGGCTGTAGCTCAAAGGGGGTGCGTTTCCGGACCCATGTTTATAGGACAATTTTACCTTATTTTGACCTGTAGAATATGCCCCCCTTTTTTACTATCAATTCTGGGACACCCTATATAATAGATTGAAAGGTGAGCTCTGCTAACATAAACTCTACTCTCTACTATCAGCGATATATTACATAGAAAAACATAGCATAATTAAATATCACAATACAGCTATGGATATAAGATGTATATGAAAGCAACTTAAATAAACTGTCAAAATTATTTTATATTCCTATAAAATGTATCATGATGGCAAAATTTTAATGTCACAATACTATTCAAATAAGTAGCAAAAACATTTCAACAAAATGTTTTTGAATAAATATATACTTATGATATTTAGTGATGCGAAGATTTTTAAATGGAAATTTCAACTTTGCACCAGCCCAACTAAATTCTGTTGCTAATTTATTTGTTAATATATATTTCATCATGTGTGAAATCAGATCATGATTATCTTTACCTCCCAGAAGACTCAATTGTCTTGTCTGTAAAAATATGAATTTAATCAATGCTTTATAACGTTAAAGAATTTAAATAATGAATATTTGTACTCTCTCTTATAAAAAAGTTAATATTGTTTCTACTGAAAAATTATTAACTATCATTAATTGTTATATGAATAAATATATCAAAAACATTGCTTCTATATTATAATAACAAGACAATGTTTTCATAAAATATTCTGATCATAAAAATAAAAATAAATGAATATTGATAAATTTTGATCATTTAGATAAATAAATGTATATGGCAAAGTCGACACTGCCCACTCATCGATGGCAATGTTAGAAAATTGCGGACTTCACCCGTAACATATATACCATTGCTACAGCGGGATTGTCCCGATTGCGCACATTACGGATCGGACACAGCGATATTTCTCGATCGGACACAGTCCCGATCGGACACAATCCCGATCGGACACATTCCCGATCGGACACAGTCCCGATCGGACACAGTCCCGGGTGCGGGAGGGGGGCCGAAGGCCCTCCTCGCACCCCCATAGGCACCATACTATTGGCGGGGTGGGTGCGGGAGGGGGGGCCGAAGGCCCCCTTGCACCCCCCCGTGTGTGTGTGTGTGTGTGTGCGCGCGCGCGCCTGTGTCCGATCGGGCCTGTGTCCGAAAGCAACTGTATGTGTCCGATCGAGAATGTGTCCGATCGGGACTGTGTCCGATCGGGACTGTGTCCGATCGGGAAATATCGCTGTGTCCGATCCGTAATGTGCGCAATCGGGACTCACTCTTCTACAGCAACACATTTGTCCTGTAATTGACAATCTATTCGTCGTAGTTCTTCTATAGTATCTACTGGTAAATCAAAATCATAATTTTTATTTTCCGTTGTAGCTACAGTAAACTCGTTTCTGCTTACAATGCGATTTTCCAACCTTATTAATCGCTCATCAATTGTAACCAAGTTTTATAATATCGTATTCAGTTTTCTGATTATTAAATTATGTAAATCTGCAAAATTAATAGTGATATATTAAATATCTACATACAAATTATATAGCATTTCAAAAGGCATGCATGTTTATAGCGATGTAAATATAATTAAAACTTAAATAATATGTAACTTTTGCAAAAATTTAAAATCAATAAGAGATTATGCTTGCCTAAATCAATCTCATTACCACTACAAGTTTCTGATCCCTTAACAGTACAAGTTTCTGATCCCTTAACACTATAAATATCTGATCTCTTAACACTACAAGAATCTGATGTGGATGCAGATATTGTATCTGAATTTTTTGTAATAAGGTCTTCATTTGATCTTCTATGCTCTTGTAAATAATGTATAGATTTATTACGTAAACTTGTAGACGAATTATTTATCTTTTCATATTGAATATTAGCTATTGTCTTAACACTTTTTATCCATGGTTTCTTTATTTCACTGATCATTTTGCTCTTTAAATCATTTGGTACTTTAGGAAAGTCATTTACACAAGTCTTCGATTTATCGATTATGTTATTACATGTATCGGTTAAGTTACATGTATCATCTGAGTTTTCAGAAGAAGAACTTATAGTTCTTCTGGCACGTTGATGTCTAGATTTTTTAAGATTACCATTTTCATCATTGCCATCTATATCAGAAATGTGTTCAGCCAATTTAAGCTTGTCTTTCGCTTGATCGTATGTGTCTGAAAATATATAAAAAAAATTAGAAATATTGTTCAATAAAAAGAATATCATATAGAATTAATAAACCTGTGAATAACTATAAAATTTATGCTCATTTTATAAAAATATAACTATTTTTTATTAACTGTGATATTTGCATTTTGAAATGTTTGTATATTTATGATGATATAACGTTAATTAATATATAATATAATGTTTTTAATTATTATATAAAATTTATAAATTACAGTTATTATATCACTCGTGCATTAGTTAATTAGTCAATTAAAATTGACTATTACTGAATCATTGCTAAATGTATAAAGAACTAATAAATATTTATTAATGATATTGTCAGTTTCAAGATTTTTTTATATATATAAATTTTTCTTTTATTAATCTTAAATAGTTTACTTTTAAATTTAAAAAAATATTCGGAAATTATAAAATTGTAATTTATGTTGTAAACAAATATATGAAAATAATATCTCATTTAATTATTGAAAAATATTATTTAATACATATATTAATGCATTTATCCTAATTTATAAAATAAATAAAATATTTATATTACTCACCGCAACTACCAAAAATACGAATCACTTTATATAGTTGCCAATCGTGAGAAGGAGATATTCTCTTTGAAATAGCTTGATTTATTTTTATTTGATTTGTATATGGTGGTCAAACACATTTCTTATTATTTTCACTCAACCATTCAGAAGGAATAATTTGCAAGCCATCTTCGAATTCGACAATGTGATATGCCATATTATAATTGCTGTAAATCAAAATTTATCAACATTAATAATATTAATAAACAATTGATAATTTTATAATAAAAGCATAATAATATTTACAATTTATATTGGATTAAATTGCATTTTACTATTATTAGAAGCAATTTAATATTATTTATGTATTATTCATTTGTATGTAATATCGGAAATATTATATATATTTTTTATAAGGTATTTTTTATAAGGTATTTTCCACATCTTTGCTTTAAAAGACAAGAATCTTCAACCATAATACTAATACCTAAAGTTGTCGAAGAACAAGGCTGTTCATATAAATTTTCCACTGGCAAAAGCATTTTGCCAATAATATACATTTTATTGTCATTAGATTTAACAAAATTTAAAATTGATATTATCTGTCCATTTTCAAAAGAAATACAATTATTCTTTGGGTTATCACAGTTAATATAATATTGATTATTACAAAATATTTTATATTGTTCAACACAAATAAGGTTCTTCGTAATAGGACCATTATTATGGGACTTTTCAAAATATTTTTCCACATCGTAAAAATTTGTATAATTTGTATAATTTGAATACATATTGAATATTTTATTATTGTGTATTGTTTCAATTTCTGCAAATCTTCTTGTTAATTGTTGTAATGGTTGATTAGTTTTTCGGATAAGTCTTTTTAATACAGACATATAATTCTCAAATTTAAATGCACTAAATTCATCCAGAGCACCAAATTTTTTTACATCTGCAGCAAGGTGTAGTAAATTATGAATATTATGTGAGATATATTTAGAACCATAGATAACTTGAAATGACTTTACAAAATGTTTTAATAAGTTTTCTGCATATTCTACAATAGAAATTTGATATGCTAAAGTAGGATGCGTAAGAATTGTGATTGCTACATGTAATGTCAAAAAATTTATATACGCATTTTTTTGTAATAATCCTTTTAATATAATAGGACCCGTATATAATAAAAATTGCCGATATTCGGTAGCTTTCCAATGCTTGATATATTTTAATGATCTTGGCCTTCGAGCAAAATCAGAAGGAATATTATTGCGTAACCTTATTAGTCTCTTAGATATTTTTTTTTTATTTATATTTGATAGTCTTATATTAAGAGGTCCTGTCAACCATAGCAGAATGAGTTTACGCATAACACCTAAACATACTAGATGCATATAATCTAGTGGTACATTTGTTACTAAATCTAGATTTGGTATATTTTTTAAAATTGTATCACCAGTTTGATAATCAAGACTATAAGAACCAGTTAAAAAGTCTTCATCGTTACGTAACATAATATTAGATATGTATGGAAAGCATACACGTCCTTCTATATTTTCACCTTCGATAAGGCATTTGGTACAGCTGTCATATCCATTGTGTCTTTTTACTTTTAAAACAAATGATTTAGCAGGAGCATCACATATTATTGCTTTAATTTCGATTTTTATGATCTGTCCTTCATATTCAAATCCATTATTTGTAAAATCAATAGCTTCGTCTACAAACATTTTTAAAAATTCGTTTGAATCTTTTGGTTTTCCTTCGCCATAATATAAAGCAATGACATATACGTTGTTTGTAATTTTATCTGAACATAATATTGGCCATAAGCTCTTTTCGGAAGATTTATATATAGGTAAACCATCAATTTACAAATAATTGAATATTATCAAAAGTAAAATTCAATCTTTTACGTTCTTCAGCAATTTTTAAAAGAGCTTTTTCTAGACCTAAACGGCAATAGTTCCCACCATCAATTTGTATAATCTCAATTGATTGGGGAGTCTGCAGTAAAGTACGTGGATCTTTAGGTAAAGCATAATTAGTATGCTTCCGTAATATCTGTAAAAGTCTATGGAGTGATTTATGTGATATATTTTCATCAATAGCCCATGTACTTATGTCATGCATAAAAACTTTTTCTTTATCATCACTTAAACATAGATTTTCATTTAATACACTGTTATTGACGATAGCTTGATTGCTGGTTGCATTTTCATAATTTTGTGCCATGCAAATATTATTTTTGTCTAAAAAGTAAACATTACTATCTTTATCATTATTAGATTGATTTAAATTTTTATCTAACTGAGCAATTTGAGAATCACAAATTGATAAAGAAGCATTATCATGCTCATCAACATCTAATTGATTATTATTATTAATTATTGCCGTAGAATGATCAGAATGTTGAGTTATTATTTCGATATCTGTTAATGTATTCTTTGCAGCTAATCTTCGTTTATGCCTTGCAGTGTAAAATATCGACAGTTTTCGTTTGCGATCCATCCTTTTCACAAAGAATGCCTAGTATTTCACTATATGAAAAAAAGATATTTTGTTAATAAAATAAATAATATATTTTAGGAAATCAGAACAATAGCAAATATAAAAATATTATAGTATAGACGCGATGAAATATGACTTTTCAAAATATGCTGATATGAAAATATCAATAAAGGACGTGTTGCCATGTAAATACAATATTGACATTATATTAGAAAACGCTACTAACTTTCCGAACAACCCAATATATTTGCTATTAATATATATTATATGTATTAAGCATTCAATAGACATTATGTACGTAGTACAAATTTTTATGCAATTGTGAAATATAGGAATAGGTATTTGTTTACATCACATGCACTTTCTATATTTTATGCAAAAACGAAATAATTATTATTATGTAGTGCACAGCTTGAATAAAAGAAATAAGAAAACAGACCGAAACACGTGAAAAAAGAACGAAATGAAAAAACCTAACCTGAAAAAGCATCCGTATAGATTTATTGCGTGTGTAAAAAGATACTTACCTTAATTTTTATTTTGATATATAGAAATATTTCTTCTTAAAATTTGTTTACACTTGTTACACACTTGTTACACGCGTTTGACAATAGAGGTAGAGGTTTATTGCAGAGATGAAGAACACTCAAAGACGCACGTGTGCAAATCCACTTCGTACATATAGGCTAGGTTCGGGGAACGCGCTTTTAGCGCAAATTGATAACAAGGACAGAGCGTGCTCTGTCCTTGTTATCAATTTTCAGTAAGTAACAGAGATAGAACGAAGTTGTCAGCGCTAATATATTAATAGCGTCTCCCCGAATGCACCCATATATATTATATTGCCATACAGCAGTTGTTATTTTCTTGTTTAACATTGAAAAACAAGGATGAAGTAATTTTAAGAGCATAAAACAGAATGCAATCCTTATAAACATTTTTATAAATTCATTGATAAATAATTGAACAATGATTAAAAAGCAAATATATGATTTACATACATTGATTAATTAAATTAATATTAATAAAATTATTAATTTGTGATTACTTTAAAACTATAAATTTTTTAAAATAAATTTAATTAAATAAGTTTTTTAAAGTATAAAATATTTTTATGATATATATACCTTGAATTTTGTTCTAAGTAAATAAATACATAAACTATATGCATTAAATAAATTTAATTTAAGTTTTTTAAATTTTAATTGTTCTAACAAAAATTTTTTTTTCTTATCATATTATATATATTATTATTATTACATGTAATCATTTTATGATATATTAATTATATCATTGTGACATTTTATTTCTTATCATTATTGTATTACATGTGATCGTTTTGTGATATTTTAGTTATATCAGTATGACATATTACATGTGATCATTTTGTGATATATTAGTTATATCATTGTGACATTTTATTTTATATTATGGCATATATCACACCAGTTGTGATTAATGACATCACTATAATCTTCTAATAATCTCACAGTGACATCACAATTTTTCTGTGACATAGTGACTCTATTGTGAGCCTTGTGTGATGTCACTGTGACTTTTTTTGCTAATGGGGTATCTTTATAATCAACAGTAAATTTCATCGACATTTTTTAAATCTGAAACTAATAAATCGCTGAATAATTTTATCTTTTATGTAGAAATTTTGACCACCAGTAATAAAAATTAAAAAATAATGAACACAATTCTCTCGACCGTACTGGCAAATTCTATTTATTATTAAGTGCACATCACAACGTTTCGACCTTAATTTTAGGTCCTTATCAAGTGATTTGCGAAATATAATTATACTTTATAGATGTCAAAAGATAGAAAATTCATTATGTTAGATAGACAAACACGTCAAATACATTAGAACGAACTGAGAGGACTTGATAAGGACCTAAAATTAAGGTCAAAACGTTGTGATGTGCACTTAATAATAAATAGAATTTGCCAGTACGGTCGAGAGAATTGTGTTCATTATTTTTTATCTTTTATATTATGGCACGTAGGTAAAACAAAGTTTAAATTTTGTAATTTAGAAATAAAAAAATCTTTAAGATCTAACGGCAGTGTGCGTGCGCGCGCGCAGACTTTAGTATAATAAATTCTGAATATTTTTTTTCCATATCAATTATAAAATTAAAAGTAACATCGTTTATAAAAAATAATGACTCATTATTAAAGCACCTAGCTCGGGTCAAATACGTATACGAAGATACTCTTTGTTGTTTTGATCCGACAGCATTAATGCACGTATCAGGTTTGATGCTTATTCTTAACTTAATTTTCGAGATTATATAACCTCCTATATAATACAAAAAATTTAATATCGCGCTATTAAATTCTATATTCACAGTACAGCTGTTTAAATCTAAATCATTTAATATATTTGGTATATTTTGAGCAATTTTTTTATTTCTTTTATTTTGACGATTTTTTTTCCATCATCACATCTAGAAATTCAGAGAAAAACTCTCTATCATCTTCTTTGTATGAAATATGAGATACATTTTTCATATATTGTGAAATAACAACTAACTTGAGATCATATTTAAATTGCACTACATTAGGTACAGCGTGTGTTGAACGTATTACTGAAAATAAATTTTCAAGGCAATCTTGCATAAATCGGGATGTTAAAATTCAAAACCTTTATAGTTTAGTAAATAATGTGCTAATTCAATTATAGATTTCGTAGATATTATAATCCCAGTTTGAAAAGGTTTCCAATGTCCAGTTTCTCCAACTTTCATTAATGATACTAATTCAATAATTCCTTCTAAAAAGGAAATTGTTTCTGTTAATTTTTCTTTATTTAATTTTCCCAATGCTAATTTTAGGCTGCGAGCATTCATGATTTTAAACCATTTCGACATCATACTAATAAACTAAGTTGTTATAAAATTAGGATTATTAGTATCTTCGGATAAAAATTCTAATGCTGAACTTACGGCATGGCTCATCACATTTGTCGCACTGCTAACTTTCATTTTTAAAGTGGTTTTTTGTACCGAGCAATTGTTTTGGTAATTTCGGAGCTAATGCTAAACTAAAATCTAATTTATTTTCTTGTTCTAAACATAACTCCATTAAATGTGAAGCATCAACAACATTTGTTGGTAACTCATATAAACTAACAAAATTATCGGGAATGGTAATATATTTATTTCTTAATAATCCTTGATTTAAGTTTTTAAAAGCGGAATATGTGCGGAATGGGTACGGAATGGAGAGATGTAGAATATATGCGGAATAGGTGCGGAAAAGATGCGGAATAGATGCGGAATGGTTGCGGAAAAGTTGCGGAATTGATGCGGAATAGATGCGGAATAGATGCGGAATGGGTGCGGAATGGATGCGGAATAGGTGTGAAATAGGTGCGGAATATGTGTACTAAGAGAGAGAGAATAAGAGAGAGAAAGCGGGAGAGAGAGAGAGAGCGGGAGAGAGTAAAAATGCGAGAGAGAGAGAGAGAGAGAGAGAGAGAGAGAGAGGGAGAGAGCGAGCGGAAAAGAAAGAGAAAGCGGAACATGTGCATGCACACATGCACGCACAGCAAAATGTGAATGCAAATGCGCGCGCACACAACCTGCGCGCTCTGAACCTAGAAAAAAAACCATGGGGTCTGTGGGAAAACTCGCGTTAAATAACTAGACTCTTTGTATTTTATTACAAATATTTAATGAATTATATAAACGTGTAATCAGTAAGAGATACAGAGAACGAATGAATAAAAGTTTATACAAATGAATAAATATTGTTACCACGAATTATTAAATCAATAATATAATTAGTGAAATTAATAAAAGAAAATAAATCAATATATATATATATATATATATATATATATATACAGGGTGAGTTAAAAGTATGTTTTAAAAATTTGTGAGCGTGTTCCTGGATAAAAAGGAAGAACAAATGTTTATATGAACATATGGTCGCAAATGCTTTGTTGTCGAGATAATGGACATAAATCAGCAGTATCAAATAATGCTTTATTTGAACGTTTACAATTTTGTTATTGTTGTTTATAAGAGATGTTCTACATGTCCTCCATCATTTTCAACACATGCTTGAGCACGACGTCTGCATAACTGGCGCATTCGTTCGAAAACACGAATCACTTTGTTTACAAACAAACGCTACTATGAAAGAAAGGGGAACAATGTTGTTAGATAGGCCTCTGTACTTCTGTACAGTAAGAGATAACGTACTTACAATCAAGTCATTGTACTTGAGACAATTTAACCGAGCAGTAGTAGTATTGATTCGTTGATTTACTGTGATAGTGTACAGAATGTTTACATTTGAAGAATTGAGTGATATTCATCTCACATATGGTGAAATGCATTGCAATGCACTTGCTGCACGTCGGAGATATGCGCAGAAGTTCCCAAACAGACGTTTGCCATCCGCACCTACGTTCGTCGCTGTGGACCGACGTGCCCGTGAAACAGGTTCACTGTGCAGACATCTGCATGTGGCTGGTCGACCAAGGATAGCACATTTGGATGAACGAGTACTGACAGCTGTGAATGCAAATCCACGTACGAGTACTAGAAGGATTGCTGCTGAATTGCACGCGTGTCAGAGAACTGTAAATCGAGTTTTGAACCGTGAAAGACTTCATGCTTACCACTACCAGCCAGTGCAAGCACTCCTTCCGCTTGACCGTCCTGCTCGCTTACAGTACTGTCAATGGTTGTTAGGACAACTGGCAGTGGACCCTGCGTTCCTCTTGAATGTGTTGTTTACAGATAAAGCATTATTCACATAAGAAGGTGTATTTAATTATCACAATGAGCATCTTTGGGCGCACAACAATCCTCATGCTGTCCGCGAAAGCAGTTTTCAGCATAGATATTCCATCAATGTTTGGGCCGGAATTGTTGGAGACAGGCTCATTGGCCCTCACCGTCTTCCAAATCGCCTTCAAGGAAATTCATATCATCAGTTTTTAAGAAGGCACTTGCCAGCACTCCTCGAGTATGTACCACTACATGTAAGGAAACACATGTGGTTCCTGCACGATGGAGCTCCACCACATTTCTCACTAAGAGTCAGAAATCATCTCAATCGACATTATCCTGAGCGATGGATTGGACGTGGTGGTCCAGTGTCATGGCCACCGAGATCACCAGACCTGACCCCACTGGACTTTTATCTGTGGGGTTATTTGAAGAACGTTGTCTATCAAACACCAGTTAACAATGAAGAGGATCTATGGGCACGTGTGCAGGATGCTTGCAGGATGGTCCGTAGAAATCCTGGTGTTTTCGAACGACTGCGCCAGTCATGCGGACGTCGTGCTCAAGCATGTGTTGAAAATGATGGAGGACATGTAGAACATCTCTTATAAACAACAATAACAAAATTGTAAACGTTCAAATAAAGCATTATTTGATACTGCTGATTTATGTCCATTATCTCGACAACAAAGCATTTGCGACCATATGTTCATATGAACATTTGTTCTTCCTTTTTATCCAGGAACACGCTCACAAATTTTTAAAACATACTTTTGACTCACCCTGTATATACAGTCTTGAGTCGGTAACTTGAATCAATACAGTCTTGAGTCGGTAACAGAGACGCCACAGTACTCCCCTCCCAGCGACATCCTATGTTGCGAAATGAACTTTTTTCCTAGGGCCAGAGTAGGTTTTCAGTGTTCCATGGATGTGGATGTAGAAGTGGATGTGGACGTAGAAGAATTCGAAGGAGAAGTAGTTATAACAAGACTGGTGTCTATCTCTTTAGGCAAAAATATAGGTTTAAGCCGTTCAGTAGAGACATTAACAAGTTTACCTGAAACATCAACAGTGAAAAGATTATTATTTATTCTATCAACAACATGAAAAAAGCCATTATAAGGTGGTTGAAGGGATATTTTAACGGCATCTTCTCGAATCCAAACGTGTGTGCAATCGAATAAACTTTTGTGATAGAAAGGTGTTTTTTTTATTGTGATGTGCAGTTGGTTGAGACTTGATTTCTTTCATGTGAACTCTATGTTTTTCCATAAAAATTTCTGGATCTACTGGAAGATCTTCGATAAAGAATTCTCCTGGAATCCGTAAAGTAGTTCCATAGAGCATTTCTGCTGGAGATGCCTGTAACTTTTCTTTGTAGCAGGTACGTAATCCGAGCAAAACAGTAGGTAAAATTTCTATCCAGTTCTTATTAGAATGACACATTATTGCGCTTTTCAGAGTACGATGCCATCTCTCTAGAATTCCATTAGAAGCCGGATGATATGCAGAAGTCCTAATACGCTCGCAATCAATAAGGTTGGTGAGAGCTTTGAATAACGCTGCTTCAAATTGTGGACCTTGATCCGTAGTGACAATATGAGGAGCACCAAATCTTGTCACCCAATGAGAGTAAAGCTGTTGTAACAGTTTCCGCAGAAATTTCAACCAAAGGAATTGTTTCTGGCCATCGTCGAAAATCTGTCGATCATGGTGAGGCAATATCTGAAATTATGGCAAACTGGAAGAGGACCAATCAAATCTAAATGAACATGTTGAAATCGTTGAAATCGAATATCTTTTTTCATTGTTGGCCAAACAAACTTTTGTTGTATTAACTTGCAGGTAGAGCGGCCACTGGGATGTGCCAGACCATGAACAACGTCAAATATTTTTCTTCGTAAAAACTGAGATACATATGGACGTATATTGGGGAGAATGTTATTTCCGGGACCCCTCAATTTGATAGGTGTATTATATAGATTTTTTACCGAGAAAAAGAATGCCGCAAACCAGAATGCGCTACGACGCATAGTTTTCGAGATATCGATGTTTCACAATTTTAATTTTTTGGTAAATATGCATATTAGGCTTATCGCCAATAACTTTGATGTTGATATATGTTGTCAAGATCATGACCCTGAGTAATATTCGAAAGGTTTTAGCCGTCGGTCATTCTTCATTAAAAAGTTATTAACAAAAGAAGTTTGGAGAACATACCAGTTAATGTTAGTGCTCAAGGACGTAATTTTCTGATGTGTATGTAACAACAGTAGCAAGGTCCACCCCCATCATCCCCTGCTTTTAGTGTGAAACGAGATCTATGTTCTTACAATTCCACATGGGTTTGCAACTTTCCACCCGAAGCAAGATCCACCCCTATCATCCCCTGCTTTCAGTGCGAAACGAAGTCTATGTTCTTAGAATTTCACATGGGTTTGCAACTTTCCACGCGAAGCAAGGTCCACCCTCATTATCACCTGCTTTCAGTGCGAAACGAGGTCTATGTTCTTAGAATTTCACATGGGTTTGCAACTTTTCACGCGAAGCAAGGTCCACCCCCATCATCCCCTGCTTTCAGTGCGAAACGAAGTCTATGTTCTTAGAATTTCACATGGGTTTGCAACTTCCACACGACGCGTTCGATTTACAAAGAATATACAGACAATACTATTACCTGATACTGAGACGAACATTTTTCTCATTTACGAACATTTCTCATTAAACAGTTGAGTTATTAACAAAGAAAGTTTATTGAATAAATCGCTGTCACTGCTAATTCTCTGTATATTATTATAGTAAATGATAGATCATGAATTGTTGTGGCGAAATTGTTGTTATTGCTTTTAAAAATCGATATCTCGAAAATTATGCGTCGTAGCGCATTCTGGTTTGCGGCATTCCTTTTTTCGGTAAAAAATCTATATAACACACCTATCAAATTGAGGGGTCCCGGAAATAACAGTCTTGTCCGTATATTGGTAGGGGAGCAATTACAAAAAATTGGAGAAGTAGAACCAGTAAGAATCAGCTTCTGCAATTTGAGAGAAGAATTTGTAGCCAAAGATTTTAATTCTTCATCTTCTTTTTGGTGAGTCGCAAGATCCTCAAGAGAAACAATAACTGGCATAGAAATAGATTCTATTCTTGAAAGAGAATCTGCAACAATATTATCTTTTCCAGCAATATGTTGAATGTCTGTGGAGAATTGAGCAATAAAATCCAATTGACGAATCTGTCTGGGTGAAGCTTTATCTAATTTCTGCTTAAAAGCATAAACTAAAGGTTTATGATCAGTACGTATAAGTATTTGACGTCCTTTAAGAAGGTATCTAAAATGTTTGATAGCTAAATAAATACTAAGAAGTTCACGATCATACGTACTATAATTGCGTTGAGTGTTATCCAATTTCTTAGAGAAAAATATGCTATAAATTTATTAACGTTGTCAATAATTTGTTCCAGGGAAGCACCTACCGCCAAGTCAGAAGCATCACAAGTTAATATAAGAGGAACCGTTGGAGCAGGATGATTTAAGGTTGTGATCCTTGAAAGTTCTTCCTTGCAGAATTTGAAAGCCTCTTCAGTTTCAGGTCTCCATACAACTAACCTCTTATCTTTCTTCTTACTATCTTTCAAATAATCAGTCAGAATCGCTTGATGTGACGCAGCATTCTTTAAACAGCGACGATAGAAATTTATGATTCCTAAAAATCTTCTTAATTCGTGAATTGTCTTTGGTTTCTTGTAATCAATTATAGCTTTAATTTTTTCTAAAATAGGTTTAATTTCTTGTTTGGAAACAAGAATCCAAGGAAAGGAATTTCTTCTTTGCCAAAAAGACATTTAGAAACATTAATCGTCATGCCAAATAGTTTCAGACGCATAAAAACAGCATGCAGATGTTTGATGTGTTTATCTTCATTGGATGAGGCAATCAAAATATCATCCAGATAACAAAAGCAAAAGTCAAGGCCAGAAAGGATAGTATTCATTAAGCGTTAAAAAGTCTGAGCAGCGTTACGAAGACCAAAAGGCATTACCAGAAACTCAAATAATCCAAAAGGAGTAGTTACCGCAGTTTTAGGTATGTCTTCCTTAGCAACAGGAACTTGATAATAAGCCTTTACTAAATCTATTTTTGAAAATATACTCTTACAATGTAATCCTGCAGTGAAATCTTGAATATGTGGAAGAGGATATCGGTCCGGTATAGTGGCTGCATTCAAGGCACGATAATCTCCACAAAGTCGCCAAGAATTAGATCCGTTTTTGGGAACCATATAAAGCGGAGCTGCCCATGAACTACTCGATGGTCGACAAATTCCTTGTTCAATCATGGAATTAAATTCTTCTCTTGCGAACTTCAATTTCTCAGGAGATAATCGTCGTGGAGTAGAAGCAATAGGAGGGCCTTTGGTGACGATGTAATGTTCTACCTGGTGTATTTTATTATTTGAAATTGGAGCAAAACGAGTTAATGCTGGGAACTCAACAAGGATTTTATGAAACGGTGAGTCTTGTAAAGTTGTACAAACTGTTAAATGATTAATTTTTGATAATCTTCCTTTATGAGATAAAAGTAACAGTATCAATCAATCGTTTACTTTTCATATCCACAAATAATCCAAAATGACTTAAAAAATCTGCTCCTAAAATAGGTCGTTGAGTGCTTGCAATACAAAATTTCCATTTAAAAACTCTGAGTAAACCAAGATTTAATGCTAAGGTTTTTGATCCATAGGTATCAATCTTGGTACCATTAGTAGCGAAGAGCTTTAAAGAAGTAGGATAAAAAATGTAGTCTGGAGGCTTATATGGGTACACAATTCCACAATTTTCCGGGCGGCGTACGGTGAGGAGTGGCGAGCGCGCGCGCGCAACGAAAATCTGTTACCGCTCAAGATAGGCGGATGTAACATTATTTTCATTATAATCATCTCAAAGCACAAGGTTCAACCTTTCATTGAAGCTCTATTAAAAGTCTCCAGCATGTCAGGTTCACCTGCTACGTTGTTTCAAAAATGGCTAAAAACGCGTTTTTTGGCACTTTTAATCTCAATTTTCTCAAAAAGCTGACGTGATAGAAAAATTTCGCTTCTGGATTCAGATTCAGCGACCAAAAATCTACGGAAAATGATACATCTCATCCATGTTCCATGTTTAATGTCAACTTGTGTAATCATCGTAAAATATGGACTTTTCTTTGCAAAGTAAAAAAAATGAGGTTCGTACAATTTTTTTCGCGAAGTTACAACGTATCAAAGTTACCCATACATTTTTGTGTAGTTACTGCCAGCATTAGCACTACCCGACCACAAGGAGGTTGCTGGTCGGATTTAATAATACATCGTGTGTGTGTATGTGTATGCTGTGTGTGTATGTGTGCATGACTTTAAGCTTGAGAGTGAAAAAAAGAAATTTCAAATACGACAATTTTTGACGGAGTTATGCTTATTTGAAGTTATGCGAAATTTTGACATGAAATCTATGCGATAATTTTATTGAGAGAGACCAGTGTAAATTTGGGGTATTATGCTTTTCAGAAGTAATGTACATATCGATACATATGTTATAAATCGATGTGATTGACTTTTATAGCTTCTTCTTTGAGGCTATTTCCGAATTAGAACTCTTGAATAGAATTGAAGGATGCAATTTTTCTCGTTCTTAGCGTGACCCAGAACCAACGGCGTGGACGTGACGAGATTATGGTTCCTTTTTTGTTTTTTTTTATTTTTTTATGTTTTTTATATTTTTTATTATTTTTTGTATTTTTTTGTATTTATATTTTTTGTGTTTTTGTATTTTGTTTTAATGAGAACGTTTAAATAGTTGGAGAAATATAATAAGTACCCATTATTAAAATGTTAAATAAATTTCTTAATTATTAAATAGTAGAAATCTGTGTAATACATCCTTTTATTATTGTTATCCTCTTAGTTATTGTACTAAAATGATATTATATATCATGCATATATGTATATTTTAAAATATACAATATGTCTGAATATAAGAGGAACCTGATTGAATAAATCGTAGCTTTAAAAACTAAAAGTATCTTGTGTGTTAATAAAAATAAAAATTATTGAAGATGTAATAAAAATTATTGAATAATGGTTATATAAAATATTTGGAACAAAATTTCTTTATATCTCAAACTGAAAAATAATACCTGAAAAATAAAATTCGCTCTGTTTTATTTTATTTGTGCATATATTAATACATGTGGCACTACCATATGTTGGCGACACTTGTGTATTCTCTTTAATTTCAAGTTGTCATACTCATACCATGAAACATTGATAAATAATAAAGCCGTATAATGACGTGCACTGTTTATGTAATTGACGACTCCTCTCAATACATATTTGTTATCACCTATTGTGATGTTTTTCGCAATATTTTGTAAGCTAGTTGTAGTTTCTAATCCTATATTTTTTAAATAATTTTTGTCAGTTACAATACTTGTATTTATGTATTACAATTTGCAGACCATATTTTTCTGTAATGTGACATGAATTACTAGAGTGACATTTTATGCAAGTTTGTTTTGACATAATTACATCATTAATAGCGTCTTGGATGTGCTGAAGCCCTTTATGTAATAAGACATCCACGTTTACACTTATAGCTGTGAAATCTCTTTCATTGTAGTAGTCACAAGTTTCGCAGTTTTTGCTTCTACGAAGACTGGGTAACGAGGCGATAATATATTCGGCTAGATGGGCAGCGTTACACATAGCGTCTAACGATTGGCTGGTATACTCATATTTAGATTGCTGAAATAATGCTAAATTAATAAAAAAAGATGCTCTTTCAGTGTATTCGTTTTTGATAATTTTTCCACGAGATACAATTTTTGTTGCTAACTGCATGAAACGATCATCTGTATCTTGTACAATACGTTTGTATTCTACATTCATGCCTATCATATGTGCAGTTATATATTATTACGGCCCTGAATTTCATCCCCTGTGCTGTATCCGGGAAATCGTTGTCAAGAGGGTTGTAAATAAATAATGTCAGACATCTTGTTAACGGTCGCCATTTCGCGAGTCTTTTGACTGCAGTCCTGTCGAACGAATTTCTCAAACACTCTTATTAATTGTATCATTTATTGTTCTCTGTTCTGTGTTGTAATATTAAAGTTACGTGTTCCTTTTTAATATTGCATTAATTATTTACGGCGCGAATGCGGCAATCGAGTGACGGTGTGAGCGCATGTCGCGGTATTAATTGAATCGTTCCGCGGACGCAACAATATAAAAGAGCGTCAGAAGCATACGTATTACGTATCATTACGATTTCTCTTTGTAAATTAACCGGCTGACATAAATTACATTTTTTATTATTGGAGTAAAAACCGCATGTATTGATTCGATACTTTTTCATTCGAGACATTTGTCTAGGTATCATTTTTTTTAATGTTGCCACATTTTTGGGTATCTTTATTTACTAAACCCATCCAATTTTTCTTGAAAGTTTAATGGATCGTTTATGGTATCGTCAGAAACGGAGCATATCGAATCTGATGCTTTTGAATAAGTTTGAATGTTGTAAGAACTGTCTGTGATAGAATTTACGTATGAAATGTTTGCAAAGGGATTATCATTAATGTTAGAAATTGATGTTGTATCAAAATATGAGTTACTCGAAAAGTCGGAATATTGCTCAGATTTATCTTTGTGTATATCATTAAGTAGGTATATCTTTATGTATATCATTATTTTTCGGGGATGTTTTGCATTCCTGCTATGTAAAAAAAGTATTTGCAACATAATTCAAACGTAATCTGCCATCAAGATAATCGAGATGACTGGCTACAAATTATCGACTCTCATCAGAATGCATTCTTTGAAAAGTCGTGTCTTATACTCAGCGAAAAGCGATTCAACTGAAGAAGAAGTCGATATTTCCGTGCCAGCTTTAAAATGCAGACGCATTACACCTGTCCATAATGGCAAATATTGAATTAAATTCTTAATTTTCTTAGCAGCTGCAGGATTATAAAACGCATTAATATTTCCAGTTTATGATTGTAACGCTAAAGTATTAGCGCTTTGCAGGGTTGGGAAGTAACGCGTTACTTTTGTAACGCCGTTACCGTTACAGTTACTTTTTTTCGGTAATGATTTGGTAACGCCGTTACTTTTCTCTATCTGTAACGAAAAAGTAACGGCGTTACATTTTCTTTCGTAACGAGTAACGAAACTGACTCTTTCATCGTTACTTTTTAATACATTTCTATGGTCGGTATTGTATAGAACATCAACTTTTGCTAAAAATAAACAAGGCGTATCGTTAAACTTCTATGTAAAAAAAAAACCAATGAAACCATATGTTTAATTTTATTGATAATCTAATAAAAAAGTATATAAAATACTAATAAAAATATTTAAAGATAAACATCTTTCTAAATATTTTATATTCAACTTATATCCTGTCTTAGCATTGAGAAAAAAGTAACGGAAAGTAATGATTTTTAATCGTTACTTTTAGGTAACGGTAACGCGTTACTTTTTAAAATCGGTAACGAGTAACGGTAACGAGTAACTTTTTATCGAAAATAACGGTAACGGTAACGGTAACGAGTTACTTTTAAAAAGTAACTTTCCCAACCCCGGCGCTTTGGCATATAAATCATCGCTCCATTTCTGCCAGGATAACGGAGTGTCTTCGAAATTGAAGTCATCTAACTCCGATATATCTTTAGGATCAAAGTCCTCAACGTGCACGCCTATAATAAAATTATTTGCAGATTGTAAGCTTGTCTCAACTGGAACAGAGACGCCATTGATGCAACCAACATCTTCGCTTAAAGCTACAACTAGTACGGATGTTAAAAAAGAACGTAATTCATCCAAAGATTGCATTTTACATGCTTGAGCAATGCATCTGAGGTAAAACTGCCGTACTTTATTTGGTAAATGTCGTAAACATTCCCAATTACTTATTTCTATTATATGGCTAACATCCAACCTCAAGTATAAGCCTGGCAGAGCCACTTCTTTATTCTTTATAAAGACTTCATAACATCGTTGTAAATAATATTTTAGATCAGCACAATCTGCAAATGCGCGCACTAAAGCAACTAATATTGCTCGACTTATATCTGTTATTATTACAGACTGCATTGCAGCACCCGCTCTCCGAATTTCCAGTAGAAAATAATGTTAAAAGAGATCCATCTTGTTTTGTGGAAATCATTTGGAAAACTGGGATACCACGTTTGTATTCCGGAACGATTACGCATTGGTACAAAAAAAGATGGGCCGATTTTGTTCCATCATGCATTGGTAATTTTTTCGCTATACTGCCTGTGGCGTCTATAGTAAAATATGCATTTTTGGAACGATTAATTATTTTATACAGCGTCATTTGCTCCTTAGACCAATACATAACATAAAATGGATCTAAGCCTATTCCATGTATTAAACCGGGCTTTTTAGTGTATTTATATATTTGTAAATTTTCTATTGCATTACTATTGATACCAAAACGATTGTCCAATTCGTTTTGCTTGGATTTACGTAAGACATGGGGCAAAAACAAAATTGGTGGATCTTGATCACCAAATTCCATAATTTTATTTGTCTCTTTAGTACGCCAAATTGTTGCTTATTTTTTTGCATCTATTAAATAGCCAGCTATTTTTTGCCGAAGAGAACCTTTTAATTGTCTTTTTTTGAAATGATTAATTTGATTGTTAAATCTTAATAAGGCACAATCAAACATTGCATCTTGTCCATCGTGTGGTTTTTTAAACATTTTACCATTTAATGTTGCTTTACATTCTTTGCATATTGCATAAAATCGCACGAAACATTTGGCGTTAAAACTTGGAAATACAGTTGCATATTTAAATATAAATGCACAAAGAATTTTTGTCTGTTCCCATATCTTTGTAGCAAATACGTTGGACTATTCCCCAAATTTTAATTTTAGGTGTCGACGGTTATATATTGTTTAACGATAGGCTTTATATCGTTCCAATTTTTGTCAGAAATGATAAGTTTGAAAATCTTATCACCTAATTCATTTCGGCATTCAGATGAGTATTCAGAAAAACTTGTGTTAACTGCCTCATTAAGAGAATTTTCAATATTTTTATCTAATTTAAATGCTCCTATTATGTACGTATACCGCGTCTATCTGTATTTAATATTGTATATAGTACATGTTTCGGACTTATATACGAATCCACTTCTTTCATTTTTTCACTTATTTTTATATACATAGGATTTGAGGGCGGAAAACATTTTTCATTTACATCTATGCACCTATATTCTGGAGTTGTCAATATTTGTATCAATTTATTTTGATCATACATTTTTCCATAAATATAACTAATTCAGTATAATATAAGAAACTTAATATTGTAACTGCTGTTTATACAAGATGTCCCGAAATTAAATGTCAAAACTTCGGAAGTGTATGGGGGATGGTTAAATTAAAAAAAAAAGTCCTTTAGAGATTTGTCCGTTTTTACTTCGTTTTGAAGAAAATCGCAAAAAATGAAACAATAAATTTTCACCAAAAAACTTAAAACAACACTAAAATTATTAATTTTATCGAAAAGTATCATGAGATAAAAGTTGTAAAGCATGGAATTAAAGAAAGAGAGTGTATTAAACCCCTCCTGAAATAAAATTAGAGGATTGTAAATAAATACGCGACAACGCGAAATTATTGTAACCTGTTTAATTTATATTTATATTCCATTAAGGAAATGATAATGAATATAAAAATAGTACTGTTTTGTATATCGCTGAGGTCAGGACATACAAAAAACGTCTGAATTTTTTAGTTATTCCGTTGAAGATGGTCCAAAGAAGGGACTGAAACATTTGATATAATTGGAATAGAATTTAAAAAACAATTTAATTTCGGAACACCCTGTATGTCAATATAAGAAAAAGAAAAGAAAAGAAGAAAAAGAAAATAAGGAAAACTTGGAATAGAAAAATAATGCCGAATTGTATCAAAGTGGTATGCTGTTCTCTCTTAGACTGTGCCAAATATATCAAAAAATATCGTACACAAAGTACTTTTGATCTGGAATCGAGGCACGAATTCGCGAGACAGTTCGATGTGACCGTCTCCTATATAGAGATGCCAGAGTCGGACCTCCGACGCGGTGTGGAGGGGATGGTTGCGATACGACGTCACTTGGGCTGCGGTCCGATTCACGCTCACAGCGCTATCAATCTCCACGTTACGTATCTATAGATTTGAGCGCGCTGATAGCGCTGTGAGCATAAATCGGACCGCAGCCTTGATGTATCTCGGCAACCATCCCCTTTACACCGCGTCGGAGGTCCGACTCTGGCATCTCTGCATAGGAGACGGACACATCAAACTGTCATTTATTCTCGCGAGCTCGTGCCTCGATTCCAGAACTATTTCATAATAAGTAGAACTATCGAAATACGGCCAGCATCTCACCTCTATACTCGAAAATACTCGTTTTTTGGGTAAAATAATTATTTAAAAAATTTTCTTATCATTTTTATCATCAGAACTCTTTGGAAAGGCAATGTAATGCCCAGAACTATACAAGAATTATTTCGTAATAAGCAGAACTCTCGAAAATCGATCGGCATCTTACCTCGATATCTACAGGTAAGAGATTTGCTGGTGTTTATTTAATTTTTTTTAAATTATCTTTCAGTATATTTACAATCTGTCTTGTGAAGACATTTAGTAAATCAAAAAAACCAAAAAGAACATGTAGGTAGATTCCCTGTGGAATACACCCTTTGTAGATACAATCTTACAGGGATTGTGTTTCTAGCTACTGGAATAAAAAGAACATTAATTAATTAATTAATTACTTAAGAACTAGTTTGTATAAATCTATTTATGGAATCTAACGGTTTATATCGCTTTAATCTTCGTTTGTCCGATTTTTCTGTAAGGAGCTTGTTCGGTAGTTGATTGGGATGGATATCTAGTCTGTTGATATATTTCTTGGCATATCTTGTTATTACTTCTTTAACGGTTTCGATACTAAGGTCCCGTCGTATAATTTCATTTGTTATGAACCATAGTGCGTCCACTATTATTTTTAAGATTTTGGATTGAAATCTTTCTAGGATTTCAATATTAGAGTTAGAAGCTGATCCCCATAACTGAATACCGTACATCCATATCGGCATAATAATGGTTTTATAAAGTAGCACTTTATTATATAGAGAAAGATTAGACCTACGAGCAAATAGCCAATACATCTTTCTAAACAGGAATAAATTTCATATGAGTCGCCAGTATTAAATGAATACACAATAATTAATTTTAATTGACCTGACTGGCAAAGATTTTTATTAATTTCACTACGTTTCGACCCTTAGTCCGGGTCCTTTTCAAGTGTACTAAAAGAATAATATTACATTAGATCTGACAAAAATCAATTACACGCCATTACATAATCGTTGCTTTACGCGAGACGTACCGAAGAACTCGCCCTATAACAATATCATGGGCTGACTCATTTTTAAATTTTATTTAAGGTAAATGTACAGTAGCGTAGTACTTATGTAATGGCGTGTAATTGATTTTTGTCAGATCTAATGTAATATTATACTTTTAGTACACTTGAAAAGGACCCGGACCAAGGGTCGAAACGTAGTGAAATTAATAAAAATCTTTGCCAGTCAGGTCAATTAAAATTAATTATTGTGTATACATCTTTCTAAGTTTATGTCCTAGTTGCTTTCTTTTGTTCCATATATGTGTTTTCCATGTTAATCTACGATCCAGATGTATTCCTAAATATTTTGCTGTTTCAGCTTGTGGTATTTCTTTATTGTTTAATTTCACTGGAGGACACGTTTTTTTATTTAGTGTGAATGTAATGTGCACAGACTTTTGTTCGTTTGCCTTGATGCGCCAGGTTTTGAACCATTCTTGTATTTTGCTAATATTTTCTTGAAGATTCCTAGATGCTATTTTTGGATTTTTTTGTGAGGCTAGAACAGTTGTGTCGTCTGTTCCCGTTGTTGTTTGAGGTGTTGATGGTAGATTAGCAGTAAATAAAAGATATAATAAGGGACCAAGTACGCTTCCCTGCGGCACACCGGATTTAATGGGCTGCAAATCCGAGGATTCTTACTGGTATCTTATTAGAAAAAATCTGTCCATTAAGTATGATTTTAGTATGTGATAAAAGCTGTTTTTTAATTTTGTAAAGAAGTCCTATATGCCAGACCTTATCAAAGGCTTGTGTTATATCCAGGAACACTGCTGAGCAGTACATTTTTTCTTCTAGAGCCTTACTGATTTTTCTTACAATTCTATGTACTTGTTCAATTGTTGCATGCTGTTCTCGAGAACCAAATTGATGTTCCGGGATAGTTTTTTTTACTTTCTATCACTGGTTTGATTCTTTTTAATATAAGCTTTTCGAGGACTTTTGACAAGACAGGCAGCAAACTTATTGGCCTGTACGATGTTAGCTCTTCAGGTTCTTTCCCTGGCTTTGGAATTAATATTATTTGTGTCACTTTCCATAGGGCCAGGAAGTAGCTCAGTCTTAATATGGCATTATATATAATGGTTATAAGCCTTATTGCTTTTTGGGGTAGTTCTTTTAGCAATTTCCCAGTTATTAGGTCATAGCCTGGCGCCTTGTTTGCTTTTAAGTCGTTTTGTATTATTTTTTTTACTTATTTAACTTTTATTTTTTGGATAGGCAGTTCCATTTGTAGAGGTGTCTCGAGGTATTTCAGGATTTCTTCTTCCCGTTCTTCTGGTAACTCTTGGGTAAATGGTTCGAAAACTTTTTGGAGGTGATCAGCAAATAGTTTGATTTTTTCCTTGCTAGTTCTTGCCCATTTGCCATTTCCTTGTCGTATAGGTGGTATTAATTGTTGAGGATTTTTTTAAATTTTTCTTGTGAGTTTCCATAACGAGTAGTCTGTAGTTTCTGTGGGTGTGAGATTTGCAAGATATTCCTCAATTGCTTTGTTTTGTTCACTATTTATTAATTCTGTTAACTGCTTTGCCGCTTTATTTAGTTCCGCCTTGTCTTGCGGTGATCTTGTTTTTTGCCATTCCTTTCTAAGTTTTCTTTTCTCTGCGATTTTAGTTTTTACATTTGTTGAGCAGTACATTAGGTTTTCAGTGTCTTGATTTACTGGAGTTGATTCCCAGGCTGCTTTTTGAATTGTGTTATTAAATTTGTCTATTGCCGTCTCTATTTCTTCCTGTGTTTTAAGAGATATCTTACAAGTTATTTGCTCATCTAAGAGCTCTCTGAATAAATTCCAATTTGTTTTTATGTTGTGAAGAGTTGATGATTTTTCCTTTTTAATTACAGTCGCGTTAAATGTGGTAATTATAGGTGAATGGTCGAAAGTCAAGTCAAAACATGATTCCGCACTGAGATGATATTCTGATATGCCTTTCACTACGCAGAAGTCAATGACGTCAGATATCTTTCTGCGATCAGTGGGCCAATATGTTGGTTCTCCTGTAGTAACTGGGTATAAGTTATTTTCTATTATTGCTTGATAAAGCTGACGTCCTTTTGGGATGGGTACGTGAGATCTTGAACCCCACCACAAGTGTTTAGCATTATAGTCCCCTCCAGCTATGAACCTGTTACCTAAAGTCTTAAAAAAATGAGTATATTGTTCTTGTTTAATTGTGTGCTTGGGTGGGCTGTATATGGCTGCTATAGTAATTGGTCCTATCCAATCTTCTATTGTTATGCTGGTTGCTTGCAAATATTCCTGGTTAAATTTTACATTTTCATGGTGTTTTATTGCAACTTTGATAATTATGGCTGTGCCGCCATGTGCACTGTTATCCGGGTGTTGTGTGTCATAAATGATATATCTCGGTATATTTAGGTAGCTTTTTTTTGTGAAATGCGTTTCCGATATAAGCATTATGTCTATATTATGTTCAAACAAGAAACATTTAAGCTCCCTGCTTCTTTGAGCTAGCCCATTGGCATTCCACACTCCTATTTTAAATGTTCTAGGCATTATTTCATTTTTGCGATCACTGCTGTGAGAAGGTTTAGCATTGTGTCCATTTTTTTCATTAGTTGTGTGATCATGTCTTCCAGCTTATTGCTTGCTTGTTGTTCAGAAGTTGTTGGTACTATTACTGTTTGTTTGTTATTATTGTTTATATCATTATTTCCTGAGTTATATTGATACATTGAGATATTTTCTCTTAGTGCCTGGGCATAACTTAAATTAGGCTGGATTGTACTTGATGGTATCCTGCTTGCCTGTTCTTTACTTTGAATTGTTCTTATGTCCTGCTCATCCGCCTTCTTTTCCCTTAGTCTGGGAAAGAGTTTTTGCTGTAGTTGTTTGTGAATTTCACAGCCCTTGTAACTTGCGGGGTGATTGCCTTCACAATTGAAACACTTTACTTAATTGAACTTCTGCTTTATAGGGCAGTCTGCGGTTAAATGCTTTTCTGCGCATTTCACGCATCTTGGACCTCTAAAGCAGTAATTTTTTGTATGCCTGTAAGCTTGACATCTTGTGCATTGTGCTATGTCTCTTTTTTTATACGGTTGTTCGAAAGTTATAATTGTGTTCAGATGATTTTTAACTTTATAAATGTCTTTGTTGTTTTCTTTTTGTTGCAGTTCTATAAAGAACAGTGGTAATGATTTCTTGGTTCTATTTTCCAGTATATTTGTTATTTTCAAAACCTTATGATTTAGAGGTTCAATTTCTGCTTTAAGTTTATTTACATCTGTTGTTGGGTGCATATTTCTTAGGACGAGTTTAAATTTTTTATCTGTTTTGCATTGGTAGGTATAACCTTGAGTCCCTTTTTGTTTAAGTGTTTCCATTATAGGATGGTATTTTATAGATGAAAAAGGTTGTATCCTGACCTGGTTATTTTTTAGTATTTTCATTGCATACTGATCTTTTGCTATTTTATCGAGTACTTGCTTTAATGGTGCAATATTTTCAACTCCATCTATAAAGATAGGTGATGATTTAGTTTCTTCTTCATTTGTGATGTTGCTACTGTTTTCAGCTTCAGCCTCTTGTACTTCTTCAACGTCTAGCTTTTCGTAGAGATTGCTAGTGCTCACTGGTTTATTTAGCCAGTAATCATTTAATTCTGGTTTGTCTTTTGCTAGGTGTAAGTGCGTCTGGGCTGTATCTTGACCTTTTTTTATTTTTGATATTTTCCCATTTTTGGTCTTGAGTATGGGTAACTTGTTGATTTCCTTGTGCGTGTTGATCTTGCATGATTGTTTGTTATCGGGCAGTTTATATGTGCCGCTAAGATAGGCGCGTGCGCTGCTGTTCTCAATTCGGGTGCGCCTGCGTGGAGTTTGCTGCCCGGACACGAGGCAGCCGTTCCCGTTGTAACTGCTATATAGGTTATGTTTAGACAGCTTTGTAAGGATCAGCAAACAGTGATGGTGATGTGAAGGAAGGCCTCTTCTCAATTAAGAGAAAGGCCTTTTGTTAGCCAGGCCAAAATCTATAAGAAGCAGCCCCGCGAAGGGCCCGAAAAGACAGAATTCAGTTCTAAATATGAGAGTAGTATTACGCATGCAGTGCTTTACTCACCGGAACCGGAAGTCCATTTCATTTTAATTAATATTTTTTTATTTTCAGAAGGCAGAACTCTTCTTAGAACTCATGTAAAACTATTAATTTTTTAAGTTTGAACAATTATTGATAACAAAAATGTCGTAGGACAAAGTGATATGCTGCGTGAAGTTGGCATATTAGCTTGTCCTGAGGCATTTTCTTTGATTTAATCGCCAGAACTATTTGTTTAAACTATCAAGAACTCTAGAACTATTGAAAATAAAGTCAGAACTCTTAATTATTTATGATCTTCCACGAAATGATACGCTAGCTTCACACACACAAGTAATTCTTCAAATACATATCAAATTCATATCATATTATGCATCTAAACATGTCAAGTTATTTATCTGCGTTTGTACATTACGCTTAATTTCTTGATAATTTCCCTTAACTGTAAGTTTTATAATTTTACAATTTACGTAAGATGTGGGAAGTTTTAATTCTATTTCTGTAATTTTTTAAATATTTAACGCATACGTTAACAGTATACGACGATAGAAATCAGTTGCGTCAATTGCGCATCCACACATTTTACAATATTTTCCATGCCGAGGAAAGTAGCTTTCTGCATCACGACCGCGACGCTGTAAGTTTTTCGTTTCTTCTCGATTATACGTCTCATCGTTTTCGGCAGAATGTTCAGCGTTTTTTTCCTTGTAAGTCACAAGTATCGCCCTCGCCCCGTAAGTGCTGGTAAAGCTGATAGAAATATTATTGATAGTAATGGGACTCGCGGTCTTTTCTTATTCTCGCACAAGTACTGCTTCATATCCTCCACACTGCCTTGAAACTGCTGCCACGTGTCGAAGCAAATTCCATCTGCGTAATTGCCGGATAATTTAACAATTGGCACGAAGCAATCTTCGTTCGCAGCTTGCATTCCCACATGTATCTTCTTAGTGTGAAATGAATTAAGGCCATACGTTGTTGATAGCAAAAATGTTGGCTCGTTTCTTCTTCTATCATTGTCGGAGTTGATACCGTTGCTGTCCGTCTTGATGATATCTGTGCGAACGTACTCAGGTTTCGCAAAATCGAATACTCTCTTCGGTGCAGCCATTGTTATCACTTTTCGCGTAAAACCATGTGAAGAACAGTCACGACGACGACGACAAGACAATTAGGAGCTAATTCTTAAGGTATTTTTCTTTTTTACTGCTGCCGAAATTAAGGCTTCGAACGAGCAGTCACTAATGAATACGGATCCGCGTCTTCTCGCGAGTCTTATAGCCTCGAAGAACGAAGAAAAGTGGGGTGAAAAATGTGCGCGCGCAAATAAAAAATCAAGATTTTTCCTGTTTAAACTTGTTTAAACTTTTCTAAATAACAGAAAAGATCTAGAAATATCTAGAAACATTTAAAAATTAAATTTGATTCATATAACATAAAGGAGACAATATTTTTCCTTTCTAAAATATAGAGAAAGCATTTTCAAGATCGAAAGTGTTCCATGAATAATAGTTAGGGTGGATAATAAATTAGAAAGTAAATCTTAACAATGATTTTTTTTATAAACCATTCGCAGTTTTACAATATACAATATAGTAAAACAGCGATTTATGACCGCCATTTGATTGTAAAGGGTTTGAAGGTTCTGTCGGCAGCATGTTTTAGCCGATAATAATTTTTCCGAGAGACGTGACAGGTATGCAACGTTCAAGACGCCCCCGAAAGAGAAAGAGTTAAGTATTCTAGCTAAAATCAGAAGGAACTAAGAAAATCTTCGTCTGCCAATGAAATAGCTAGAAATTTTTTTCCATTAACGGCTTTGTTAATTTCTAAGAAAACGCGATAGGCGGGTAAAGAAGAAATGTCCAGCTCGCAGCTTTTTAGAAACAAGATAAGCGATGAGATTGGTGATTTTTCATCGCCGTCTTTTTTCGAAAAACGGTGGAAAAATTGCGGATAAATTGCGCTCTTTGTGAAAAGAAAAGTCAGTATTTGGCTTGTTCTTCAGCCAGAGTAGATTTCCGCGCACGCGATTTTCGAGTTAGCCGAAATTAGTGTAGTGACTAGTGTGTGAACATCCTCAAGATATTTAAAAAATCGAAATATGACGTGTCTCAAAGAAATCTTCAAAAATTGTATACTTCTCGCAGCCAATCTTATGCGACTGGATCCCGACGCCTATATTAATGTGTTGTCGGATCTAGATGAAAAGAATTTTTTACTATTTTATTCGTTCATGCTGAAATGCCCTAGCGCAATGTTCGCGATTTTATTTCGCCTAGGACATTTCGCGGGGCAGAGTAAGCTTATCGAAATGGTGGGTGCGATCGTCGCAAAACGCCAAGAAGGTCTGAGGTAGAGATGGGCGATACAACTCACAATCATGATACGTATCGATATGTCGTATCGATACGTATCATGATAAAAATATCGATACGCAAAAAATATCGAACGTCGTGTATCGATATCATCAATATCGATATTTGAATTACATAAAAATAAGTATGCTATATACGTCATATATATATAATTATGTAAATGGCATGTATTTATAGCAATGTTTACATAATTACGCTAACATTACTTTCTAAATAATAAAAAAAACATTTTACAAGAAACTATTTTTAATAATTGCACATTATTTTATAACTTATAATAATAATAATTTATAATTACTATTATTATAAGTTATATATGACAATCACTTTATAAATGCCAATCACTCAGACCGAGAAAATGTAAAAATAGCAACTGATTTAAATGATCACTTGTCAACCAATTTCGCTCTTCGGTCATTATTTTACCTGCTTTGAAAAATAGTCTTTCAAAAGGTACTAAAGTAGCACTAATGATTGATACTTAGTTGCTAAGGTTTTTAGATGCGAATCTCTGGCTATGCTCCAATATTTGATGGGACTATCATCCATTTTTATTGGTGGTTGATTCAGATAATATCGAAAGTCATCCGACATTTGGTCAGGATTTTGATTAACAATTTGTTTGGATATATTTAAATTTACAAGCTTTTCATGATAAGACCAAAAGTTTGCATTCTTGCTGTTACATGAATCTTTTTGTTCATTTTGACATTTAAGATTAGTATCTGTAACTTGACAATTTATAATTTTCGTAATTTTGTTAATGGCCTGTGAGCAAGCAACTTTATCGATAAAATTAATATTTTTGAATCGAGGATCTAGAATTGTAGCTATAGCTAATAGCGATACTTGTTCAATATTTTCAAATCGTTTTGTAAACTGATCTACTAATGCCTTTTTAAAATGATGCCCTATATCAGTAGAAGATTCAAAAGCCTGCATTTTATTCTTCAAAATACTTATAATTGGAATCACTTTATTCGCAGTGAGATAGTATTCACCGCATACGATTTTTGTTGCATTTTCAAATGGCTTTAATAACTTAACAAATTCTTTGGCCGATTGTAACTCCGAGGCAGTCAGCATCGGAGGAGCCGTAGGACACTGCAAAATAATGTAGCTAATTTTTTCCGACAATTCTATAAATCTCTCTAGCATACTGTACGTGGAATTCCATCGTGTTTCAACACTTTGAATTAACTTTAAGTCCGACTTCAATCGTAATTGGTCTGCAGCAATGACTGATTTTTTAAAATATGTAACAATATCTTTAATTTTTGCACAGAAACCTTTTACAACGCTATCTTCATCAAGAATTCTTGCCAGAACTAAGTTTAAGGTGTGCAAAACATGGCAAATGCTTGTCTATACCAAAGGCATCAACAATGGCCTTTTTTATGTTGGCATCATTATCTGACACAACAACTATGTCTTTCTATCAACTCAACAACGCCAATTGTAACAGATTTATGCTGCTCTCCAACTAAGAAGTGTGCCGTCATGCCCAGAAAACTTTTCATATTTAATGTTTCAGTCCAAATGTCAGTAGTTAAGGATAAATACTTTACTTCTGAAAGTTGTGTTTTCATCATGCTTGATAAAAGTGCGTTTCTCCTCCATAAGATGGTAATGCTTTTCCTACTAGGGATCTTGTATAAAGGCAATACTGTATTCATAAATGTTTGGAAACCTTCCTTTTCAACTATATGAAGTGGTAAGTTGTCTTTAGCAATCATGAACAGCAGTTTGTTTGTCACATCTGCAGCTCTCGATCCTCCATCTAAAAAGTTAAAAATATTAAAACATAAATATTAAAAAATTTTTTAAATATATTCTCTCTCTCTCTCTCTCTCTCTCTCTCTCTCTCTCTTTCTCTTCCTCTTCCTCTTACTGGTTAAATCTAAAAATATGAATAAAATTTTTATATATTTGAAAATTGTAAAGAATCTTAAAATTATCAAAAGTAAATATTCTATTTGAATTGACTAGAACAATATTTGAAGAAAAAACTCATATGAGAATGATAGATGCTTCTGATATAATATCAACAAATTATGTAATTATATATTTGTTCGAAATAAGTTATTTGAAGTTGAAGTGAATGAATAAATACAATTATATCTCAGGTCTCATACCGTTTTTCTCCAAAAAATTGAAGACCGTACGATTTTTTTTCGTGGAGTTACGGCGTATCAAAGTTACCTATGCATTTTTGTGCATTCAATTACCGCCAATACGAGCACGTCGATGAGCCACAGACAACATTGGCACTCGAGCACGAACCCGCGAACTTAGTGTAAGTTTCTTTCGTGCAAACGATTCCTGATCGTTTGATCGTTTATTCGTCTGTGCGGGAGAACGTCATTTGCAATTTGTCGCGCAATCATTAACGGTTTTTGTATTGTCTCGTTGACAATGAGACGATCTTCTCGAGCTGATGTTACTCGTCTTCGACCTTGTCCTCTCATCCGACAAAATCTGCCTGTTTCTTGATAACGAGCCCAAAATCAGTGTGCGCAAAAAAAAATTGAAGACCGTACGATTTTTTTTTTACTTACAAGGAAAAGTCCATATTTTATGATAGTTATGATATTTGCGAAAAAAATTTATTTCACCCCGTAGAGTTCGTCAAACTATGCAATTTTTTGGAGAAAAAACATGTCCTTACTTTTAAAGAGATAGAGGGAGGGGGAGAGGATAAAATCAAAATCGAACGAAAGTTCCTTAAAGTAGAGACTTTACTCTTTAAAATGAAAAAAAAAATTTTTAAATACAACAATTTTTCGCGGAGATATGCTTATTTGAATTTATGCGAAATTTTGATATCAATTGAGTGTTGCGATAATTTTTTTGTAGTGTATATATATATAAGTGTATATATAAAATTATATTTTAACAATGAATAATAAAGTTCAAAACAGCAATGAAATCGTACCTAAGGATACTAGCGATTCATCAGTCCTCAACAGATCACCGCGATGAAGCTCTAATTAACATAGTGCAAACAAAGCCAGCACTATGAAATTTCCAAATTCCATTAGGCGAACGGGCAAAGGCGAGAAACAAAGCACTGTGGAAGGAGGTCGAAAATATGCTAGGAAGTTTGTATATAAATATTTACAAGATATTACACATAAAGTTGCAAAGTTCAAGCTACAATCTATTTTAAGAATATGAATTAATTTTATGATTACAGGACTCATGACTGCGGATAATGCAATGAAAAGATGGAAGTATCTAAGGGATTGTTACGTGCGTTACAAACGGTAGATAAACGCATATGTTCCGAGTGGATCCGGTGCACAACCGAAGAAACAGAAAATGTTCCGCTTTTATGAGATCATGCATTTATCGATGATCCATTGGAAAATGCACTGTAAGTATTTTTATGTATTCTTCATAAATTACTAAGTGATAGATAATAAAAGAAACTAAAATATACATTTATACATAATATACATTTTCGTAATTTTTCCATTACTAACATAATAACATTCAACATGGAATATAATTGTTTTTGAGAACTGTCAGTAATTTATCCGATTGTGATAAAGCTGCTGAAAGCGAACAAGAAGAGGATGATTTTTCGCTACCTTCAACTTCAGCATCAAACAGCACATGTGAAAGTAGACCGTGATCACGAGCTTCACGACGACCGTCGCAAACTTCTACATCCAATACAACTCGTAAGAAAAAATTTTAGCTTCATTTCGTCTTCTTAAAGAAATTAACATAATCGATTTAGTTATCTAGTGGATAATTCTTGATTCTCATTTTATCTTCTAATCGACTCATTTTGAAAAAGTAGCCGTGGTTATTGTAGAATACCATATAATTTTCTGCTGGAAAAAACTCTGAAAAACTCTGAAATTTAAAAGTCTTCAAAAACATTCTAAGACTTTTCCAGCAGATTTATTAACTATAATATAATCTGATTTCTTCCTCCACCAAGTTAATAAACTTTATTATTGCAGCGAGCACATATAGTGAGTCTTTTACATCGAAACTACAGCTTAAAAGCATTCTGAATGCTCCAGTTCCAGAAAAAGATGCTATTGACTATTTTGTAGCTTGTTTATCAGACGGGATGCGAAAGCTATCACGTAAAAGATTTCGTCTATCACAAATAGCAATTCTGCAGCTTCTTACAAAGGCAGAAGAAGAGGAAGCCAAAGAAAATAATCATTAATTTAATTTTATAAGAGATGTTAAATAATTATAATTAATTTTATATCTTCGTTCGTTAATTTTAATATTGAATGTTATTTTATTGATGACCATTTCGAACGTGTTTATTGTTATTTTTAACGTGTTTAATTTGGTGTTTTAGTTTATCAAAAATTCTAATACCTTTTTTTTGTTTTTAGTATAAGTAATTAGTAAATAAGTATAAGTACAAATTTTATCATTTTGTTTTAAATACATTTTTTTTATTTTTTCATGAAAAATATATAAAGTCTACATAGCGTACTTCTTTTGTATGGAACGGATATGGAGTAGTAAAGAAACATTTATTTTGTACTTCTTGGTTTTTCAAAAATTATTTTGCAGAACCTTCTCCCATTGCCATGGAACTGCACTGGTGGTTTCAAAAAATGTTGCAAAATCATCTCTGATTTGAGTACTACTCTTCGTCGGTCTGTTTCTGTTGAACGTCCCTGCATCTTCTAGACCCGTACTACGCAATTGCCGTTCATGTGCATTCAATGTCATATATCTTCTTTGAGTATGCGGTAGTTTAAGTTCTTCTGATATTATAAAATTGTGCAGACATGTAGTCGCTTTAATTACTCTAGTGGCAGTAGATATGCTGGCAATTAGCGGCTTGCGAAATATTCGCATCCTCGCAGAGAGTATTCCAAATACATTCTCCACAACTCGGCGAGCTCGACTTAAACGATAGTTGAATATGTTTTTGCGTCTGTTAAGCCTGCCACTTCTAGGATATGGCCTCAGCATGTATTGCATTAACGGAAATGCTTCATCACCGACTAAAACAAATGGTAAAGCCTGGCCATTCTCCATAGGTCTCGGCGGAGGAATTGACAGCATACCATTTTGTAATCGCTTGCCTATTTCGCTAGCATTGAATATTCCACCGTCACTATGCCTTCCTGGCGCACCAATGTCCAGTAATGAGATTCGATAATTAGCATCAGCAACAGCCATTAACACCAAACTGTGAGTGCCTTTATAATTGTAGTACATTGAACCACTATTCGAAGGTGCCTATATACATATATTTTCCAAGAAAATTATTCTCAGATAAAGAAAATTGTCAAAATATAAATTTGCCTGCAGTATTATGTGTTTCCCATCGATTGCTCCTAAGCAATTGGGAAAATTCCATTTTTCCTCAAATTCACCAGCTATTCTTCGCCGATTATCTTCAGTTGGTCTCACGAATACCGTATCTTTTAATGCATCTTATATTGCATCGCATGTCTCGGACACTATTTTTGACACGGTATTGTGTCCTACACGAAATACATATGATATGGATACCATACTATCTCCTGAAGATACATATCGCAAGCAGATTTGAAGGCGAGTGCGAGCAGAAATAGGCGAATTACTAAATGTTTCTGTATACGTGATGAAACAATCTGCAACAGTTTTTCAAACATTTCTGGTGTCATTTGAAAAGAATTGAAAAATTTATCTACGTCTCCGAAAATCATTTCTTCGACCAGATTATTGCTAGCCCCTTGTGCTAATCGTCTTTCGACATTGAAAATTGGTCTGACCCAAAATCTTCAAGAATTGCGTCTAATAATTCGGGAGCCTTTTTTCTTTTCTTCGGCTTTCATTAATTCATAAATAATATATATTTTAACTAATTTTCGTCGAATAGCTTCTTTGCATAGCATATTTTCCGGACATTTGTAAATTTTCAGGAATTTTATTAATTTAATTAACGCAAACTCAGACATTTTAACGGAGATTCTGCACATTTGAATTTTAACTTTTTAATGTTTTCCTTCATGTATCAATGTATGTGTTAAAAAGTCGCGCTGAAAAGTTTATCGGCTGTCCCATGGAACGTATTTACGCCGGCGTAATGATCAATAAGCCAATCACAAGACCCCTTAAATATCTATTTTGAAAATAAACTTTTAAAACGGCACTGTGATAGGCTTATTAATCATTACGCAGGCGTAAATACGCCCCATGGGACAGTCGATGTTTGTGCTGGCGTAACGAAAACGAGTGTAAAGCCTGATTGGTCAAGCTCTTTTGCGCTATACGCCGGTACGCCGTATGCTGCTCCATGGAACTGCACCTTACGGTTAAATATGGTCAAAAATATTACGCAATAGTATAAAATATTATTATAAAATGTAAATAATACGCTGAGTATGAGAATAAAAAGAAAAAATATCGAGCGAATAACACAAGAAGACAACACCGCACTGAGTTGATATTACTTTTAACTGTTGGCTGCACTGAACGCCCGCGACAGAGTTCTGCCCCCCGCCCGCCACGCATCTTCCGGCAATCAACAAGTTATGTCTATATAGCCGTATGCTATATAGAGCGCGCAGTGCAACGTTATCGTGTATTTAGAGTCGAACGCCAAAATCGGTGAGATTGCTGCAGTTTTTTTTTTCTCAGAAACGAGTCAGTGAATCATCGTGAAATTTATTGTGAACATGTGTCAATGTATCTTCTATACACCGTAATTTTTTTCCAGGAATTGTTCTCTATTTTTTGCTTATGTTCTAAATGTATATGTTTGATAACCTGTCAATCTCCATAAGAACGCATACAAAATTGAAAAATTAATAACTTTTAAACGCATCAGACAATCGATCCCAAATTTAACACAGGTTTTTGGGATATATAAATGCACAATCTCTGTAAATTTTAGCTTCATCCCTCTATTTTGACTAAAGCGACATACATTCTTAAAAAGATCGGCCAATCCGCGCGAGTGCAAGCACGCGGCGAGAAAAGACATCCCATTGTTTACGTGGTTACTAGGCGCGCGACGAAAAGAAAGAGTGTAATGTTACACGGTTGCTAGGCGCGCGATTAAGCGGGGAGGAGCGCTTTACGAAGGACTATGGCTATACAGGGTCCGATAATTATTGACACACCCGAAGTGTCAAGGTAGATTGGTTTAAACTGAGAAGAAAAGTCCTATACCGTTTTGCAAAATTCGCAATAGTTGTTGAGTTATTAATTAAACCGTCTGAGCGAATAAGCGCATAGAAAGCGGTAGGCCGAAATCGATAGGCATGTAAGATGGCTTATTTGTTTATATCTCTTAGCAACAAATATCACACGTCGCTCGCCGCTCGTTGCGTGACTCCACCTCTCGCTCAGATAATGCTTTTATTGCTAAGAGACGTAAACAAATAAGCCATCTTACACGCCTACCGATTCCGGCCTACCGTTTCCCAAGCGCTCGTTAGCTCAGATATTTTAATTAATAACGCAATAACTATTGCAAATTTAGCAAAATGGTACAGGACTTTTCTTTTCAGATTCAGCCAATCTACCTTCACTCTTCGGGTGTGTCAAAAATTATCGGACACCCTGTATACGAGCGGCGCATAACGCTTGACCCCCGCGTGGGCTGTCTCATCTCGCCGAGCGCTTGCGCTCGCGCGGATTGGCCGATATTTTTTATTTAATTTTTCATTAATTATTGCGAAGATCGCAATATAGTAGAGGACTTTTCTATTCGGTTTAACTCGCTCTATTGGCATACGACGGGTGGGACGACTATTACCGGACACTCTGTATAATTATGGCTACACAAAAAAAAATTATTCACATATATAATTATATATAAATATAAATAATTATTCAAATATATAATTATATATAAATACATATAATTATCTTTATATAATTGTATTATTAAATAATGTTAGAAAGAAATAATAGAAAGTTAAACTTACTTGAATATTCATATCTTCTTGAGATATATCCATAATAACAGTTTTAATACTTTAACTTTATTAAATATCTAATAACACACTTAATAACACAACAATAAATATGTAATAACACTTTTATCTAAAAATATATAAGTGATTTATTAACATTTCGACCTGACTGGCCAATACAAATGATTTTACACTACGTTTCGGCCTTTGGGTACGGGCCCTTATCAAGTGTTGCTATAAAAATAAACGAAAAAATTGTACATTAACAATGAGAAACGAACAGCGATTTGAGATGTAATGTACAGGGTATTTTAAAGAACGTTATCTTTCAAGCTGTTAAAGTGAAAGCCGTGATATTACTAATGTCGAAAAAGAAGACAAGTATGTTATATTACTATGTCTCGCGTCTAAATAACATAAACATTACGAAGACAAAGGAACATACTTGATAAATAAACAAGCAAATCATACTCTGTGTATTAACGTGTCATATATCGGATTTAAATTATCTGTGTCTTTTGTAAATTAATATTGTTGTTACATTTTTTTATGAAAAACATCTCAGCAATCATAGAAAGAAAAGAGAGATTGCTGAGATGTTTTTCATAAAAAAATTTAACAACAATATTAATTTACAAAAAGACAGATAATTTAAATCCGATATATGACACGTTAATACACAGAGTATGATTTGCTTGTTTATTTGTCAAGTATGTTCCTTTGTCTTCATAATGTTTATGTTATTTAGACGCGAGACATAGTAATATAACATACTTGTCTTCTTTTTCGACATTAATAATATCACGGCTTTCACTTTGACAGCTTGAAAGGTAACGTTCTTTAAAATACTCTGTACATTACATCTCAAATCGCTGTTCGTTTCTCATTGTTAATGTACAATTTTTTCGTTTATTTTTATAGCAACACTTGATAAGGGCCCGTACCCAAGGGCCGAAACGTTGTGTAAAATCATTTGTATTAACCAGTCAGGTCGAATTGTTAATAAATCACTTATATATTTTTACTCATCACTGGCGACTTTAATTCAATTTAATTATTTGACTTTTATCTAACTTAATAACAACTTAATAACACAACAATAACACATTTGACATATTATACATGTACATACATGCAAGTAGGCACGCACACACGCACAATTCTTAAAGAAATAAAATAAAATACGCATACACACACACGCTTTTAAAAGAATAAAATAAAAAAAGGTACTCCCGACTGTGCTGGCAATAAAAAGTACAACAATTAAAAAATAATTAATTAGAAATAATTAAAATAAAAAGTTTAATAAAAATTTAATAAATCAATTGAATAAAAAAATATTGTGTGAAATTTAAAAATAAATAAAACAAAAAATATCATTAAAAAGTTACATAAAATTTAAGTAAAACAATGAAATAAAAAATATTATTTAAAATTATAATATTAATAAAATAAAATAAATAAAAACAATTTATTAATTTAAAAAATATTTAATAAAAATAAGCTTAGAAAAGTTTGAAATAACATCTATTCGTAAGTATTGATAGAACTAATTACAAATTATTAAATATTAAATTAAAGAAATTATACATATGTGAACTAACAATTATTATTAAATATCAAGTATAAGATAAAGTATCAGATAAAGTATAAGAAATCACTCACACACAAATAAGTTATTGTTTATTTGATTTAATTCTCATCACATATTTAGCGCTATATATTTTAAAAAGGGTTAAAATTTTAGAATTAAATAGTAATTGTGGGCAATTATATACTTACACCTATTTCGAAATAAGTCATACACCCATAGAGATATAAGAATAGAGTGCGCGAGTCATATGCTAGCACATAAGAGGCTGCGATATAGCAATAAAAAGAGAAAGCTGCTGCATATAGGTCCTTTCTGTCTCTCTTTTTTTCTTTTCTCTGACAAAGACAGAAGGGGCCCATATGCAGCAGCTTTCTCTTTCTATTGCTATATCGCTTTTTCAGCCCGCTTGCGCACTCTATTCTTATATCTCTATGCATACACCCCTGGCTACGATTGATCGCGCATGATCGAGTTTTTGGGCAACGCGACACAGCGGGTCGATATCGGATCGACAACAGAGTCGGATCAACCGGCCGAGTAAATTGTTTTTATTTTTCTTCTCCGCGACATTTCGATCTACCGCACTGTAAATCCGACTTAGTTCGATTATAATATATCGGCTTAAATTTAATAGAAGATATCGCACCTTTTATTTAAGCCTACATCCTGATCTATTTAATTGACCATCCAGATATCGATTATATTTCTCCTGACATATATTGACTATCCTATACGCCCTATTTGAGAACCTTTTCATATATTAATCCGCCTACATCAATTTGTGAATTATATACACTTACTGACAAAAGTTAAGAAACAAAATAATCGTTTGGTAACTACTGTATGTTCTTTATTTTCTGAGATACACAGGTTGGAAGCAAAAATAGCATAAAGAGATAACATTTACATCAACATACTACAAGTTTTTTTTCGATTATACTTGTATAAAGACTACAATTAATATTGAGTCGAAGAAATGAAATAAAACTTTGTGACAAAAATTAGGAAACATAGTTTACTTAAATAACACAGGTATGCATGGTCCTGCGTTCTGGGAAACAAAAGTCGTTTCTTACGTAATTTTGCTCGCAGAATACGAATCTGGCCGCAGAATTACTCTATCACGTCAGGTTCCCGAGATAAATGGGTTAAAATAGCCAAAAAACAGCGATTTTGGCCATATTCATCCTATTATTAATAACAAAGCAATTTTTTTTCTTAAAAATACTTAATGGCATCTTAAAGTACTGATTTTTATTTTGAAAATGAATTTTGGTTTTCAACAGTACGATTTTTTTTTGCTGAGATATTCTATTTCGAATGTAGAGAGTTTATAGTGCATTATAGCATAGCATTTTAGGCTAATAGATCACATTTTCAATTTCTGTAACCCTTCTTGTGGTGTGTGTGTGTGTGTGTGTGTGTGTGTGTGTGTGTGTGTGCGTGCGTGCGTGCGTGCGTGCGTGTCACAAGGATAATTGTGACACACACACCACAAGAAGGGTTACAGAAATTGAAAATGTAATCTATTAGCCTAAAATGCTATGCTATAATGCACTATAAACTCTCTACATTCGAAATAGAATATCTCAGCAAAAAAAAATCGTACTGTTAAAAACCAAAATTCATTTTTAAGATAAAAGCCAGTACTTTAAGATGCCATTGAGTATTTTTAAGAAAAAAAAATTGCTTTGTTATTAATAATAGGATGAATATGGCCAAAATCGCTGTTTTTTGGCTATTTTAACCCATTTATCTCGGGAACCTGACGTGATAGAGTAATTCTTCGGCCAGATTCGGATTCTGCGAGCAAAATTACGTAAGAAACAACTTTTGTTTCCCAGAACGCAGGACCATGCATACCTGTGTTATTTAAGTAAACTATGTTTCCTAATTTTTGTCACAAAGTTTTATTTCGTTTCTTCGACTCAAATTAATTGTAGTCTTTATACAAGTATAATCGAAAAAAAACTTGTATTGTGTATGTTGATGTATGAAATGTTATCTCTTTATGCTAGTTTTGCTTCCAACCTATGTATCTCAGAAAATAAAAAACATACAGTAGTTACCAAACGATTATTTTGTTTCTTAACTTTGGCAATAAGTGTATATTCTTTGAGACGACAACTTATTCCTTTTTCCTTTTTGAGACAACATCAGAAGTGGGATAAAGAATCGATTGCGGGATCAAGAATCGTTAGATATCGAGATAAAGGAATTGTCACTTACACAAGAAATTGACGCGTGTGCTCGCGAAACTTTTTGACGGCGGTGTGCTAGTTGGAATGTCGCGCCGGTTTTTACGATCCGACGACTCGTGCTTGTAATAATTGTGAAATTGAAATAATTTTTTTGACGGTGGTGCATATTGCGTATTAATTGACGACTGCCGAATTGATTGCCGTCTTTAATTTTTCGTGTGATTGACATTGAATTGCTCTTTGTGATTGACATTGAACTTGAAGTAGCTTTTTGCTCTCCGTGAATTTTGATCTCTTGACTCGTGATACTGTGTTTTTCTTTGTTATCGTGATATCGGAGCAATAACGGTTTTGTCCGCTACGTGATTGCCGCTTGATATATTGTTGTTGTGGTAAAAATGGAACAGGCACCTGAGGACATTTTGAACGAGTTGACCGTTGTGAATTTGAAGGAGATTGCGCGACGGATCGGACAAACCACGTCCGGGACGAAAGTCGAATTGGTGGCACGGATATTGTCTGCCGACGAGGATGTTTGGCAAGATGCATTTGAGCATCTTACGGGTAGCAGTTTGACGCAGAGGCTACCGTCACCGGATTTGAACGCACCTGCGTCGGTGCAACAAGTACGCCCGAGCGAGGAGGTGGCGTCGCGTTCCGAAGAAATTGTGGAGGATTAGGATCATCTTGTTGTTCCACCGGAATTGATGGCGAGGGAACTTGAAATATTGCGACGTGAGAAAGCTCTTTTGGAGCGAGAATTGAGTCTTGTCCGACGCGAAGCAAGGATGTCGCCCAGCGTTGAAAGCGGTGCTAGCAATCGCGCTATTGATTCAGGATTTAATGTGCGAACAATTAGCGATATGGTGAGCGAATTCCGTGGAGATTGTGATAATTTTGATACGTGAAAAGGCAAATTGAACTTTTGCGCACAATCTATCGACTTGATGAGAATTCGACCAAAATATTAATTAGCTTGCGTTTGAGAAGCAAAGCATTGAACTGGTTTCATTCCAAGCCGGAACATTTGGAATTGAGTGCTGCCGAATTGTTCCACGAAATGTCTCGCATTTTTTATAATCGCCCTAGCAAATTGACGTTGCGGAAAGATTTTGAGAGACGCAAGTGGCGAAATGGAGAGACGTTCTCGGAGTATTTTCACAAGAAGGTAGTTCTCGCGAATAAAGCATCCATCGACGAGGAGGAGCTCATTGACTGCCTAATTGACGGAGTACCGGATGCTCGTATGCGGAGCCAGGCGCGGATGCTGCGTTTTACATCAACGAAGGATTTGTTGGACGCCTTCCGAAAGTTGTCGTTAGACAATGAGCAGAGAGGCAATGCAGAGCGATCTTCGAGAGGACAACGACCAGTGACGTCATCAAAGTCGCCACGTGAAGGAGGAGCTTCTGCGACACGAAATATTCGCTGCTATAATTGTGGAGCAGCTGGACATCTTTCCAGGGATTGCAAAGGAGCAGAAGCGTGAAAAAGGTTCTTGTTTTAGATGCAGCAGTTCGGAGCATCGCATAAAAGATTGTCCAAAGTCACGGCCAAGGACGGAGAATACAGCGAACGTGATCCAGACGACTCCGCCGAGCGCTCCATACTTGGTATCTCTTTCGTATTCTATCGCGGACGAATCGGACAACAAATGTAAATATTCACTTGTAGCAATGATCGACTCGGGATCTCCGATAAGTTTGATAAAAGATGACTTTGTTCCTGCTTATGTTTGTACTCCGGTCACGAAAAATCAATCTTTTTATGGTATTAACGGGACAAAGTTAGAAATTTTGGGAATGTTTGTAAAGGTTGTCGAGGTAAATAATATTGAATTAAAAATTAACTTTTTTGTAGTACCGAATACTGCAATAACTTGTGCTGCTTTACTTAGTAGAGATTTTACTTCGTCGCCTTTAGTTAAAATATCATTAGGAGAGAGAATTAGTATCTCGAGAGCGGGCTCGCAACCTGTCGACAACGCGGATTTTTCGAAGCAAATTTTGCATATTTCGTATATTGACCATCCGTCATCCGTTGCCGAAACATTGAATATTGATCCGAATCTTGATTTAAAAATATGAAGCGCGTTGAGCGATTGAGAGTGAATACGTTGTAGAAACGGAAGACTTAAGTCCTCCGAAAGAAATTGAAATGACCATTAATTTGACGCATGACCGACCTATTAGTTTTAGACCGCGAAGACTTTCGTTTGCTGACAAAGAAAAGTTGAGTCAGATATTGGACAAATTGTTGCATGAGCGAATAATTAGGCCGAGTGATTCGCCATATGCTTTTCCGATTGTGCTTGTACATAAAAAGAGCGGCGAACAGCGATTATGCGTTGATTATCGCGATTTAAATAAGATAACTGTGAGAGATAATTTTCCGACTCCTTTAATTGACGATCATTTGGATCGATTGCGCGATAAATCTTATTTTTCTAGCCTCGATTTGCGGGATGGATTTCATCATGTTAAGATTGCTGATGAGTCCGTAAAATACACTTCTTTTGTGACACCCTTGGGTCAATTTGAATTTTTGAAAATGCCCTTTGGATTGACAAATGCTCCGCGAGTATTTCAGCGATATGTTAACGACATTTTTCGTGATCTAGTCCGAGCAAATAAAGTATTAATATATCTTGACGATATACTGATTGCTACCGAGAGTGTTGATGAGCATTTGGAGATTCTTAAAGAAGTTTTCAATTTAGCCCGACGTTATAAATTGCAATTTCGTTTGAATAAATGTTCGTTTCTGTATCGCGAAATTGTTTGTCTTGGTTATTTGATCAATGAGAGTGGCATTCGGCCCAGTATGGTAAATGTAGAATCTGTTGTTAATTTTCCAGTACCGCGTAATACGAGGGAGGTCCACAGATTTGTATGCCTCGCTAGTTACTTTCGACGATTTATTAAGAATTTTTCGAATATTGCAAAACCGCTTTATGATTTGGTTCGGAAGAATGCAACTTTCCAATTTGGTCCTGAAGAGAATCGCGTATTTGAATTGTTAAAAGAGATGTCGTCACAGCCGATTCTCGCTATTTGTTCGCCGAAATTATTGACAGAATTACATTGTGACGCTAGCGCGAGCGGATTCAGAGCGATTTTATTGCAGAGACAAAATGACGGAACTATGCGACCTGTGTCATCAAGAGACACGGTAGTGTCTCGCGCCAAGTACCGCGCAGCAACAGCGAGGCACCCCGGGTATCTATACGCGAGTCGGATAGTTGAGAGTTCTTGAAATTATCAGACCTCAATAACCGCTGAACGGATCGAGTTCTTACTAGGCTTAATCGATAGCTTGAGTTTGAATTACATAAAGAAAGTGTCTTTATTTTTGCTCTACGTACTCTATAAACGCATATATTACGACGCAAAGTCTGAATTATAACATTTTTATATATTATATTTTTGGTCGTCATCGTCATCGACGTTCTTAATGCGCATGTGCGAGAAAATGTACGTTTCGAGCATTCGTTGTAAGATTGCGTTAGTGGCGCTCCATGACATTTATGCCAGCTTTTGACACGTAGGTTAAGTTTGATTTGATGAAAGAGTGCAGTGATAAGATTATTAAGGCTGCGTTTCGATATTACCGACCGTCGTCGGTAACTATATATACATCAAAGTATAATACGTATCAAAGTATAATACGTATATATATTTGCAAATGGATTTGGTAACATTAATAATAATTTGGTCATTAATTAGCACGCATGCATTCACACACACACACACAAACACACACACACACACACACACACACACACGCTACGCACGCATGTACATACTCTTAGACCTATTTATTACACACATACACACACATGTAGGCATATGCCATACACACGCACATACACGACGCATGTACGTACTCTCAACCCCTACGCACACACACAATATATACAACATATACGCATATGCACATACACACACACGCACGCATGCGCATATATTCCTATCACAGATTGTCTCTCTCTCTCTCTCTCTCTCTCTCTCTCTCTCTCTCTCTCTCTCTCTCTCTCTCTCTCCTCTCCCCTTCCCCCTCCCCCCTCTCACACTCTCTCTCTCTCTCTTTGATGGAGAAGACGTGTCAAACATCGCTCCGTAAAAGTAATAGTTTTTAAGTGGTTCAATAGTGTGAGAGAGTGACTAAAAGTTGTCGAAGTAATAGCTGCATAGACCGGGAGTAACTATGAGTGTTATCTAGCCGGGATATGCTGGTATGTGAGCGTAAGAACTACATTTTTTGTATGAGACATCGAGGTCTCATACGACAGGTAGACATTAACGGTTGACAAAAAGTGCTGACGTGTGTCAGTGGACGCAAAGGTGACTGATCGCCTTAGCTGATATTAATGGTTTCGGCCGGTAATTATCGATATGAACGATGAATATGATGAATATCGATGTTCGGCATGTAAGAAGGCAATAAAAAATCAGGTTGTGGCATGCCAGTCTTGTGTTAAGCTTTTTTACCATCCAGGATGTGTAAGTAAGCATAAGATTTATGATAAAAACCGTGAACTGGTGTCGTGTCCTGGCCCATTTGAGAAGTTTACAATTGAAAGTGAAGCAGATATGAAGAAGGCATCTGCAGTAGCGGGGAGCAACAGGGATAGACTAGGATCTACAGGATCTATAGGTTCGTTTATGACATCAAGCAGTGGAAATAGAACATCAGGAGTGAGTGGACCATCGAGTATTGACGTAAAAATAGATTGGCTTGTAAAAATTGTGAAAGAATTAAAAGATGAAACAGCATGTAAGAAGGAAATTAAGATGATGGTCAAGGAAATAGTTCAAGAAGAATTGGGAAATATTAAACAAGAACTTGGAGACCTGAGAAGAATGATACAGGCAGGAGCTTGTGGGCCGTCAGGAGGAGCGCAAAGAAGCTATAGCGAAGCAGTTAAAGAGAAGAAGAAGGAAAATATTATAATTGTCAAACCCAAGGTGCAACAGGAGAGTGAAGCAACTAAAAAACTGATAAAAGAAAAGGTAGATATCAAGAACATGGCTATGGGAATAACGAAGCTAAAAAAAGGAAATAAGGGAACAGTCATTCTCGGTTGTGAGACTGGAGAAGAAATGGAAAAACTAAAGGCGACAGTACAAGCCAAGCTGGGCGAAAATTTCAAAGTTACTGAGTCACCGAGGATGAAACCTAAAATAAAAATTGTTAATATTGGCGAGGAAGAAATGACGTTAAATGATGATGATTTAATAGTTACAATCAAGAAGCAGAACAAAATTGACGCGAAAAATGAAGGAATTCATATGCGAATAGTGAAGAAAATAGTTAAAGAGAAAAGAAATGATAAAAATCAATCCGGAAGAAAAGAAAAAGAAGGTATTGTAATAATGGAAGCTGATGAAGAGACTCATGAAGTAATGCTGAGCAAAGGAATACTGAATGTAGGATGAAGAAAGTGTCCTGCATTCAATCACATTAACATTAAAAGATGTTTTAAATGCTGGGGTTATTATCATATTGCAAAGAATTGTACGCGTAATGAAACATGTCACAAATGTGCAGGAAATCATAATGTGAATGAATGTACAGCGACAAAGAAAAGATGTATAAATTGTATGTTTAAGATTCAAACATACAACTTGAAAATAAAAGATGAACATGACGCACTTGATCCGGAATGCCCAACTTTCAAGAGGGCGATACAGGAGGAGAAGAGGAGAGCCGGCTGGGAGGATGCTAAATAGCAACTACAGAAGGAAACAGAACTGATACTATATACAAATGCGCAAAGTTTGATGGGGCATAAATACGAGATACAGCATCAGATTATGAAGAAAATGAACCCTGCGTTCATCGCGTTATCAGAAACCAGAGTGACTGTAGAAATTGAAGACTGTGAAGTGAACGTACCGGGATATAGTATGATTAGATGTGATGCTGAGAATAGAAATACAGGAGGGGTTATTTTATATGTAAGGGATGATATTAAATATGAGATAGTATTAGTAAAGAAGTTAGAATCGAATTGTTGGTGTGCTGCGATTGAAGTGAAAGATAATTTTTATAGAGGAGTAATAATGGTAATATATCATTCGCCGAGTGCATCGCACTGTGATTTCGTAAGATTTCTGGAAAATATAGTAGAAGAATTAATAATACGAGGAGAATGTATAGTAATAAGAGACTTTAATATAGATATTATGTTAGATTCGTTTTATACAAAGAAGTTGCAGACGACAATGTTAAGCTTAGGCATGAAACAATATGTAAATAAACCGACGAGAATTACGAAAGACAGTAAAACAATCATAGATTTAATTTACGCTAATAATAAAATAGTAGTGCAGGTAATTCATGAACCTAAAATAACAGACCATGCGTGGTTAAAAGTTGAACTTAATGCGAGTAAAATTGATAATAAATACAGAGAATTTAGTGCTAGGAATTTTAAAGAATTTAATGTAGATGAATTTATTAAATTAATGGAAAATAATTTAGAACAAAGCCAAGATATGAATGTCAGTGTGAGAGCAAAGAAACTTGTTGATAACATAGTAGATGCATTGGACACTACAGCGCCTAAGAAAAAATTTAGAATTCCAAAAATATGGGAAGGAAAAAAATGGTTTTCGGATGAAATAAGAGAAGCAGCGGCTAAATGGGATGAGGCGTACAGTAAAGCGTTGTATCACGATATGGACGAAAATTGGTTACAGTTTAAAATCGAAAGAAATGCAGTGGTCAAACTAATCAGGACAAAGGAAAGAATATTATGAAAATATGATAGATCATAACAAGGGAAATCCGACATCTATGTGGAAAACCTCGAAAGAAATAATAAGAGGCGAACCAACGGATACAAAGGCAATAGAGAATATAGATTTTGAAATATTAGATAATACTGAAGGGTGCAATACAGCTGATAAATTTAATGTATACAGAGTATTGATAGCATAGTAAAATCTATAAATAGTGGTAACTTGGGAAGTCCAGGTAAAAGAATTATTTTTGTTATTGAAAGCGAGGGGATTATGGAAAATTTTAAGATGATTAGAATAGAGCATTTACAAAAAATTGTTATGGAACTACCAAACAAGAGAGGTACGGAAGAGGGAATAACTAGTGATATACTTAAAGCAGTATTTTATGTAATAAAAGAGGAATTTGTTGATATAATAAATAACTCTTTGAGGGAAGGTTGCTGTCCAGAAGATTGGAAAACGTCTACGATAATACCGATTCCAAAAATAGAGAAAGCTAGGAAAGCAAGTGAATTTAGGCCTATAAATATGTTACCAATATTCGAGAAAGTATTAGAATTAGTAGTTAAAAAACAAATTGAGACGTTTTTTGAAGATAATTGTATCATAACAGAGCATTAATCGGGTTTTAGAAAACAGTATTCGTGTGAAACAGCGATTCAAACAGTCATTGACGAATGGAAATTGATAGTTAGTGAAGCAAAAATGGTGGGTGTAATTTTCATGGATCTCAAGCGAGCATTTGAAACAATAGATAGGGAAAGATTGTTAGAGAAATTATATCAATACGGAATTAGAGGAACAGCTTTGGAATGGTTAAGATCATATCTAAAGAATAGAACACAACAGGTACGATTTAACAATGAATGGTCTACATTATTGGCCACAGAATATGGAGTACCACAGGGATCTGTATTAGGACCTTTGTTATTTATAATATACATAAATGATATAATTAAAGTCTGCCCGGAAGGATGTAACATAAAAATGTTTGCGGATGATACGCTGGTGTATGTGACCGGAGAGAGTAGTGCGGAATTAGAAAGAAAAATGAATATGGCATTTGTTACAGTGGAAAAATGGATGAATACAAATAAGTTAAAAATGAATGCAGGAAAAACGAAATATATGATAGTTAGAAGTATAAGGAAAAAACTGAGAGGTAACATTACATTGAAATGTTTGGACGGAACTGAAATAGAGCGTGTGGAAAGAATGAAATATCTAGGCATAATTATTGACGATAGACTAAGATTTAAGGACCACTGTGATTATATGCTAAAGAAAATAGGGAAAAAGTGAGTTTTTTAAATAGAATAGGTAATTACATATCGGCATATACTAGATGTATTATATACAAGACAATCGTAGCGCCTCACTTTGAGTATTGTGCGACGCTGTTAATTGATATGGGAGAAACACAGCTGAATGAATTGCAAAAAGCGCAAAACCGGGCCATGAGGGTCATATTACAATGTGATAGACATACCAAAGTGGAGCGTATGCTGCAAGCGTTGCAGTTTATGTCCATAAGACAGAGGCTATATTATAATGTGTGTATATTTATTTTTAAGATTTTAAAGAGTATGTTACCGGATCAATTAAAAAATAGGTTAACAATAGTGGGAAATGAGAGTGAAAGACAGACACGACAAGCCGGGGATATTGTAATGCAATTACGCAGAACTACGAGTGCGCAGAAGAGTATGTTTTATAAAGGAGTGAAAATGTATAATGACTTACCAGCTGAAATGAAACGGAATGCAACACTTGAAGCTTTTAAGCGAGCGTTAAAGGAGTAATAATTCATGTAAACTAGATCTGTATTACAAATAGCTGAGAAAGCTAATAAAGATCAATCTCTCTCTCTCCCCTCTCTCTCTCTCCCCTCTCTCTCCCTCCCTCCCTCCCTCCCCCTTCCTCCCTCCCTCCTCCTCTCCTTCCCTCTTTCCCTCCCCCTCCCTCCCTCCCTCTCCCTCCCTCCCTCTTTCCCTCCCTCCCTCTCTCCCTCCCTCCCTCCCTCTCTTCCACTCTCCCTCCCTCCCCCCCTCTCTCTCTCAGCAACTTTAATATATAAATCGCGACAAAAATGGACGTATATTAATAATAAATACGTCTCGACGAACTATTCTTGCATAATCAAGTGAGCGCCTTGACGATTCTTTCTTCCTGACGCCACAGCATCCGTAATCAAAGATGACACTTTTTAACTTGTAAACGCTAAAAAAATGCTAATATTGAATACAGGCTAAATTAATTTTTTATATACAGTGTGTCCCAAAAGTCTGGTCGAATATTTCATAAACTATACATTTTAGAAAAAAATGTTTCAGACAAAAGTTGTAGGGCATAAAAAGGTCTATTTACTAGTCTTATCAGTTTGACCACAGATGGCGATGCCAAGGTTACGTGATGGTCACCTTGAATTTTTTAAATTGAATTACCTATTTTTTATTCAATATTCTTGTAGCTTATTTCAAAAGCTTTCCATAACACTATAATAAAATATTTTTTCATTAAGTACTTTTCGAGTTATAAGGCTAGAAGTTTACAGTTTTTTGACATAGAATACAAAATATCGTGTAAAACATTCAGTTTTCGGTAATCTTACCTTAATACTTTTGTGCATAGAATAATAAGACCAATCAATTGGTGTAAGAAAAACACATAGTTGCTATTAAGAAAAAGTACGTAATTTGCAACATGCAGCTGCATACTTTTTTTGAAAGCAATTATGTGTTTTCTTTACACCAATTGATTGGTTTGATTATACTATGCACAAAAGTATTAAGGTAAGATTACCGAAAACTGAATGTTTTACACGATATTTTGTATTTTATGTCAAAATACTGTAAACTTCAAGCCTTATAACTCGAAAAGTACTTAATGAAAAATAACTTAATTATAGTGTTTTGGAATGCTCTTGAAATAAGATACAAGAATATTCAATAAAAAATAGGTAATTCTATTTAAAAAATTCAAGGTGACATTCACGTAACCTTGGCATCGCCACCTGTGGTCAAACTGATAAGACTAGTAAATAGATCTTTCTAAGCCCTACAACTTTTGTCTGAAACATTTTTTTCTAAAATGCATAGTTTATGAAATATTCGTCCGTTTCCAGACTTTTGGGACACCCTGAATGTATACAATTTGTATATATAATTATTATTGTATATATATATAATTCATGTATGTATTATAAAATACATACCTGTCTCTCTGTGCCCTTATTCTTAACTCTTTTTTCTCTCTCTCTTTTTTCTTTATCTTCTTTAATAATATAACAAAAAAGAACTCCGTAATACAAGACTCGTCTTCAAAATCAAATGAAACTTAACCACAAACTGTCAAACAATTTTGGAAATTCAAGCCCCGACGCGGCAACGAGACAACCAATCAACATCGCAGAAAAGAAGCCTCAATCAACATCGCAAAAAAGAGGCCTCAATACTTCTATACAAATTGAATTCACTCAGTTAACATGCCTTTTTTAGAAAAGGGAAAATGTAAAACTAAGAAATTTCATTCACTTTTATTATTCCATCATCGGAATCATAAAATGAACAGCAAACAAAATTGATTTTTATTGATCACGCGAAAGCTAATGTTTAATTCATAATAAAAAACTAAATGTTTATTTGCAAATTGGTATATAATTTTGTTTTTTTTTACTTTAGATTCGGATTCAGCGGGTAAAATTGCATTGAAAATGACTTTTGTACTTCATCTGCAAGAAATAGTAGAGATTTGAATAAGAAAATACTTACCATTTTCTATTTGACCAACAAAATCAAGGTCATTACTTGAAATTTTTCAAAATCGCCAGACGGCATCGAAAACTAGAAGCTTTAAGCTAAATTTTGGTACCTCACAAGTTAGATTTACTTCAATACAATTTTGGGCAGAGGGTGGCCTATTTGACGTGGAATGAGCTATATATATATATATATATATATATATATATATATATATATATATATACATAGAATTGTATTATTAAATAATGTGAGAAAATAAAAATAATAAAAAATGAAACTTACTTGTGAATATTCATATCTTCTTGAGATATATATCAGCTATAATATCAGTTTTAACACTTTAACTTTATTAAATATCTAATATCTAATAACCTAATAACACAACAATATATATGTAATAACACTTTTATCACTAACTTAATAACACAACAAAAACACATGTGACATATTGTGGTGACACAGATTATGTCTAACCTATATGACGTCCCGCTATTTCTTCGAACCCATATTTGCAATAATAATTAAGCAACGCTTTTACTTATAAAATATTACTGAACAATTATGTAATCTATTCGTTCCATTCTTAATAATTAATTATTCTTTTAATTGCTTATCTATTATCAACTATTTACCATTCTTATCTCATATGCCTATTCTAACTTAAAAATTAAATATACTTTTAGTTAATTATAGGAAATCCAAGATTTCCCTATGTTGCAACTAATCAACAAGCTCTATTTTAAAACTAGCGATGCAATCAATCAGGGTACCATTACTGATCTATATATTATCAGGATAGCTGACATAGACTTATATAGGGCGTTTTCCAGCAAGCTACACAGATGACACAGTGTAACACTGTGTCCAACACGGAGTGTTTCAACTACGACACAGTGTTACACTGCTCGACACAGTAAAAACCTAAGTACAAGTGTGTAAAATGTCTCAGTGTTACCAACATTTTAAGAAATTTTATATGTAATAAATATTTGGTAAAATTGGTTTGGTTGAATTGTGGTAATAATACTTTTGAACAGAACCTATAAATGATACATAATCCATGCGATTTAGTTAGTATCATTTCAGGCTCAAAGAAAAAGTATTACTTTTAAAAAGCTGTGAAAAAGAAAATATCTCTCTATTTCAATGGATTCAATGGACTCTCTTTTAGAAGTTAATAGTAAGATATTAAGAAAGATACAATAAAAAACATACAATACAAATTTTGACTAATTCATATAAACATTTGTTACATATTCTATTTATATCTTTTCAGAATTAACATGCAAACATTGTAACAATACAATTGCTTCATTGGATCATGTTTCCGATCACAGTTGTTTCTTTGGAAAATAAGTTTATATGGAAAATAATGTTTTATTTACAGAAATCGCCAGTAAATTTCGTTTGCACACGTGTAAGAAATAGTACATAAATACTACATGAAATTAATTTTATACATATACTTAGAAAATTATATATGTCCATAATATTTTAATTGACTTAATGTGTTTTTCTTTTGTATAGTAAATAATAATTTATCATCTCAAGAAAGTCTTTCTCAAGGCCAAGACCAAGATCAAAATAAAAGCCAAGATCAAGATGAAGATGAAAATCATAATATAAAAAATTAAATAAACAAGGTATAATGAATTAAAAAAAAAAATAATTTGATATAATTAATTATTTTAAAATAATTTTAATTAATAATGCGTTTTTATTATTTCAGATGCAGTATGGACTAAAAATAAAACCCTTGCACTTTTAACGTTATATGAAGCAAATGTCAACATGTTAGATAATCCCAGAAAGAAAACAAAAATTTGGGCTGCAATTTCAAGAGGTTTACACGATTTCAATATTGAAGTAAATTTTATATAAATATTTCTTTTATACTAATTCTAAAAATTATAAATGTTATATTACTTATAAATATCTTTTTTACTTACTAGATGTCAAGCGATCAAGTCAGATGGAGAATGAATTATCTTATGAAAAAATACAAAGAATGTGTAGATAATAATTTAAAATCTGGAAGAAGTACTATGCATTTTGAATTTTTCAATGAAATGGAAAACATTTTTGGATGCAAAAAAGCTGCTGTTGCTACTTACTCAATATCAAGCAATTTACCCTTAAAGAGAAGTAAAAACTTAAATACTAAAATCGAAATCCAATCACATACATCAAAGAAACAAAAAATTAAAGATTTAAATTACACTATAGTTAGTACTTCACCTAATACTTCACCTAGTACTTCAACTAGTACTTCAGCTAGTATTTCAGCTACTATTTTAACTAATGCTTCAGCTAGTAATTTAATTAGCTTTTCAGCTAATACTTCAAAAAATATTAATTCTGAAAATAAAGAAAATGAATGCGCTCGCATAAAATCATCTTGAGAAAAAAATTCAACATATACAAGTTCACAACTAAGAAATAAATTTGAGAACTTTTGGTTAGAATATATGCAAAAAGAAGAAAAAAGACGCGAAGAGCGGGACGAGAATATATTGAAATCCAAAAAGGAAGCTTTAAAATTAAAGAAATATTATATAGAAATGCGCGAAAAAGAATTAGAAGTAAAGAAGACAGTTGCAATAAATAAAATCAAATCAAAAGATAGAAGACATGACGAAATATTAGAGATAGAAAAACTAAAGTGTAATTTATTGAAAAAACTGCTAAATGATAAAGGACATTTTAAGATTGATAGTAACTCAGAATTTAAAAAATTATTGTTTAATTTTCGAATATTTTTCAAATTATTTTGCAAGATATTTTAGTTTTTCTTTCACATTTTTTATTTTTTAGTTTATTGTGATATAGTTTATTGTGATTTATATATATGACAATGTAAATAATAGGCTCTGTTAATAAATATATAAAATATAACGGGCTAAATGAGAGCCAAGCGCTGTAAGAGGTGCGCAAATAAGTTTTACTACTTAATGGTTAATGTGTAAAAAAACCTTTTATTAAAACCGTACGTTTCGGTCCTCCTTTCGGACCATCATCAGCGATGTCAATAATTAACTGTCAATGAACAGAGAAAGATACAAAATAGTAACACAGAATATATTATAAGTTGATCGTTAACAATTAAAATTTTGGAGATACGTGGATAATTATTTCTTTATCGGCGGTTTGTGTTGCGGAAAAAAAATTTTTTTATCATAAAAAATTGCTTTACGTACAAGTAGTATTCGTTAGTTCGCTTATCCACGGTCATCACTGACCTTACCGTCAATTCAACGAAATAATTCCTCTCCCGGTTCCAGTCGTGAAGGAAAAATTGCCGTGAGTCTTTGTGGTTGTAACCATTTTGACTGTAACTTTATGTGTGAATTAATTACTCAGTTTGCGGCTTGGTTTGATTGTTAGATAAATTTATATGATGATGGAGAGGTATCTTACTTCATCGATCGGTGACAGGACCGTGAGCCGTGAGAGACAGTACACAACTGTCGGTTAACATATGTTAAAATTTTTAAGTTGTCGCGTGACATTGTGCGTGCGTGTGTAAACATTGTGAATATCGAAGTGATTAGTCTATCAGTCTAATGACGTAATCTGGCGCGCGGTGATTTTAAATTTTAAAATAAAGAAATAATTATCCACGTATCTCCAAAATTTTAATTGTTAACGATCAACTTATAATATATTCTGTGTTACTATTTTGTATCTTTCTCTGTTCATTGACAGTTAATTATTGACATCGCTGATGATGGTCCGAAAGGAGGACCGAAACGTACGGTTTTAATAAAAGGTTTTTTTACACATTAACCATTAAGTAGTAAAACTTATTTGCGCACCTCTTACAGCGCTTGGCTCTCATTTAGCCCGTTATATTTTATATATTTATATATATGAATACTATGCGATTGATACGAATACTCAAGACATTACATTCAGTTTTTCTTTAATTTTTATTCATTAGTTTATTGTGATTTATATGACACGTATGTGCGAATACTTAAGATTATTTTAAATTTTTATTTTCTTTAAATTTGACACATTGTGTGTTAAATGATACAAATAAGTGATACAAATAAGTATTACTGTATTAATACTACTCCAAGTATTATAAAAAAGTAAAAATTAAAAATAAAGAAGACATAGATTATATAATATTTAGAATTAAAAGAAGCTTTTTGTTTTTATAATTTATGTATTAATATATTTTATAATATATGTTATAACATTGTTGTAATATATGTATGTTATAATATATGCTTTGATATATGTATGTTATAATATATGCTTTGATATAAGAAATATAAAAAAATAATTTTTATTTAAAAAAAATAAGATTACACATTTTTTTAACTTTAACTTTACATGTACCTGCGGTTTAAGAAAATAACTCATTGAATAACATTGTTCTGCGATCCAACACAAATCTATTATTGACATTTTCATTAATATTATCAACTACGTCATTAACACAATTATCATCTTCATAATATTCAATGAATATTCATCAATGTCAATATCATTTTCATTTATACAATAATTATGTAAAATATGTGCAGCAATAACTACATCTGTAATAAAATTAATATGTTTATATTCAGTAAAAAATTGTATACGACGAAATCTTCCTTTTAATAAACCGAATGATTTTTCAACAATCATTCTTGTTGATGACAGCATAAAATTAAATTTTGTTTGCTGTGGTGTTAAATGGCCATTGTCACGAAATAGTAGCACAAGCCATGGTAATGACGGATATGCTGAATCACCAATTATGAAAGTATTTTGAGGAAATAACGTTTCTCTATTTTCACTTGTTGCATCATAAAGGGAAGACCTTCTTAAGACACGAGCATCATGTAAAGATCCAGGTTCACCACAATATACATTTGTAAATCGCATTTGAGAATCAACTACAGCTTGTAAATGTATAGAAAAGTATTTTTTACGATTACAATAATCATTTGTATTTACAGCAGGTTTTTCTATGCGTATATGAGTGCAGTCAATTGCTCCTAATATTTTCGGAATTCCTCTTTTTAGAAAAAAATGATCGCATACAGTCCAAATATCATCCTCTGGCCATTTAATAATATCTATCTTGGTTAAAACCCAAGCGATTACTCGCCGAATAACTCGAAATACTGATGATATGGGAACATCAAAGCGATCTGCGATTTTTCTTAATGGCTCCGTATTTGCCATAAACCATACAAATATAAAAAAAACTCAGCTTTCCTGAGATTGGTTTTATCTTAAATGAATGTTGTGGAATAAAAGGAGATTTTTCAATTTCATCTAAAACACAATTATATCATTTATATATAGTTATAGTTGCATATATCATTTTTTCTATTAAATAAATGATTATAAATGTATATCTCTTACGAATTAATTGGTAAGCTCTTCTTCTTGATAATCGCGAGTGTTTTTTGAATTCTGAATCTGTCCAAGATTCTACAATTGTCAGATAATTTTCAACTTTTCTTCTTTTCATTCCAGAAGTTAAATATTTTATTAGAGGGAAAAAAAGCGTATCTTCATCATCTGTCCAATTATTTTCTGTCGATGAATTACTTAATTCGCTATTGTTACTGCTTAATAAAGTATCATTATCACTACTATCTATCTCAGCAGTTTCCATCAAACAAAATATAATTTTACGCTTCATCATTTGTAATTCACATAAAAGTAGAACAAAATTAATTTAAAATAGAAATATCTTCATTAAAAGATTAACTTTATAAAAATTATTGCTTACAATAAGATAAAAATATAGAAACGTGCGATACGTAAACGCGTCTAGCTCTGAGTGCTTTCTGCAAAAGTGATCTCGGCGCGCGGTGATCTCAGCGCTATTTTATTATCATGACTTTCCAGAAGATTCCCAGCAGCAATAAATCATTTTTGTCTCAGAACAAAAGCGACAGAGAATCTTCCGGAAAGTCGGAGGTCGAGGATGTTTTTATTTTTATAACGGAGCGGTTGCCCATTCGAAATTTTGGGCCTCGAGATGCACGCAGCGCGGCGGATCGCGCGACGCGCAACTTAAGATGCGCGCGCGGCGGCGGTAGGCGCATGAGCGCGCAGCGCGAGCCCGCGTGGCAGCGGCACTCGTTAGATAAGCACCAAAAAATTAGAATGTCTTAATTACAAAGATATAGATATTGGCCCTTATTCTCAGCTCACATTTAGAGGCACACTTTTAGCGCCACATTTAGAGGCGCAGATAAATGTACTAGTAATATGACTAAAGTCAGTCGTATTCTTATCGCACATTTATAGCGCCTTTAACTTAGAGGTACATTTATGACTACCGTGTTACCTAATTAATCCTTCGAAGTAAAACTAGTGTCAAACGAAATCCTTTTTATTGCACTTTATACATTACTATACTTTTAGAGGAAATTTCATTGACCAAAAATCATTAACCCTCTGACTGAATACGTTTTTTCGGCACTTTTCTAGTGAATACGAGTCTTTTTCGTCCAACGCTATTTTCCCCACCTTAAAGTATTTAAAAAAATTTGAAAAAATTCATGAAACATCTGTCTACATTGTAGTTAATAATTTCATAGTCATTTTGATAAAAATTATTTATTGATTATTTTATTTTTAATTAATTCTGAATACAAACAAAGGAAAGAGGTGGGTTTCTTTAAAAATATGTAACTTTTTTTATATATGGAGGAGAAAAAAATTCTTTTAAAATTTTTCACTTCGAGACTCAAGAAAAAAATAGTGCTAATCGATAGTTGCAAAAAAGTTGAATTAATTAGTTGGGTCAAAATGGACAACTTTTTAGTAGCGAAAATCGTCCATAAATAAGAGTTAAATAAAGATTAAGTAAAGGTAAAATTATATACTACTTTTATATTACTTTTTTTAGTCAGCTAATTAAATACTACTTTTATACTACTTTTTTTAGTGAGGGGAGTTAGGCAGGTTTGCCGATTTGACAGATAAAAGTAAATGTTATTTTGGCTCGGACGCCAACGACCCACGTATTAAGTCGGAGGGTTAATATTGTTATGTAAAAAATTTCTATTATTTACAGAAACTTGATTTGTAATAATTTTGTTAATAAAATCAATTGTATAACAGTGATAGAATTAATCGAACTTGTGAAGCATCGAATAAAGCGCGCCTCTATTACGTATAAATGTACGTATAAATGTGCCCTTGGGCACATTTATTGGCACATTTATCGAGAATGGCATAAATGTGCTATAAATGTGGTTCAGAATAGGATTTTTACTATAAAGTTGCGCATTTAGACTAAAAATGGCGATATGCCTCTAAATGTTCCGCTAAATGTGCGCTCAGAATACCGTCACATTTATCGTGTCATCTAACGCACATTTAGAGGCACATTTAGTGATAAATGTGAGCTGAGAATACGGGCCATTGTGACGTGACATATTGAATGTCCGTCACAAGGCCCGACCGCGGACGGTAATTTTGCGGGGGCCTGCGTCCTCCCGGTAGCGGGAGAGAGCGGCCCACGAGTGGAATCGGACGCAATTCCGCTCTTAATTTTTTTGCTTTTGCGTTGTGCGAGCTCGTTATCGAGCTATTAGCGTCGAGAGTGGTGGCAAACGAACCAACGACCGAGTCTCATCCGGCTAATCACGCGACTCGGGGTCAAGGAGATCAATGGAGAGCGGAGGCCCGACGCTGCAGACGCGGGAGCACGCCAGGTACTATCTTTAATTTTGCAATTACAAACGGCTTAGTCCCAAAAAGTCGGAATGGATGCTGCCGTGTCTCTGAAGGCATTCGCCGTTCACAGGTCGAAAAGGGTGCGAGGGGATGGCGCCAATCCACACGCAAGACGCGTGGGAGCCCCGGAGCGGAGCCGTAGTATTTCGCCCGAACCGAGGAGCCGGATCCAGAGCGAATGACGGAACAGATCGATGGGGAAATCGGTCCGTAAAACATTCGGGGAGAAGGAGAAAACGGGCCGAGCGAAGCTGCCGACTGCCACTTTCCGCGCCCCCGACGGCCGTCGGAAAAATTGGACAACGGGGCATAACGCCCGTCCCTGCGATAAGGATTATCAGGATCGCGAAGGCCGCGAGGTGGCCCTGAGGGCCTCGATAGCGCCACAGGTGGCCTAATCGCGCGCTAATACGCCGGCGTGTCTCCCGCGGGCCTTCCGCTCTGCACTGTTCGGCGGACCGGCTTAGAGGACGCAGGCCCGATAGTATATCGCTTCCGAAGCCGAATATTGAGACGATAGCCGGTGAGACAGACGTCCGGATTGTAAGGCCACCGATTTTGTAAGGTAGAGTACGGAAGAGTCGCGCGTCGAGCCATCGTGGTCGTCAATTAAGCGTGGTTAGAGGATATTAATTTTGTACGATTCCGCGTACGACGCAATTCGGAACGATGACCGGGCGGCAGGCCTCTCTTCCGTACGCAATTTAGAAATAAGTGCTCTCTCTCCTGAGTTAACGCCGCCGACAGTCCAATGCGCGTATTTGTAAAATTGTTAATTACGTTCGTTTCCGTTTCTCGCGTTAGTTATTATCGTTCGGATCAGCTCGTGTACTAAGCGGCATAAATATTGGCCGGTATTAATTGTATGTAACTGAGGATTGTAAATCTCTTCGTCGTCGAATCAGATATGGATTCGGTCACCTTGCGTTAGTATTCGTACACAAGCTCAGATAATATAGTTCGTTTCCGTGTTCGCGTTACATGAAATTCTGTTAATTGTAAACATCGTATTTCGGGCTGCTCAGAGCACCGTTCGGTCGGAATAATTTTGCTGGATTCCGTGAGCGAGTGCAAATTGATTATCGGTATCGGGGCGGAATTATATAAATGGTAGGCTCAACCAAGCCGACCGTCTAAAATTGCGACTCGCCGAATAATTGACCGTACTACACGCGTATTTTCCGACACCGCTACGCTTGCGCTCGATCACGCCCGACATTCGTTGCCGACATATTATTTGGTCGGTCTTGTACGCTTCTTTGTATGTCTCTTTCTCTTAATTATATTTAATACTTCTCATTCTCATTTCCTGTGGGATTGATTATTTTGCTGTTACATGTCGCCTTGTCTCTCTCGATTCTCGATCCCGTCCCGGGATTCCCAAAAGGGGAATCCCGGGACTGGATCCCAAAAGAACCGCCCCCTCTACCAATCTAGTCAGCTGAGTCGCCGGAGAAGTACCGTCGCGATTATTTATTAGATCGATTTATGAGTTTTCGAGCATATATAGAGTGGCGTGAATGTACATGCCTGGCACCCAACTTTTGATGTCGTTTGGACTGTGCGACAGAATAAAAATGCGGTAAATAATTAATCGTCCCGAAGGTGTGTCGTCCTATCCAACGATCGGTCGTCCGATCAATTTCTAATAGAATTAAAAATAAAACGGTTACAGTATATACATATGTACATATATATATATTCGACGCTGGTTTCCGAACAAATAATCTCAAGTATGATTTCTAACCAATAACTATATAAGCTACTTAAGACAATTTTAAATATAAAAATGGACTATGAATACCGTCCCCATCTAATAATAAAAATGGAGAACCATAATGCCCTCTACTAAAATTTTCAGAAATTAAACCTACACTTAACCGTTCCAACAAAAATTTTACACGGTGTAACAGTGCAATTTAGCGTGTCATAATTGGAAAACACCCATAGATAGACTGCGCGTCCTTATGGGCGCGCTGAAGACTACATTGAAAAACAGAGATATTGCGTGAGTGATGCTCTCTCTCTCTCTCTTGCTTTTTGTTAAGAGAGGGGGACCTCTTCTTTTCTTCTCCCCTTCTCCACTCCTCCTTATTTCCCCCACCAACGCGCATGTTAGACAGAGACACACTCACTCAGGTTATTGCTAATCCCTAAAAACTTACCTTTTTAAAAAAAGGTAAAAAAAGGCGCCAAGTACACGCGCCATAGTATTTGTGAAAAACTTTTATATGTATTTACAAAATAGTGTTATTTTAACTGTAAAAAAATTACTGTAAAAAGCTATCTTCAAAATAGTGTTATTATAACTGTAAAAAAAATTACTGTAAAAAGTTATCTTCAAAATATCTTCAAAATAGTGTTATTATAAACCATAAAAAATATTTTACGAATTTTAATATTGTGTAAAACATCCTACAAAAATAATGATATAAAAAAATTGCGCCAACTAAAAATAAAAGCTTATAAAAATATTTTAATCAAAAAAAGTTGTACAAAATATGTAGTTGTTTTCCTACAAAAATAATGATATCAAAAAATTGCGCCAACTAAATAAAAATATAAATAAAATAAAAATATATGTTATAAAATTTATTTTATTTCCAATGTTAAGAAAAATTATATTTAATACATTGCAATATAATTAAAGTAGTAGGGCGTATAGCTAAAATAGTTATTTTATAATTAACTAAGTGCACAATTATAATTTACCAATAACCATATATATTCTAAAAAATTTAATAAAAAAAGATTATATAAAAAAAAAACAAATTAAAAATTTATACAAAAATTAAAAATTAAAAATTTTTACAAATTAAAAATTAAAAACATGCAAAAATTAAAAATTTATAAAAAATAAAAAAATAAAAAAAATTTAGTTAAAAAAACTTGGCGCTGCTAAACTGACCAATATACTAATGACATTAATTATGTGTACTTCGTACACACACACATACGTTAAGTTAATGAAGTTATTGATGTAATTAAATTAAATTAATTATTTGTTATTTTAAGATACATTGCAGTTATTAATCTTGAAAAAAGCAGCGCCAAATTTTTTTAACTAAATTCTTTTTTATTTTTTTATTTTTTATAAATTTTTAATTTTTGCATGTTTTTAATTTTTAATTTGTAAAAATTTTTAATTTTTAATTTTTGTATAAATTTTTAATTTGTTTTTTGTTTTATATAATCTTTTTTTATTAAATTTTTAATATATATATGGTTATTGGTAAATTATAATTGTGCACTTAGTTAATTATAAAATAACTATTTTAGCTATACGCCCTACTACTTTAATTATATTGCAATGTATTAAATATAATTTTTCTTAACATTGGAAATAAAATAAATCTTATAACATATATTTTTATTTTATTTATATTTTTATTTAGTTGGCGCAATTTTTTGATATTATTTTTGTAGGAAAACAACTACATATTTTGTACAACTTTTTTTGGTTAAAATATTTTTATAAGCTTTTATTTTTAGTTGGCGCAATTTTTTTATATCATTATTTTTGTAGGATGTTTTACACAATATTAAAATTCGTAAAATATTTTTTATGGTTTATAATAACACTATTTTGAAGATATTTTGAAGATAACTTTTTAAAGTAATTTTTTTTACAGTTATAATAACACTATTTTGAAGATAGCTTTTTACAGTAATTTTTTTACAGTTAAAATAACACTATTTTGTAAATACATATAAAAGTTTTTCACAAATACTATGGCGCGTGTACTTGGCGCCTTTTTTACCTTTTTTTAAAAAGGTAAGTTTTTAGGGATTATATCATTTCTTTTGTAGTATATGTTAAACATTTTTAAATAAATAAGCAAAGAACCCGCCACCACCCCCGTCATATTTCATTAAAATACGACGGTCCTCTTTGCTTACTATAGATATTCAAATTGTGTAATACTTTTTTACATGGCGCGTGTACTTGGCGCTTTTTTTTACCTTTTTTTAAAAAGGTAAGTTTTTAGGGTATTAAGTACAACAGAATATGATATATACATATTGAATTAGTCTTAAAATTTCAAAGAACATAGTTTGTGAAAGAAGTAGAAAAGAATAATTTATATGTATGTATGTATTTATTTATTCCGTCCCCTTGGGGTTTCGGCTTCCGGTTACAATTCACCTTTTACACAACTTAAACCTACTTACATGCTACCTTATCCTAGATTAAAAACTACCTTATTCGCTATCTTAAAACTACCTTAAAACTACTTACTTCTAACTTAAAATTAATTCGCAAGAGAGAGAGAGAGTAACTCTTAAGCCCTACGACTTCCGGTTCCACCACACATCCTACTCACTCCACATTCAACCTCATTCGGTTTACACCTTTCCCTCCCCTTCTCCACATTCCGTCTTCCTTCCTTCTCCTCCTCCACCCCTCTTTCCTTCACCAGGCCTCTCATCCACCACTCTCCCTCCCCCTCCTGTCCCAGAATCTCCCTCATTCTTTCCCACCAGCATCCTCCCTCTTCTCTATCTCTGCATTCCTCCAGCACATGTTCCCATGATTCTACTCCCCCCCCCCCGCAGACTCTGCATAACTTCTTTTCCTCCACTTCCCAATATCTCGCATCCCTCATTTCATTCCCTAACCTAAACCTGGCTACCCTCCTCCATCTACTTTCCCCCCAACCCTTCTTTAGGTACTTCGGCACCCCTTCTCCCTTAACCTCCCCGTACCACCTGTTATACCTCGATTCCCTAATCCTTCCCCATCTGTCCTCCTTCTGTAACTCTATCCTTTTGTTCCAATCCTTCATATATTCCCTCCCCTCTTTCCCTTCTCTCTTCCAACTCCTCTACATTCCTACCCCTAATCTCGAAGAATTTCTTCCTCTCTTCTTCCCAGCCTTTTAACTCCCTTCCCTCTCTCACCCTCCTTTTAATCTCCCAGAAACATTTTCTCGCCCATATTCCTCCTTTTCCTTCCTCTAATTTCTTCTCAAAACCCACCGCTCTCTTCCCTGCCGCCAAACGAAATTTATCCTTCCCTATCTCTTCCCTTACAATATACCCCGGCGTACACCAATCCACCCCCAGTGTCCACTTAATCCACCTCTCCTGCATCGCTTCCATCTCCCTCCGTTCTAACCACCCCCATATCTCTGCACCATATTCCATCACTGTTCCTACTAACCTTTCACATAACCATATCCTTCTTTCCCAGTTCTCCGCAAACCTCCTCTTCCCTATTCCCCATACCTGCCTTATTACCGCACCTGCCTTCCTAACTCTCTCCCTAACGTGTGCCTCCTGCCCTCCATTCCGTTGCAACTTGTATCTTAAATACGTGAACTCCTTCACCTCTTCCACCTTTTTCTTTTTCCACCACCAAACCGCCTTCTTCAACCTTCCCCCCCTCTCCTAAACCTCATCACCTTAGTCTTCTCCACGTTAACCTTCAGCCTTTTCTCCTCTAGATATCCCTCCAACTTCCCCATCATATGTACCATCCCTTCTTCATCTTCCGCTGTGAGCACCATATCGTCTGCATACGCTAGGCAGTACACCTTATCCTCCCCTAACTTTATCCCCCCCCCATCCTCCCCTCCTCAGAACCTCTTCCACATCTGCTATCAACAGATTAAACAGATGTGGGCTCATCGGGCACCCCTGCCTCACACCTCTTGCCGTCCAAAAACTCTCCCCCATTTTCTCCCCTACTCTCACCCTACTCCTTGTCTCTCCATATACTTCCTCAATCCTGCACCTTAACACTTCTCTCACTCCCCTCTCCCTCATCGCCCTCCCCAACATCTCTCTGTCCACTGAGTCAAACGCAGCCTTCAGGTCCACAAATGTCGCCACTACCAGCCCCCCTCTCCTTCCTAATTGCCTATTCACCAAAAAGTTTAACACATACACATTACCCATAACCCCCATCCCTTTCCTAAAACCTGTCTGACCTGGCGGAAGCATCGCCTTCTCCTCCATCTCCTCTTTTAACCTCCCCGTCAGGACTCCCACGTACACCTTGTATAGAGTTGGCATCAATGTCACCCCCCTGTATTCCTTCACTCTCTCTCCTCTTCCCTTTTTCACCAGCGGAACAATCACCCCATCCTTCCACTGCTCCGGCCACCCTTCCCCCCTCCATACTCTATTGCAGAATCTCCATGCCCACTCCTCTATCCTTTCCCCTCCAAGTTTCCACACTTCATTCGGGACCCCATCCGCTCCTGACGCCATTCCTTTCTTTAACCTTTCTATTACTCTCTTTATTTCTCCCCTACTTATTTCACCCTCCTCTTCCCCCAAATTCCTCCTTTCCCCTCCTTTTACTACCTTACCCTCCACCCTCCCAAGCAACCTCATAAAGTGCCCCTTCCATTCTTCCATCTTTATCATTTCATTTATCCCTTTCCAGCATTTCCTCTCTCTGTTCACTATCTGCCATACCTCTCCCTCTGTCCTTGCCTCCTGTGCCTCCCTCAACCACCTTCCATTTTCCTCCTCTTTTTTCCTCTTACACAGCTTATATTCCTCTTACACAGCTTATATTCTCCCCTTAACTTCCTGTATCCTTCTCCACTCCCTCCCTCCTTTCTCCATTTCCTTAGCACCTTCCACACCTCCTTCCTTTTGTCCTCGCATTCCTCATCCCACCATCCTCTCCTTTTTGCCTCTGTACTTTCTTTTTCTCCTTCTCTTAACTCCTCCCTAATCTGTTTTATCCTTAGTCCTAGCTCCTCATTTATTTCCCTATCTTCCTCTTTATCCCAGCCTTCAGTCTCCCTGATTCTTTCTCCTCCCCTCTGCGTCCATTTGCCCCTTCCCCATTTTCCCTTCCTCACACATGATCTCCTCCACCCCAAGCCCTTCCTTCTTATCCATATCACCAAAGGATGGTGATCCGACTCTACAGAATCACCTACCTCCATCCTCACCACCCTTTCCTTCACCCTTTCCTCTCCTATTATATAGTCTATAACCGATTCCCCCTTCCCCCCGTGTACGTAAACTCCCCCTCCTCATCCCTTTCCACACTTCCGTTTAGAATCCCCCACCCCGTCCTCTCCAACTCCTCAGTCAGCCTCTTTCCCTCACCGTTTATTTTTCCATCCTTCGACCTTCTTTTTCTAATCTCCCCCTCTTCTCCCCCCCATAACCCTACCCACGCGTTAAAGTCCCCCCCCTATCATTGTCCATACGTTCTCTTCTTGCCCCTCCAGCCACTCCTTCATCACTTCCAATTTACCCTCCATGTCCCCATTGATATACACCCCCACTATCCTCCAACTCTCTTCCCCCACCCTCACATTAACCACCATCACCCCTTCCTCTCTCTCTTCTATCTCCTTTACCATTATATCCGTCAACTCTTTCCTAACCCCCACCAACATTCCTCCCATCGGCCTCCCCTTCTTACTTCTTCTTTTTGCTAATTGCTTCTCCCACCTATATCCTTTCGGAAGTCTTCTCTTCACCCTCTCCCAATTTTTTCCATCCATCCAAGTTTCTACCATTACTACCACATCCCATCCTCTTATTTCTTTCCAAAAACCTTTCTCCTTATTCTTTACCCCGGCCACATTCCAAAAACCTACTACCCACTCTCCCACTTCTCCCTTTCTCCTCCTTCTCATCTCTCCCCTTTTACTGTCCCCTGTCCCTCCCCGTTCCTTCCCCTCCCTTTTCTTTTCCCTCCACCACTTTTCCTTCTCCCTTTCCTCCCTCCTTTCACCTCTCCTTTTTTTTTGTTCCTTAAATCCCCTCTTCCCCCGGCCTTACGCTTTCCTCTCTTATTTCACCCTTCCAGTTCATTAACTTACCTACCTCCTCATCCCATCTCCACCAACATTCATTGATTCTTATTTTTCCATAACCTGTCCATACCCTAATACCTTTTCTCCTTTCTTCTTCTGCAATCTCCCTTATCTTCCATCTCACTTTCCTCTCCTCCCATGTCAAATCATCCTCAATTCTTATCTTTCTACCCTTCAAACTTTTCTTTTTCTCCATAACTTCCCTCTTCTGCTCCCTACTGCCTAACTTCACCACTACCATTCCCCCCTCCTTTCCATACTTCCCTCCCACCCTTCTGACCTCCTCTATCTTTATTTTAACCCCTATCTCTTTTAAGACTTTCTCCATCCCTTCTCTTATCCCCCCCACCCCTTCCTCTAGGCTACGAATCACTATGTTATTCCTCCTTTCCTCTCTCTCCTTTAACTCCATCTTCCTCCCTATCCCTTTCATTTTATCTACCATTTCCTCATCCATACCCTTCCCTCCTCTTCCCCCTCCCTCAACTAAACCTCCTCCCTCCTTAATCTTTCCCTCTAACTTCCCTTCCATTTCTTGTATTTTTATTTCCAGGCCTTGTATCTTTTCCTTCATCTCCCTCTTCTCCTCCCTCCATTTCTCCTTCCTTTGCCGTATCTCCTCTCTCATTTTCCCCATCTCGTCGCTAATTCTCCCCATCACTTTCTCTCCCATTACCCCGATCATTTCTTCCAATTCCTCCCTCCCCAGGCTTCTCCCATATTCTTGTAACCCCTCCACTTTCTTACTTCTTTTTAAACTCCAATCCTCCTCCTCTACTTCCTCTTCCTCCGTCCCCCCTCTCTTTCTTTTCCAAAACTTCTCCAAACATCCCGTACTTCCCCTTCTTTCTTTACCCAACTCCTCTACCTTCTTTGGTTTTCCCACCCTCTTTTTTTCTTCATCCCCCACTATCTTCTTTCCCTCCCCCTCCTTCCTTTCCCCCTTTTAACTTTACTAAAAAACTTCTATTTATTGCTCCGCTGGCTCAACTCGCTCCGTCTCACTCTAATACCTGCTGCCACTTGCGCCTGCGCCTATCTCACCTCGACTGCCTGTCGTCTATCTACTATCTTACTTATCCCCGCCTAACGCCGGCCGCTCGCGCTCGAGCGAAACCCGCCTTCAACCTCCCGCCGCCTATCTTCTAAACACTTTACCACAGGCCCAGCGCCTCGTGCTAGCCTCGCTCTCCTACCCGCCACCTAACCTACTATATCTTTTTCCCTCACGTACTACTCCTCCCTTCTCCCGTATTCACCTTCCCTTCCCCTCAGCCTTCCTCTCGTATACCACAAGCGCCTTCACCCGTACCACACGCTCACAGCTCACTCCTTCCTTCGCTCTTACACCAATTTCTAACACACTCTTACACACCTGTCACTCGCACACAGTCCGAAACCGGAAGCCGAATAATTTATATATATACGTATATATATTATAATTTATAATTATGTTTGTTAATCGCATGGACTTGTAGATATGGACTAGCAATACATAGCAGATTTTGTCCAGAGGAAGTTAGAGAAAGAAACATACATTTTAGTACTTCTCTCTCTCTTCTTCCTTTAGTACTTCTGGAAACTTTAAAAGAGAGAAGTACTAAGAACACTGAAAAGTATGTTTCTCTCTCTAACCTCCTCCAGACACTGCTTCTAGTACAGGAACTATAAGCAATTGCCTGTCCATATCTATAAGATCTATGGGTAATTATAGTATAATCATGTTATAATTTAATATTCCAAGACTAATCAGAAATATTTGAAATATTAGAATAAATTTGTTTTAGACTACGTATTAAGTTTATATGACTTCAAGGTATACAATTATCTTACTGAATATATTTCTACAATATTATGTATTATCATTTATTGCTTTTAAATAAATCAATGTGTTATTTGTAAATTATTTACTTTTGTTATTTATGATTATTTAGAAAAAGACAAGAAAAAAGAAAGAGAGAAAAGGAAAAGAAGAAGTATATAAGAAGATAAAAAATATATAATCAGAAGATAAGATATTAAAGGTAAACGGGAAAAGAAGCAAAGGATAATAAGAAATAATAATTATTAAATTGTTCATCAGGTATATTTATATGACATTTTTACTATTTTATAAGTTGCGTTATTTATTTTATATTATAATATATGATTATATTTGTCATATATAACATTTGCAAAATATAATTATTAAATTGATAACTAATTAAATTGATAACTTAAAATCTATGTTACATTTCTTTTTCGATATACAATTTTTATATTATATTTATACAATTTAAATCAGATTCTTTCAGAGAACATAGTTTGTGGAAAAAGTAGAAAAGAATGATTTTTATATATATAAATACGTATATATATTTATGTATCATTTATTTAAATACATAACGAGATATTTTATAACAGATTTAGAAAATGTAATATCTGAGAAAGCAATTTCCTAATGTACATACTTTGTAATGTTCGTTTACATTCTTAGCTTATATTGCAGGATGTTCAAAGTGTTATACCTATCAACATCGATGCAAATCGCTGAATAAATGAACAATGTATTCCTTGAATAACGTCAGGTGTAATAGTTGCACAAGCATTGATAGTACACTCTTTTATACTTTCTTATGTGTAGATGGTTCTTTGTAAACATTGTCTTTTAGTACGTTCTAAAAAATCTAAAGGAGCTAAATCCGGAGGACTATTATTTCAATGCTTATGCCACTATTACACGTAACATTATTCAAAGAACACATCGTTTATTTACTTACAAGGAGACCTTCAGGTGATCGGATTTTTGTTTTTTTTTATACTTATAGTACTTGAAGGTCATCACTCTGACATCAATTTCCCAAAGCAGTAAGGCGCGCTTTTCAGAAAAACTCGAGATAATCGACTTTGAAGAATTCCTCGCTGTCTGCAATTTTTTATTTTTTTATTTTTATTAATTTGAATACCTACTTCTTTTACATGTAAAATTTATCAAATTCATGCTAATTAACAGATATTTAATTATTATTTTCAATGAGAAACTCACATCTTATTTTTGATTACCACTTGTTTGAAAAATCGTACTTTGTATTTAATTAAAATTTTGATACAAAAATGAGAAACGTCAGGTAGGAAATAAAATACTTTTTTATTTTTGAAAATTACGAGTAAATACAACGCAAAAATAATATTAATAAAAACATTTTTTAATTTTTAGAAGTAAATTATAATATTGTATGAAATATATTGTATACATTCGTTTTATACATCATTATTACACGAGCCAGGATGATATGCGTCGTAAAAGCAGGGGAAACAGTAAGTTTCACGGCATCTAGCACACCGTACAAATGCAGATTTTTTACAGGCGCAAGATTTTTTTAAAATTTCTATCGGAAAACATACTTCATTAACGTTCTAACTGAACAATATTATTGTACACTTGGCGTCATAAATGCCTTTCCACCTGAAGATAGCCGCGTTCGATTAATGCGATGCGTCTAGCTCTTATTTGACTCGAACGCGGCTATCTTCATGTGGAAAGGCATTCATGACGCCAAGTGTACAATAATATTGTTCAGTTATTTCATCACTTATATTTTACACTGTATCGTTTGACACGTTAGTTGGAGTTCAGTTGTTTGATCGCAGTGAAAACGTATTCCAGCTTTCGCAGTGAAAACGTATTCCAGCGCGGTCTATCAAAGTTTATTTGTAAATACGGTGTACGAAAAAAATTATCATGTCGGACGTGAAATCTGATGTGTCTAGCTCCTCGACTGTACAAGAAGAGGCTGTTGAAAGAAACCTGTGCAACGTTGAAAAATTATGTTTAAAAGATACCATTGTGTATTACGAGCAGCTTCTTGCACAAGATGGTTTCATCGCACAAAAATCTTCTTCGGTAATTACTAAAGAATCGAAGCTACTGGCAGAAGACATTTACCAGTATACGTTACAAAATCTAACCGAGAAGAAGTTTATAACGGACGAAGAATTGATTACAAGTGATGAAATCAACTATGACAACGCTTTCGAAGAAGTTGAAAAGTACGATTCTTCTGAAGATTACGAGCCAGAGGAAAAAAAGTCGAAAATCCAGGACTATATTCCATTGGATTACAAAATAAAAGTTATAAATATTGTAAAATCTCATCCGGGTTGGAGCCTGAAGAATCTACAAAAAAAAGGATGTTCCCGATTAAAACGTATGGAGGATTTGGCGAAATGGAAAAAACATATTAAAAGTGGTGGAACCATGATTGACAAATATGCGATCATCGACTCGTGGACGTATGATCGCTTCACAGAAGCTCGGCAAATCTATCAGCAAGTAACGACAAGGAACTTGCAGCAATGGGCTTTATCTGCTGCAAGTCAATTCGAAAATTTTGAATTCAAAGCTTCCAATTCGTGGGTTGAGCGATTCAAACGAAAACATCGAATTTGCCAACGAAAAATAACAAAATTTGTGTCCGAAAGAGAAAGTGCAACAATAGAGGAAATCTTGGCTTCTGCGGAAAATTTTCGCATACAGACTCGTGACCTAATACCAAAATTCAATCCCAATTTTGTCATTAATACAGACCAAACAGGTATTTACAAAAATTTTATATTTTTTTATGACTCATATAGCAAAAAATATTTATTGAATATTTATAAAATATTTATAATAAAGATTTTAAATATTTGCTAAATATTTATATGTCCAGGATTTACATATATCAAGTATATAATACTTTCGTATAATTAATATGGTATATATATATTAAAAATATTTTTCAGGGTGCCAATATCAGTCCACCTTTAACAGAACACTCGAAAATCAAGGATCAAAGATAGTTTTTGTTCAAACGCAGAACATGAATAAGATGACCCACTCCTACACAGCACAGTACAGTGTCACTCTATCTGGGAAATTATTACCCCTAGTCTTCGTGTGCCTACAAGAACCAACAGGTTCATTTGGAACCAGGGTTCAGAAATCGGTGGACGAGTATCTCCAAAAATATCATAACGTCGTCGTCACATCGTCAAAGTCGGGAAAGCTGACAACGAATTTATATAAAGATTTTTTAATTCAAATTGTAAAGCCATACGTGGGAGAGGAAAGGTTTCTCTTACTTGTCGATTCTTGGGGAGGACAAACAAAACCGGAGATATACGATGAAATTTTTTTAAACGATAAGCGTCTGTCAACTTGCACTGTAAAATTTATTCCCCCGAAATGTACCCCTTTGGTCCAACCTTGTGATGTATATTTTTATAGACAAGTAAAAAATTTCATAAAGCGTCTTCAAAATTGCGCCTACTTGATCGAACAAAAACGCGAAATTAATTCCCGAGAAGATTGCATTAAAATTCAATCTATTATACATCACCAGTTGTCCTCTCCAATCTTTACGAACATGATTCGATACGCGTGGTTCGCTTCAAAACTCTGTGATGACAGAGACATTTTTATGAACGTTAATGAAGTATCCGATAGAAATTTTAAAAAAACCTTGCGCCTGTAAAAAATCTGCATTCATACGGTGTGCTAGATGCCGTGAAACTTACTGTTTCCCCTGCTTTTACGACGCATATCATCCTGGCTCGTGTAATAATGATGTATAAAACGAATGTATACAATATATTTCATACAATATTATAATTTACTTCTAAAAATTAAAAAATGTTTTTATTAATATTATTTTTGCGTTGTATTTACTCGTAATTTTCAAAAATAAAAAAGTATTTTATTTCCTACCTGACGTTTCTCATTTTTGTATCAAAATTTTAATTAAATACAAAGTACGATTTTTCAAACAAGTGGTAATCAAAAATAAGATGTGAGTTTCTCATTGAAAATGATAATTAAATATCTGTTAGTTAGCATGAATTTGATAAATTTTACATGTAAAAGAAGTAGGTATTCAAATTAATAAAAATAAAAAATAAAAAAATTGCAGACAGCGAGGAATTCTTCAAAGTCGATTATCTCGAGTTTTTCTGAAAAGCGCGCCTTACTGCTTTGGGAAATTGATGTCAGAGTGATGACCTTCAAGTACTATAAGTATAAAAAAAAACAAAAATCCGATCACCTGAAGGTCTCCTTGTTAGTGATTGAGGATAACATTGATTTTGATGGACAGCACTTTGAACATCTCCTGCAATAAATTTCACGAAAATATTAGAAAATTGCTTTCTCAGATATTACATTTTCTGAATCTATTATAAAATATCTCGTTATGTATTTAAATAAATAATACATAAATATATATATACGTATATATATATATATATATATATATATATATATATATATATATATATAAATCATTTTTTTCTATTTTTTTCACAAACTATGTTCTCTGAAAGAATCTGATTTAAATTGTATAAATATAATATAAGAATTGTATATCGAAAAAGAAATGTAACATAGATTTTAAATTATTAATTTAATTAGTTATCAATTTAACAGTTATATTTTGCAAATGTTATATATGATAAATATAATCATATATTATAATGTAAAATAAATAACGCAACTTATGAAACAGTAAAAATGTCATATAAACATACCTGAACAATTTAATAATTTATTTTCTTATTATCCTCTGCTCCTTTTCCCGTTTACCTTTAATATCTCATCTTCTTGTTATATATTTTTTATCTTCTTACTTCTTCTTTTCCTTTCCTCTCTTCCTTTTCTCTTGTCTTTTTCTAAATAATCGTAAACAAAAAAAGGAAATAATTTAACAAATAACACATTGATTTGTTTAAAAGCAATAAATGACAATATATTGTACATAATATTGTAGAAATATCTTCAGTAAGAAGATAATTACTTTGAATATACCTTGAAGTCATATAAACTTTAATACGTAACGTCTAAAACAAATTTATTCTAATATTTTAGATATTTCTAAGTAGTCTTGGAATATTAAATTTTAACATGATTATATTACGATTACCCATAGACCTTATAGATATGGATTGGCAATTGCCTATAGTTTCTGTACTAGGAGCAGTGTCCGGAGGAGGTTAGAGAGAGAATCATACATTTCAGTATTTCTCTCTCTTAAAGTGTCCAGAAGTACTAAAGGAAAAAGAGAGAGAGAAGTACTAAAATGTACGTTTCTCTCTCTAACCTCCTCCGGACAAGGTCTGCTATGTGTATATTGCCAGTCCATATCTATAAGTCTATGCGATTACCAAACATAATCATAAATTACAATATTTATATGTATTTATATATAAAAATCATTTTTTTCTACTTTTTTCACTTCAATATTTGTCATATAATTATATATTATAATAAAATAAATAACGCAACTTCTGAACAGTAAAAATGTCATATAAACATACCTGAACAATTAAATAATTTTCTTATTTTCTTGTTATCCTCTACTCCTTTTCCCGTTTACTTCTTACTGCTTCTTGTTATATCCTCTGCTTTTTTCCTACTTCTTACTTCTTATTAGAATATTTTTTCCTTTTACTTCTTCTGTTCCTTTCCTGCGATTATCAAACATAATCATAAATTACAATATATATATACATATTTATATATGTAAATCATTCTTTTCTACTTTTTCGCAAACTAATATGTTCTCTGAAAGAACCTGATTTATATAATATAAGAATTGTATATAGAAAAAGAAATGTAATATATATAGATTTTAAATCATCAATTTAATAGTTATATTTTATATATGACAAATGTTATATATGACAAATATATTATAATAAAATATCACATATAATATAATAAATAACGCAACTTCTAATAATATAAACATACCTGAAGAATTTAATAATTAATTTTTCTTATCCTCTGCTTTTTTTCCCCGTTTACCTTTAATTAATATTAAAGGTTCTTATCTTCTTCTTATAAACTTTTTCTTCTTATTTGTTGTTTTCCTTTCCACTCTTTCTTCTCTCTTGTCTTTTTTTTAATCCAAATAAACACTTTAAGTGAACACTATCAAATCTAAATAATCGTAAATAAATAAATAAAATTTATTAAAAATCGACCTGACTGGCCTATACAAAAATTATTATTAACACAACGTTTCGGCCCTTGGGTACGGGCCCTTATCAAGTGTTGCTTTCAAGTTGTCAAAGTGAAAAACGTGATATGACTAAATAAATAAACACTATATCACATGAGACGTACGAGCCACAATAATTCAGTGGCGCCAAAATATGTCACCATGGTAATCGCATCTAAACTAAAGCCGGCCGCACACATTTACAGACAGCCGAATCAAACAACGCGATTGGTCGAATCCTTACGTTACGGTTACGATTACGATTACGGAAAGTGTGTGTGACCGGCTTAAAGGCCTACATTTATACAATTCATCTAAATAGGCCTTTAATTTGGATGTCGTTACCATGGTTACCCCGCTCAGTGATCCAGTTTGCATTATCACGCTGTGTTGCATTATTACGCCGAGACTCCGAGTGCATTACGATTACACCGAGATTCCGAGTGCTAATAATGATGCCAAAAGAAACAAAAAATGCGAAAACGCAAGAGGTGAGTAAATAGAAATACAGATAAAGATAGAGAAATAGAGAGAGATAGAGAGAGAGAGATAGAAGGAGAGATAGAGAGAGAGATAGAGAAATAGAAAGATAGAGAAATAGAGAGACAGGCAGAGAGAGAGAGAGAGAGAGAGAGAGAGAGAGAGAGAGAGAGAGAGAGAGAGGGAGGGAGAGAGAGGGAGAGAGAGAGAGAGAGAGGGAGAGAGAGAGAAAGAGAGAGAGAGAGAGAGAGGGAGAGAGGGAGAGAGAGAGAGAGAGAGAGAGAGAAAGACAGAGAGAGAGAGAAAGGGGGAGGGGAGAGAGAGAGAGAGAGATTGACTGATTGATTGATTGATTGAGAGAGAGGGGGGAAGGGAGAGAGTGACAGGGGGGGTGAGAGAGAGTCAGAGTGAAAGGGGGGTTAGGGGCAGAGGGAAGAGGGAGAAGAAAATTAAAATTTTTTTTAGGATGATGACCACATCAGCCTGGAAACGGAGAATGATCTCCTCAAAGCTGAATTGCTGAACATTCAGCAACAGTTAAATGCAGCTGCATTAGCTGCGAATGAGCAGCTGCAACAGCAGCCGCAGCAGCAGCCGTTGCAACAGCAGCCGCAGAAGCAGCGGCCGCAGCAGAAGCGGCCGCAGCAGGAGCGGCCGCAGCAAGAGCGGCCGCAGCAGGAGCGGCCGCAGCAGGAGCGGCCGCAGCAGGAGCGGCCGCAGCAGGAGCGGCCGCAGCAGGAGCGGTCGCAGCAGAAGCGGCTACCCCTTAAAAAAGATAATCTGCAATGTAAGTGTGAAAATAAATAGTTAATCATATTAAATGCAACAATAATGTGGCGGTATACGCCACACAAGACGCTAAGTACCGGGCGCAGCCGCTAGGCGGCGCGCGCCCAGTTAACTTTCCCGCAGTTGAAAAACAGCGCGGGCGGCTACATATAGGCGCGCCGCGTAGTACCGGGCACCTCCGCTAGGCGCCGCACGCCAAGTTTGCTTTTCCGCGAGTAAAAAGACGGCCCGCGGGATATATAATGAGGACCCCCGCAGAGTAAAAAATCATCCCACGCATTTTTAATAAGCGCCCAGCGCTCCTAGAGAAGACGCCGAAGAACACCGCCAAGATTACGGGCCACGAAGAAAACATCCCTCCTCCACTGGAGGAGATCACCACTCGCCGACGGACCCGGCCAACGCCTCTCCACGCCTTCAGGAGGAAGGCCGACCAAGGGACCGGCGCATCCTCGCCTTCGCTCGGCGCCCTGCGCCCCAACAGCTCCGGCGCATTCTCGCCTTCGCTCGGCGCCCGGCGCTTTAACAACTCCGGCGCATCCTCGCCCTTACCTGGCGCTTCCTCGCCATCATCTGGCGCTCCTCGCCGAGGATACGGCGCTTCCTCGCCCTCACCTGGCGCTTCCTCGCCATCACCTGGCGATCCTCGCCGAGGATACGGCGCATCCTCGCCCACACCTGGCGCTCCACGCCAACGCTCCGGCGCTCCCTCGCCATCACCTCGCGCCATACGCCTCATCACCGGCGCACTTCCGCCTCTACCCGGCGCTAAGCGCCCACGCACAGGCGACAAGCGCCCTCGCTCCGGCGACAAACGCCCCGGGTCCCGGGACAAACACCTGGCCTCCGGAACGACGCTGCCTCGCCCGAACACCGGCGCCTTATCGCCTAATAAGCGTCCGAGGGCCACGCCACCGGCGATTGCCGCACCAACGCCCGACGTGCCGCCAGCATCGACGGGGACAGCAACACGAGGTGGTGTGCCAACTCCGGTGCCGGATACTACATACTCCGAACCGGAGTTGGATCTGCACCCGTCGTCGCCGATCATACTCTCGTCGGCCGACGAGAGCCCAACGAGACCGAGGACTCCGAGAGTACGCTCCGTGGTCTCCGTGCCGTGGCGACTGCCACCCTGGGCCTTGCCTCAACAGTGCACGGTAGGCACGCAAACCGACGAGGTTCAGGTCGCCACCGCCAACAGCCAGGGGACGCAAACCAACGAAGGTCCTGCCAAGACGTCCCACGACCAGTGGACGCAGACACGGAAACGAGGAGGACAGCGGAAATACGTCCCTCTTGATTATTTAACCAATGTCAAATATTGTAAAAAGATGTAAATATAGTATGTGTTAACCGTAACAGAGACTATAATCACTGCGCCAATTCCCGCATCCAACTACCTGTCCTGCCATTTGCGAGCGATAGCATAAGTAGATAATAAATTAACCTACAAATAATATAAATATAATAATGTGTTATTTCGTTTTGTTACAGTGAAACTGAAAACTGCCCGTTGGGCAATAGGAGGACGGGGGCGGCATTCACATCGCGGACGCGGTGGTCGCAGAGGAGGAGGACGTGGAGGAGGACATGGAGGGAATAAAATAGTTATAAATATGTAGTAAGTATATGATAAATATGTAGTAAAATAATTTTAAAAAAAATTTTAATAACGTTATTTAATTATAACTTTTAATTTACAGAAATATGCTTAATATCGTTGGCTTCCGACCGTGGGTGCGAATGTTCTCAAATTTTTTAATACGATTCGTCATCGAGGCTATTTCGTCAGCTCTCGGAGGCCCTGCCAAGAACATTACGAAGAGAGAATCCTTCGTGGACAGCGATAAGTCGGATCGACACTCCACATGTCGTGCAAATATCTGTCTACTATGGCAATAATCTCTGTATGATTTAACAATCGACACAGATTTTGCCATACACACGTGTATAATTTCGCAAGATAAATTTCGGCTCCGAGACTGGTATTACATACGCGAGCCTTTGCATCTCTTTTTTTCTATTTTATTTCGTATTATTATATAAAGTGACGAAAGAAGAGAGAAAGGCGTCAATAGTCGTTGGATTTTAATAAATCGTATTGCATACCTGATACGAGTTTCAAGGGAAGAGTAAATTTCACGAAAATTGATCTGTAAACAGATAAAGATTATATACGATAATAGATCAAATTTAATGTTACACGTAGATCTGATATTATTTTATATACATATTTCTTATTATACATATATACTTCTTATTTCTTCAATTTAATTTTTTTCCTTTTAAGTAATTTTTAGCGAAACTTGCAAGCTAGCTTCTGTCAGTAGTATTGAATTTTAATTTATACTGAAATTATTTTTGCAAATCTTTCTCAGGTCTTGCATCCAAAGATTAAGATCCAATTGTACTACCGATGCGTTAGGCATTCGTGACGCGTCATATGTTACGTATTTTAATCAATCCTATGCATTTCGAAACAATATACCTTTTGTTTGTAACTAACATGGATAGAGAGTATAATAATAAAAAAAAAATAAAAATAACTCATATAGTGTATTATTATTAGAGTGAGTGAGTGAGTGAGTGAGAGAGAGAGAGAGGGGGGAGAGAGGGAAGAGAGAGAGAGAGAGAGAGAGAGAGAGAGAGAGAGAGAGAGAGAGAGAGAGAATCTGTGATAGGAATATATGCGCGTGCGTGCGTGTGTGTGTATGTGCTGCGACGTCTTTTATTTCTCCGTTATGAACGGACTTTACTGCCGTCCCGCTCTCGTCGTTGCGCGGATCTTTTCTTTAGCGCCAACGACGGGGAGTATCCTCGTTGGACGCGAGAGGCGAGCGGAAAAGCCGCCGACAAAAAGGGCGACAGGATCAGGGGGGGGGGAAAGGATAACGCGCCGAAAAGGAACGGGTTGATAGGAGTTCCGCGCGTGCCGTGCTGAAAACCGGATATCGCACGCGAAAGCCGAAGATTGGGCGCCAGACGCGGTCTCTCACGCGTCAATTCGCGAGATCACGAAATTACGCGAACTCTAATTATCCGGAGTCGTCACGGGCGGGCTAGCTCGCCTAACGGCAGAGGGGCAGGGTAGTAGTTGAAGGGACACGAAATTTGGCAAGAGGCGACACTCACAGACAACTAGAAATACGGACGCTAACGGACACACAAAAAAAAAGAAAGCCAATAAATAAAAGAAATATAGTCGGGTTTATTACAAAATAATAGTGAATTAAATACACGCCGAGTGAATCAAGAAAGGGGAGGAAAGTAATATGGTTTAGGAGTGAATAAGAATAATACAAAAAAAAACAAATATAATTGATAATAATAAGTCGCAGATGAAAGGAATTTCAAGTAAAGCTTGGCATTGTAAAAGAAAGAAGCTAATTAAGAGTAACGGGCTCGGGAACCAGGCCCAGCGAATCGCAGATATTAAACAAGGCGACAAAGAAAAATATTATTTACGACAGTCGGCCAGCTATAGATTTCATACTCTCGAATCAGAAAATAGAAAAATAGAATTGACGGCATTAATTGACCTTAAACCCGACACAACTGTAGGACTTAACTCTAACATAATCATAAAAACAAAATAATATCCGCGAGACAGGCAGCCAGAATGCGACACGTCGGAATTAATACTCGCTACGTTGGGCGATAGCGATCCGCGTGCGAGACTGGATGTTCGATCCGACGGATCCGATCTTCTTACAACGACGGAGACTTATAAATCGGACAATTCCCGACTTCCGGATATAACGACGATTTTCGATAATTACGGCCTCTCCGGCCGTGTTGAGTCGTGACCAAATTACCGGTGCCAACGCGAATAATCAGCGACCTCGGGACGCCGACAAAGGCGGCACGTGACGCAATTCTCTCACACGCACTCGCGCCCTACGGGCGGCTCACTCAATCGCCCGCGTCGAACGCGACGTTCAATCACTCTGTTACATTCACACTACATATTTCGGCACGATACTCGACACTTAATTACACGCAATACGATTCTCGCGACGCGACTCTCCAGAAAGACGGCGATACGTTAACGCGGTCGCGAAATCACAACTATCTACAATAAACGCGACCTGTGCTCTGCAGGCTCCCGGGATCGAGTTCGCTTGTCGTCGTGGCTGCGACACCGAGAACTTGATTAATTACGGGGCCTAGCCCGGACGCTAAAAATTCACCAAACCTACAACGACGACGACAGAGCGGCGCGATCCCGGACGCGATTGCACGTGGCGTAGTATACGGAGGGCAACCTCACCGACACCTCGTCACTCCTGTGGATGCAGGATCGGCAGCGCTCGTCCTTCTCGAACTTCCTTGACGAAACGGCTAAGTGATAACGTCGGCACGAGGTCCTCACTGTCACACGTGTCGCGACAGGCTGTCTCCCGGATTCTCTCGATCCAGGATCGATGGCTCGGGGCCTTCCCTAATGCTGCGCACGCGGGGTGCGTGTTATCGCGGCCAATCACGCGACGGCACGCGACGGCACGCGACAACGCCGGTAGGCGCCAATTCCAAGGCAGTGTCGGGGGCGCAGGTACCCGCTATATTGCCGAAAATATTCGCAGGGCCCGTTCGACAGGGCCGTCGTAGAACTTCCACCGCTGCCTTCTGTCTGATAATAATGCTACGGGCCTCGCTTCCGCTTTTTTTTTCTTCCGGCTCTGGCTTCGCGTTCTCCGCCCTCGATTCGTGGCCGCCACTCTGCCGTGCTTTCCATGGAGTTTTTGGCCGTGAACCGGGACTCCGATTTCGCCTCTGCCTCAATTGCCTCCGTATCCATTCGCTCGTATAAAAAAAATAAAAATAAAAGTCTATAACGCTTGACCAAAAAAAAACGAAAACAGACGCCTCTCTGGAGACCGCGGCACGATTCTCATTAGTTTTTCGCCTGTCGCGATCAGGGAGGAACTCGGCGGACGCGCGCGGGACGGCAACGTCACACCCCCCACTCCCAAGAGAAACCGTGCCGACGACGATCACCCCCGTCAACCACTGGTCCGATTCCCGAGTCTCGGCTCGGGCGTCGGAAGGCGATCGCAGCCTCCAGAGCAAAGGCCCACACACAAAACAGACAGCACAAAGATTTCGACGGCAGTAAGACGGATGCGACAATTTACTCGTTTCTTCGTAGATAGCTCGCGTTTCCACGTAATCCTACGGGTCCAAAGACGGCTCCATTTCGGTAGCTATTGACGTTCGCAGACGTCGTGCTAGGAGAACGGGTCAAAAGAAATAGATGATAAGTCCACGCTAAGGCCTTTATTCCTCGCTTAAATCTTCCCCATCCAAATCAATAACAAAAACAAAACTCAATCCCGGACTGGAAACAACATAAATTTAGAGAAAAGAGAGAAGAAAAAAAAAATTTTTTTTTTCGGGGGGCGTGATACCAAGGAAACGGCCGCAGCAGGGAACAACAAAAACAAAAAAAAAAGAAAGGAGAAGAGAGAGAAAAAAAATGTCTCGGTGATGCCACTCAGCCGCGTCTATAGGTCGCTCGACCCCTCGCGCGCTGGTCGGGTAGCACGTCCCCGGGCTGGCAGTAATCCCGGGCGTCGAGGCGGCTCCGGTCCGTCGTGGCCTCGGCCCGGTCTATACGGGCCTTGTGCCCGCCAGGCCTCCTGGCAGATGGGGCAATCTTTCACCGTTTTACCGAACTGACCGCAACGATAACAAAATTGGATCCTGCGAGGTCGGGGGCACTCGCTGTATCGGTGGTCCATGCCTCGGCAATTCCAACATCCCTCGGGTGGAAACAGATACCTGGGCTCCAGCCCGAGATTCTCTAAGTCCCCCACCGAGGAGGATGAGCTGCTCGAGCTCCCGGTCTCCCGACCGGTCTGGGTCGCTCGGTCGGTGGTCTTAGGAGCGACCTGGACCGCGACGTCTAGTAGGGGCCCCGACGTTTGGGTGGCCCTCTGATGCCTGGCGCCCTGCGTCATCCGGACTCGGCCGATCTCTTCTCGTAGACCGACCCAGAATTGGGGATCTATCTCCGCAGCGGCCTCCAATTGCTCCGCGAGTTCGCGGAGCACGTTGCGCGCAGTCATGTCGATAGCGCTAGTCGAATTGACAACAATACCTACGGAGTAGATGGAGCAATGTATGGTTTCAAGTCTTTAACATGAATCTTTCCAATGGCCTTTCCCTCTGTGTCCTCCAGTTCGTACACGACCGGTGATAATATTTTCGCAACGGTAAACGGCCCGTGATATTTGGTGGCCAGCTTCACTGATATGGCATGCGCTGCGGACGACAATACATGCTGTCGCTTTAAAACTTTATCGCCGATAACAAAATGTCGATCGCGTCGGTGCTGATTATAATAATGCGCCTGTCTTTGGTGCGCCGCATCTAAGTTCTCGATCACCCAGTCTCGTAAAGCTTGAATTCGCTCCATGCGTTCTTTCCACTTCGCGGTATCGTCCACCTCTAACTCGGGCGCAGGCCCCTCTTGCCTCGGGTTCGCTGGGTTTGGTTCCCGCCCGAGATTCAGAAAAGCAGGCGTAGCCTGTAAGGAGGTATGGAAGGCGGTATTGTACGCGAATCTAAACTCGGCCAAATGTATGTCCCAATCTCTATGATCGTGTTCAAGGAACGCTGTCACCATGGTTTTTATGACGCGGTTTACACGCTCGACGGGATTTGCCTGAGGGTGATACGGCGGTACGGTCACGCGAGCGATGCCAAATTCCTCCGCGAGAGCCTTCAAATCACGGTTAACAAATTCTGTGCCGTTGTCCGTTAATAATACTCGCGGCGTCCCCCAGCGATTTATAACCAATTCCGCGATAGCCTCTCGAATCTTTTTACCGTTCGCTTTACGGAGCGGGCAACACTCGATCCATTTGGTGAAAAGATCTTGGATTATCAATAGATAGGCGAATCCATTGCGAGAAGCGGGAAACGGACCCATGATATCCGCGGCAACGACTGACCACGGCGTGTTTACCGTACGTCTTCCCATTAAACCGACCGGAACGTTTTGCTCGACTTTCGTTCGCTGACACGTATCACACCGGCGTACGTAACTCGCGATATCCCGAAACATACGCGGCCAATAATATCTCACCGCAACGCGTCGATAAGTTTTTTCCACACCGCCATGACCTGCCTGAGGATTATCGTGATTTTCCCTAATAACCTCGAGACGCGAATCTTTCGGAAGCACCAACTTCCATTGTTCTAAATCGTCTACGACTTGCGATACTACCGGATTCGGTTTTCGAAAATAGAGTGAATCTTCTTCTATTTTCCAGCCCGGGTATTTACGCGGCTCGTTTTCGACATTCCTTACTCGTGCGTCATACCATTCATCGCCCGTAATCGCGACGGCGCATAATTCTTTGGCGGATTCGTACATTCGCGATAACGCGTCAGGAACATGATGTAATGCCCCTTTACGATGTTCGATCTCGTAATCGTACTCTAATAATTCGAGAGCCCATCTTGCTAATCGACCGGTTGGATTTTTTAAATTATGCAACCACCGTAAGCTGCTGTGATCGGTAATCACTTGGAATTTATAACCCTCGAGATACGGTCTGAATTTACGAATCGCCCATACGACCGCGAGACACTCTTGTTCGGTAGTCGAGTATTTCTTTTCAGCCTCCGATAACGCGCGGCTCGCGAAAGCAATAACGTGTTCGACGCCTTCCGATTCCTGCGTTAACACGGCGCCTAATCCGACCGAACTCGCGTCCGTCTGAAGCGTGAACGGTAGCTCGAACTTCGGACACGATAACGTAGGTGGTTCCGTTATGCACGATTTTACGGTTTCGAATGCTAATTTTTGTTCATCCCCCCACTCCCAAGAGTAGTTCTTCCGGAGGAGGCGCGTTAATGGCTCTAATTTTGTAGCGCACTGCGGTATAAAGCGGCGATACCAGGACGCCATTCCGATAAAGCGTCTTAATTGCTTAATATTCTTTGGCGGCGGGTATTCGATAATCGGCGCGGTTTTATCGGGATCGACTCTTAATCCTTCCTGCTGTACTAAAAATCCGAGATATTTAACTTGCGAACGACAAAATTTGCTCTTTTCCGGGTTAATCGTAAGACCGGCTTCTTTGATTTTATCAAGTACGCGTTTTAACCAAACGAGATGCTCATCGAACGATCGCGTGACGATAACGATATCGTCCAAATAAGCGAAAGCGTGAGGTTCCATTTCGGGGCCAATCAAACGATCAAGCAAACGCTGAAATGTCGCGGGCGCTCCGGTGAGACCGTACGGCATTCTTTTAAAATGAAATAATCCCTTCCCGGGAACCGTAAATGCTGTCAATTCACGACTATTATTTTCGAGCGGTATCTGAAAATACGCCTGACTAAGATCGATAGTCGAAATATACCGAGCGGCTCGTAATTTATCTAAAATCGCGTTCATGTATGGCAACGGATACGCGTCTTTCTTCGATACGTTATTCAACTTACGAAAGTCGAGACAAAACCGGTACGTGCCATTCGGCTTCTTAATCATAACAATCGGGGTCGACCACTCGCTTTTCGAAGGCTCGATAACGTCCGCCTCCAACATTTTGTCGACTTCCGCGTAAATCGCTTCCTGGATTTTCGGCGACACCGGGTAATAACGTTGTTTTATAGGCGCGTGGTTTCCGACGTCGATCCTATGTTCCGTTAAATTCGTGACACCGGGTTTGCCCGTATCTTCGGCGATTTCGGATTCGAGAAATTCGGCTAATCGTCGTTCCTCCGAAGGCGATATTTCCACTAAACCGCAACAGATCGGTAGATTTTTACGCGAGGCTTTAATTCGAGCTCGTTTTTGCTTCGCGGCGTTAGGTGACAACGTGGCCGGAGCGATCTTAGGCGCGGGGTCCGCGGGCGGCGGGGTCTTTCCCACGCTCGCGACCGTCTCTCTCGGCTCGATCCTCCCGCTCTCCGACGCATTCACGCGAAGCGACGGATCACCGGATCTCGCGTCGAATTCATATTCGGTAGCCGGATTATCCGCAAAATGCCACCGCTGTGTCGCGAAATTTACCCCGATCCCAAAAAGCGACAAGAAATCTATACCGATTATACACGGTAACGCTAACGTCGGTAGCGCATACACCCGCAATGACTTCGTTCGATGACGCAACGTAAGCGGTAATTCGATCTCTCCCCGAATTCGCGTGGTTTGCCCCGTGGCGGTTGTCACGCGTCTCCCGTCGGCACTTCTAAAATTTAACCGCAACTCTTTCACTAATTCGACCGCTGACGGCCCCAAAAACGTTCGACTCGATCCTGAGTCTACTAAGGCGAGGATCTCTCGTCCCGAAATTTCAATATTCACAAACAATAACGACGACGCATCACGACAACCAAAAGCACTATACGAAAATTCACTGGCACACGGAACAATGCGAAGGGGTTGTGGATTGGGAACAGGAGTCGGGTCCCCCTCATTAGTCGACTCCTTTACTCTTTTCCCGAACAGTCAGGACACGAACGTAACGTCACTTTCGCGCGACCGCAACGGTAACAATGCATCCGCGGTGCTGCCTCACAATCTCGCGAAAGATGTCCGATACCGTCACAATTCCAACACTTAGCCGTCGATACGCGCGAAGTTCTTGCTCCCGCGCTCGCGGTATTAGTCGGCGAAGATGTCGAAGCGGCAGCGACCGCGTCGGTCGACGTTTTCGCGGCGCGATCCTTACGTCGCTTTTCCTTGCGCGACCCCGATCCCGAATCTGTGGAACTCGCGGACGAGGTATTCAAGGCGGCGAGAGTATCCGGCTTAGACGCGTGTCGATTACTATTACGCGGCGTTCGATAGGCTAAATCAGGAAATAAAGACTTTTCCGGCGTCGGCGGGGCACGATAACGCTGTGCCATTTGATGGCTTCCCTCTATGCGCGTCGCGACGTATTCTAACGCCTCAATATCCTCGACTTCATCTCGACGTACGGCAATTTGTAGGCGCGGCAACATATTGCGAAACGCGTAACTAATCTGCTCCGCTTTGCTCCATGGCGGCGATAATCGGTCGAACATCGCTCTCAAACAAGTTAAATAATCGGCCACGGATTCATGCTCCCCTTGCGTACGCCGCATTATCTCGTCGCGAAGCGCGAATTGAAAATCCGGATCCCCGAAACGTGTACGCCACGCGTTTGTAAAGGCCGACCACGTCGATAGCCGATCGCGCCTTCCCCGAAACCAATGTAGCGCGATTCCGGTCAAAAAGAACGGTAAACAACGGAGAATATCCTCATCCGATACCGGAACTAAATCGCGACCTTCCTCAATACGCAGTAAAAATGTTTCGGCATCCTCCCCTCGCGCCCCCGAAAACTTCAAATTCCACTTCCGCATGACGTTATACGCGGTCATTGCGGAATTCCCTGGTGAATCGCGCGAATTACTATTCCCGGGCGAGCGCGATATAACGGGTGACGGAGGCGTACCGGCCGATCGTGATAATCTACGCGAGCTGGTGCGCGGCATCGGACTATCCGGACGAACGTCTTCCTTGCGCGGGGGCAACAAAAATTCGTCGTCCGACATCTCTCCGTTCGCGATCGATACTCGAAATTCGCGCCGGTTTTCCCGTGCGTTACGTAATAACCGAGCCGTCAAAATTGAGTAACTTCCGTCGGTCGAAAGCTCTCGCCGATTTAATTCGTCAATTAACTGATCTTTATTCAAAACGAAAATCCACTCGTCCTCGGGGTCGATATGACTCATCCGTTGTTTGGCGACCTTCTCGGAAATATATAAATATGCGCGATTATACTCGAACTACGAAAATAATACAGCAAATCGGTTGAGACAGCAAACGACAGGAAAAAAAAACAAATAAAGCGAAGCAAATAGAAGGACGTTAACGCGAACGAACAAAGAGACGTCAACAATACACGCAAGTAAATCCGAACGTTTCGTAACGACAAATTTTAAATTTTCACGAACGCAATAATTATTTCAATAAATTAAGTGCCTCTTGCACTCCCCGTTAATTATTCAACGTGGCCCCACGTTGGGCGCCAATTTTTGCGACGTCTTTTATTTCTCCGTTATGAACGGACTTTACTGCCGTCCCGCTCTCGTCGTTGCACGGATCTTTTCTTTAGCGCCAACGACGGGGAGTATCCTCGTTGGACGCAAGAGGCGAGCGGAAAAGCCGCCGACAAAAAGGGCGACAGGATCAGGGAGGGGGAAAAGGATAACGCGCCGAAAAGGAACGGGTTGATAGGAGTTCCGCGCGTGCCGTGCTGAAAACCGGATATCGCACGCGAAAGCCGAAGATTGGGCGCCAGACGCGGTCTCTCACGCGTCAATTCGCGAGATCACGAAATTACGCGAACTCTAATTATCCGGAGTCGTCACGGGCGGGCTAGCTCGCCTAACGGCAGAGGGGCAGGGTAGTAGTTGAAGGGACACGAAATTTGGCAAGAGGCGACACTCACAGACAACTAGAAATACGGACGCTAACGGACACACAAAAAAAAAGAAAGCCAATAAATAAAAGAAATATAGTCGGGTTTATTACAAAATAATAGTGAATTAAATACACGCCGAGTGAATCAAGAAAGGGGAGGAAAGTAATATGGTTCAGGAGTGAATAAGAATAATACAAAAAAAACAAATATAATTGATAATAATAAGTCGCAGATGAAAGGAATTTCAAGTAAAGCTTGGCATTGTAAAAGAAAGAAGCTAATTAAGAGTAACGGGCTCGGGAACCAGGCCCAGCGAATCGCAGATATTAAACAAGGCGACAAAGAAAAATATTATTTACGACAGTCGGCCAGCTATAGATTTCATACTCTCGAATCAGAAAATAGAAAAATAGAATTGACGGCATTAATTGACCTTAAACCCGACACAACTGTAGGACTTAACTCTAACATAATCATAAAAACAAAATAATATCCGCGAGACAGGCAGCCAGAATGCGACACGTCGGAATTAATACTCGCTACGTTGGGCGATAGCGATCCGCGTGCGAGACTGGATGTTCGATCCGACGGATCCGATCTTCTTACAACGACGGAGACTTATAAATCGGACAATTCCCGACTTCCGGATATAACGACGATTTTCGATAATTACGGCCTCTCCGGCCGTGTTGAGTCGTGACCAAATTACCGGTGCCAACGCGAATAATCAGCGACCTCGGGACGCCGACAAAGGCGGCACGTGACGCAATTCTCTCATACGCACTCGCGCCCTACGGGCGGCTCACTCAATCGCCCGCGTCGAACGCGACGTTCAATCACTCTGTTACATTCACACTACATATTTCGGCACGATACTCGACACTTAATTACACGCAATACGATTCTCGCGACGCGACTCTCCAGAAAGACGGCGATACGTTAACGCGGTCGCGAAATCACAACTATCTACAATAAACGCGGCCTGTGCTCTGCAGGCTCCCGGGATCGAGTTCGCTTGTCGTCGTGGCTGCGACACCGAGAACTTGATTAATTACGGGGCCTAGCCTGGACGCTAAAAATTCACCAAACCTACAACGACGACGACAGAGCGGCGCGATCCCGGACGCGATTGCACGTGGCGTAGTATACGGAGGGCAACCTCACCGACACCTCGTCACTCCTGTGGATGCAGGATCGGCAGCGCTCGTCCTTCTCGAACTTCCTTGACAAAACGGCTAAGTGATAACGTCGGCACGAGGTCCTCACTGTCACACGTGTCGCGACAGGCTGTCTCCCGGATTCTCTCGATCCAGGATCGATGGTTCGGGGCCTTCCCTAATGCTGCGCACGCGGGGTGCGTGTTATCGCGGCCAATCACGCGACGGCACGCGACGGCACGCGACAACGCCGGTAGGCGCCAATTCCAAGGCAGTGTCGGGGGCGCAGGTACCCGCTATATTGCCGAAAATATTCGCAGGGCCCGTTCGACAGGGCCGTCGTAGAACTTCCACCGCTGCCTTCTGTCTGATAATAATGCTACGGGCCTCGCTTCCGCTTTTTTTTCTTCCGGCTCTGGCTTCGCGTTCTCCGCCCTCGATTCGTGGCCGCCACTCTGCCGTGCTTTCCATAGAGTTTTTGGCCGTGAACCGGGACTCCGATTTCGCCTCTGCCTCAATTGCCTCCGTATCCATTCGCTCGTATAAAAAAAATAAAAATAAAAGTCTATAACGCTTGACCAAAAGAAACGAAAACAGACGCCTCTCTGGAGACCCCGGCACGATTCTCATTAGTTTTTCGCCTGTCGCGATCAGGGAGGCACTCGGCGGACGCGCGCGGGACGGCAACGTCACAGTGCATATGCGTATATGTTGTATATATTGTGTGTGTGCGTAAGGGTTGAGAGTACGTACATGCATCGTGTATGTGCGTGTGTGTATGGCATATGCGTACATGTGTGTGTGTGTAATAAATAGGTCTAAGAGTATGTACATGAGTGCGTAGCGTGTGTGTGTGTGTGTGTGTGCATGCGTGCTAATTAATGACCAAATTATTATTAATGTTACCAAATCCATTTGCAAATATATATACGTATTATACTTTGATGTATATATAGTTACCGACGACGGTCGGTAATATCGGAACGCAGCCTTAATAATCTTATCACTGCACTCTTTCATCAAATCAAACTTAACCTACGTGTCAAAAGCTGGCATAAATGTCATGGAGCGCCACTAACGCAATCTTACATCGAATGCTCGAAACGTACATTTTCTCGCACATGCGTATTAAGAACGTCGACGACGATGACGACCAAAAATATAATATATAAATATGTTATAATTCAGTCTTTGTGTCGTAATATATGTTTATAGAGTACGTAGAGCAAAAATAAAGACACTTTCTTTATGTAATTCAAACTCAAGCTATCGATTAAGCCTAGTAAGAACTCGATCCGTTCAGCGGTTATTGAGGTCTGATAATCTCAAGAACTCTCAACTATCCGACTCGCGTATAGATACCCGGAGTGCCTCGCTGTAGCTGCGCGGTACTTGGCGCGAGACACTACCGTGTCTCTTGATCTCACTTTAATGTAGTCTTCAATTCGTCTCACAGGACGCGCAGTCTATTATATAAGTCTATGATAGCTGACTGGCCCTGTGACGCTGTACCCAATTGAAATCCGCCATGTTAGAGGGAATGTGTGTATCTGTGTGTGTATGTGTGTGATGTGTGCATGTGTGTGCATACAGTTGAGACAGTGTAGTGCCCAACCAGCCAATCACGTGCCCAACCGTGCGTATATGTCCCACTTTCCCTCTGTCATGGCGCCGTTTAATTGGGTACATGTTTGCGCCTCGAGAACAAAGGGCATCAGCTATCCAGATAATATATAGATCAGTGGGCGCCGTCCCTAAACACGAACCGCGCGCATGTAACGCTCTAGAACTAACTAGCGGTTAACTTATAAAACAGACCTGCGCGTGAACTCTAATCTTTTGCGAGCTCAAAAAATAATTAATATTAAATATTTCGACATAGATTTAAGGAGATATGCGTTATATATTTATGAAATCATATAATAACTTGTTGGAAGCAATTATTTTTATAAAATAAATAATTATTCATCTCAATTCCATTCATAAGATAAAAATTCAACTTTTAGATAAATAACTAAACAAGTAACGTAGTTGGATTGTCAAGAACAAGTTATTATGAAAATGATTTCATGAATGGCAAACATAATAATAGAATAATCTAAACAATGTTTTAATGCTTATAATAACCTGTTTTAATAATTATTAAGAAACATTCATCTATCAATCGAGCTTTCGTAAAATTACAAACTTACTTCTTTAACAAATGTATGTATACTTAAATTATAAAGTCATAATGATTAAATTATGAAGTCATAATGATTTATTGGAAATAACCATTTTGTAAACAATTGAAGATAACTAGGAATGAATTTTGAAATCTATTTATATGTTAAAACCCTTCAAATAAACAGCTAAACTATTGGATAAACAATTTCGGCAACTACAATTATGACTTCATAAATAACCGGTTTACTTATGTAGAACGCTCTATTCTAGCTTAATAATTTATTTAAATATGCGATAGTATATTTATCTAACTAAGACACTAAAATATTTCGCTTTATGGAATCATAACTCACACATAATAATTTGCAAATTACTTTGTATACGCTATCAAATCTACAACGATAACAAAATATTGAAATTTAATTACTTCTAGATTTCTCACTAAACAATCTAGCTAATGATATATTATTCCATAAACGAAAGAATCAGCTACGAATTAATTTAATTCTTTTATAACATCTCGCCCACGCGCCGAACTACCGTCTTATATAGATTAGCCTGAAAATACAGACAATAGTACCTACAGATAATCCCCTTGTGCTACCGATATCCGGTGGATGACGACATCAAGAGCACATGCCGACAGGTGACCTAATTAACAAGGACACCTCAGACGAAAGAAATGTTATAATCTCCCCAGAGATACTCCAAATCGTTTCACACGACACCAATGTCCGATTTCGATACCTTTGTTCCGACGGTATATAAACCGAAAAATTCGAGCTCCGACGGCATTAGTTCACGGGCATTATTATTAGAGCATCATTAGTAGTAGCATTAGTAGTATTAACATTATTCGTTCAGTCATTACTACATCACCGCAATTCACTTACTATTACAAAGTATTACTTCAAGTCGTTACTTACTGAAATTTCTGTACGCCACATCGGCATTTCTCATTTTTTTTCATTCATCCGTCAGTCGTGCGTTAGACTAAAACCAAGTGTAAAGTTCAGAAATAAAAGACATTTCCGCATATATCTGTGTATGCGTCAATCCGGCCTGAATCGTCCGTGACCGAGGTCCTCCAGGAGACGCAAAGGCTCGCAATCAGAAACGCACAGTAGACTCAGCTAAAACCAGAGATCCGTCGCTACGATACGGTAAGTAATTATAGTCCCCCCAACTCTGAGTATGCCGTATCTTTGCGAAGATTAGAAAATTTGTAAATGACTGACAACCCATCTCTATCTATCGCCGCCTCGCACCTTATATGCTTTCGGCGACATTTCTATATCCTTTACATAATAAAAAGAAACCCCTGTCAAGCACTGGCATGCAGCTGACAGTTCTCAGTTAGTCATTCCTTTAATTAACATAAAATCATTATCGCATAATTTCTCAAGATCCCTGAATCCATAATAACAATATCAACATTAAAAGATAATTAGATTTGTGAGTAGAATAGATACTGCTGTTGTCACTCGGACGTCGTCCACCCCTCATTTACCTAGACGCTGTGAGCATCCTCTGCTGTGCCTACGCGTCATTCTCAGCCTAATCCAAGATTCCTCTCGTTATCAAGCACCCTCACGTCGTGCCACAATCGACAACTTCCCATTAACACCCTGTTAATTTCTATAGCTAATTGAGCACCCTGTTGTGCCCAGGTCAGCAAAATTTCCTTGTACCTCCATCTCTCCATTTAAAAATCGACAACAAGAGATTTAATAAACAAAGAAATATCACATATTATATTGGGTCCGTTCCGAGTTGCGCATGAAACGCATAGACTGCATTACTGTTGCGCAACGCTTTGAAATCGTTCCGTTTTGTCAATGCGCATGAAGCGCTTTAGTTATTCGGAACGGTTACCTGCGCACTAATGCGAATTGAAAATGGACGCCGTGCAAAACGTCAAAAAACAAATTCCAGTTATTGTAATCTCTTCGTTGATACTTTTAAAGCAAAACGATGAAAGCGATAGTTCCGAATCGAGCGACAGTGAAAATGAAGTTGAAGACATATCTCTAAGTGATATGCAGACGTTGTTTTCTATACTAATGGCAGGTAAATCACGTGGAGAAAAAATTGCAGTTGAAAAAATTACGGATTACGTCGATCGCGTGATTCCTAATTACACCAATGTTATATTTAAAGAACATTTTAGGTAAGCATTTCAACATAAATGTCATTAGTTATAAAGTTGTAATATTTTCCATCTGGTTTTATTAAATTCATTTCACTTATATCATAACCTAACATTCTAGGCTGTATCCGGCTACATTTGAAATGGTTTTATCACTGATTGGACCAGCACTAAATGCCACAGGCACCACAATTGGTAGAAAACCAATTTCAGCAGAGAAGCAACTGTATATTGCTCTTTGGTTTATGGCTACTCCTGATTCGTACAGGTATGTAAAACCAAGCTGTGCTTTATACTCGTGTAACCACCATTACATTTATAGCATTTTTTACTGAGCAGTACTGAGTGCCATATTGCATTCAACTGACACCATCTCTTATAGCTAGTGCCGAATTTCTGCATCAAAATAAAACATATTGCCGTCATGTAGTGTGCACCAATGTGGCCAGTGATAAACGCTATTAGATTGTTTTGCGACAAGTTTCTCATTGCTTACTTTTCTGGATTGTTACAGATCCGTTTGTGTCAAATTTGGAGTTGGCAGAGCAACTGCTTTTAGGGCTGTGAGACGTGTTACCTACGCACTTCATTGCATCGCACCTCGATTTATACAGTGGCCCAAAGAAATTGTTGCCGCTGATATTATGGAACATTTCAAAAGAACTTGTGGCTTTCCAAATGTTATTGGTGCCATATATGGAACACACATTAAAATCCGAGCTCCGCCAATTGATTCAGCTTCTTACATAAACCGGAAAGGTTTTCCATCCTTAAATGTCCAAGTAGTATGTGATTCACGTGGCCTCTTTATGCACTGCTATGCAGGACAAGTAGGATCAATTCACGATGCTCGAGTTTTTAGAAACTCCCCAGTAGCACGTTTTCTAGAGATGCCTGACGTATACTTCCCTAATGACTCCCATATTATCGGAGATGCTGCATATGCAATTCATCCGCACCTATTAGTCCCGTTTCGAGACAATGGCCATTTGTCAAACCGACAAAAAAATTTCAATTATTGTCTATCGTCAACAAGGATGGCAGTTGAACGTGCGATTGGACAATTAAAAATACGTTTTAGGATACTATTAGATTGTCTACCACTGACGGATCTAAAAAAAATTCCAGAGTTCATCATAGCATGTTGCGTGTTACATAATATTTGCATATTACAAAATGATGTAATGACTGTTGGCGTCCAACATTATGAAGAATTACAGGCACCTGTTCGCGACAGTAACACTGACATGGAAAATGCTAAAAGAACGAGAATAATGAATGCATTGCAAATGAGGCTCGTCAATTGATCGATAATAAATATTTGGTTAAAGAAAGCAACATTTGAAAATAAATTATACAAAAAATAATTCATATTGCATATTTAAAATAAGTTTTTAGGATCAATTAACGAACTTATACGAAGGATTTTATATTGTTTTTTTTATGAATAAACATTTTTGGTTAATAAACAGACATTGGCTATGTTTAATTTTTGGTTTTATTCCTATTATACTATTCAGTCTTTTCGTGTATTGTAAAATGTGAACAAAACTAGTTATAAAATATTTGTATTATAACTTTCACATTTCAAAAAATAAAAATAATTTTTTCTTAAAAATTCTTGAAAAAAACGTCTAAAGAATATTCCTTGATGGGCAAGACCTATTGCTCATAAGCATAACATAATAACAACATAACATAAAACTTTGAGGATTAACACCCAAACTTAAAACTCGTAATTAATTAAGATTAAATAAACTATTAATATAAAATAAACAACCTTCAAGGCTTCAACTGGTAACGCTTAACTTTAACTTAAACTTATTTCTTACAAGCCTAAATGAGTACAAACTACATTTTATTAATAAATTGTTGCAATATGGAGACTAATGACTTCTGTACGTCCATTTGCTCGTTATGCCTTCTGTCACGTTCTTTTCTATTTTCTTCGCGTATCTTTTCTCTGTTTGCTTCGCGTCTTTTCATTTCTTCTTTTTTTTCTTCTTTTTCTGCAGCAATATTGTCTAACAACTCTTCCATGACGTTTTCAATTCGTTTTCTCTTTTTCGGCGGACCTGTAATAGATAATACAAATAATAAGATAATACGACCATTACACTATAATAAATAAGAACCGAATTAAATTAATATTAATTCTCTTCATCTTGCTTGCACATTTTGCACTTCTGTTAAAAATGTATACTGATTATAAAAGCCAAAAACCATTTTTAAATCGCCCTTATGGCCGTGATAAGAGCACTTTACACTACAAGTGTACACAAAATCACGGCTATATATTATTCAGAACTGTTATTGTAACCCACTAACACACAAGCACAAAAACTTAATTTTCGATTCAGGGGATGAAATTATTGGTAACGACGATCCTTCCTGATTTGGGTCCGATGGACCGTCACTTGTGGCAATTGCAGGAGGCCTAATGGACGCTTTGTCGCCAAATAATGAATTCATAACCTAGTGCATGATAGGGATAATGTATTAAATAATATATAAATATATCTTGTTGCAGACCTGTGAATATCGCATACACTAAATAAAATATATGTATATATACATATATATATATGTGTGTGTGTGTGTGTGTGTGTGTGTGTGTGTGTGTGATAAAACATACCGAAAAAAATGCCCACGAATTTCTATTATTGCCGCTCTTCTTATTTAGATCAACAATATTTTTATACGTCCGCTTCAAGCCAGACATTTCTTATGTACATTGCTGTGCTGTTATTTCGTAAGCTGGGTTGGCTTCATTCATCTGAGCGGCAATTTCAGTCCAAATTTTGTTGCTGCGCTTGAAACCACTTGAGAACTCTTCCTTCTTTTCTCTATATAATTCAATTAATAAAAGTACCGCTTTGTCCGGCCATACGAATGTTTTTGATTTATCTAAAAATTAAATTAAAAGGTAAACACAAATTTTAAAGATCAAGAAATATTAGTATTTATATATATTATTCTTAAACTTGCATGAATATACTTTTATACAAAATTAAAGAGTTGATTATAGACATTGGTTACACAAAAATAAAGTGTGCATCTTACCAGCATTGTTTTTATCAACAGCATTTTCATTTATTAAATCTTCCAGTTCAGCTACCGGCTCGATATTATTGTTTTTATTTACGTCTTGTTCCTTCGCAATAAGGTTTTGCAAAAATGCTGAGTCTATGAAAAACAACACAATGGTTAAACTAGCGTCTAACCTATACATTAAAAAAATCAAGATAAAAATAATACATTAATTTTACCTTGGTTTGCTTTCTTCATATCTTCTTTATTTAAAAATAAAGTTATTATTTCATTATTTTTTTCTATTAAGACCGGAAATTCATGCAATTGCTGTTCCATCGTAATGATGGGTCCGTTGTCCGTTGTTCGTTCCGAATTACTTCTTCTTTTATGTTGCGTTCTGTTGCGTTCCGAATTACGCAAGAAGCGCATAGACTGCATAAACGCATCAGACGCATCAACTGCCTCAAGTCGAAATAGAAGCAGTCAATGCGCTGGAAGGAGTGCTAAGAATTCAGTACGATTAGTACAATCTAAGGGATTCTCAGCGCTACCAAAGCGCTCCCAATGCGCGCATTGGTTAAATCGGAACGACTTTCTATGCAGTCTATGCGTTTCATGCGCAACTCGGAACGGACCCATAGTCTCAATTCTCTCCAACCTTTTAAATTCCGTCGCTGCCGAGCACTCTACGTAGTGCCCTTGGCTGCATTCCACACGAAGTCAACACCCTGTATAATTCCTTCTGTTAACCGAGCATCCTGTAGATGTGTCCAGGTTAACACACTCCTAGTTCCTCGAACCTTCCTTTTGAATTACAAGGCTAGGGCTATATGGAATAAATGCTATTTAGTATCGATATTACATTTCCCATAAAAGATTATCCTCCCCTCTCCCTCTAAGTAACTGATATCCTGTTTCTGCGAAATTCAAATCACTTATTTTCTTAAATAAATTTTCTAATCTTCAATTTCAACGGCATAAATCTGAGATATTATATTGAATAAATTTAAGTATATTAAATAATTATCAAATATTCTTTAAATATATACTGTGACGTTGCCGTCCCGCGAGCGCGTCCACCGAGTTCCTCCCTAAGCGCGAAGCGCAGACCGAAGGGCCGCGTCAGGCGCAACCTAACGAGAACCGTGTCGCAGCCTCCAGAGAGGCGTCTGTTACCGTTGATTTCTTTCGAGGGTTATAGAATTTTATTTTATTTTTTTTGGTACGAGCGAATGATTACGGAGGCAATCGAGGCAGAGGAGAGACTGAAGGCCCGGCTAACGGAGAGATTATACGGAGATCGCGAAAGAAAAGCGAGCGCGAAGGAGAGCGGAGAACACAGAGCATGAGCCGGAAGCAAGACCCGTAGCATCCGGCCGGAGAGAAATCAGCTGGGGAGCCTTTGCGCCGGGCCTGTACAACGGGCCTTAGCCAAATAATAATCGGAATATCGCGGGTACCCGCGCCACGGCCTTGAGCGTGTCGCTTACCGACGTTGTCGCGTGCCGCCGCGTGATTGGCCGCGATAACACGCACCCCGCGTGCGCAGCCTTGGGGAAGGCCCACAGCCATCGATCCTGGATCACAAGAATCCGGGAATCAGCCTGTCGCGACCCGTGCTGACGAGAGGAACTCGGACCGCCGCTGCCGTTTTCGTTCTGATTGCCGATTGCCGTTTTGAGAAGGACGAGCAGTTGCCGTCCTACCGAACCTGAGTGAGCCAAGATGCCGGTGAGATTGTCCTCCGTATTTCACGCCACGTGCGATCGCGCCCGGGATCGCTGCACTCTGTCGACGTTGCCGCAATTTCTTTTGTGTAATTTATGCCCGATAATTAATAGATTTTTTGGCGACGGCGCCGACAAGTGGCCTCGATCCCCGGAGCCCTCAAAGCACAGGCCTTGTGTATGATAGTTAATTTATTTTGACCGCGCTATTGTATTAAAGTCTTGTCGTCTCTCTGGAGATTCGCGTCGCGGATCTGTCGTCGTGGGTAGCTTATGCGTCGTTACTGAGTGTCGAATGTGTGTCGTACGAGTGAGAGAGAGTGATCGAGTGTCGCGTGAGATAGGCAAATACCTGCGTTAGCGAGTAGAATGCGAGTGTGAATGAGAAAATTGTGCCGCGTTTCCTAGCCGCCTTTGTCGGCGGATCGAATTCGAGATGGTTCGCGTCTGTAGGGAAAATTTCTAAGCGGTCGGCGAGGCCGAACGACTGTAGATCGTCGTTGTAATTTGCCGTCGGGAAATGTCCGACTTATGATATTTCGTCGTTGTAAGAATTTCGGACGCCGGAACGAACACCCAGTCTCGTAAGCAAATCGCTACCGCCGAACGAGGCGAGCGTTTATTATTACGGGTGGTTATTTTGATGTCTTGCGAATCTGGTTCTTATCAATTACTATGTTAACCTTTACTTCACTTATCTTTAGTCGGGTTTAACATCTTTCAATATTATTCATTCTGTTCGCCGATTTTCTGATCCGAGATTGTCGTATCTTTAATATTCCATAGTTCTTTATTATTACTTTTCTGTGCCGCGTTTCTCACCATTATTTATCTGTCCATTATCACTCTGAAACTGTTTATTATCAATTATCTCTGATTCTTTTCTTTTAATCGGAGTTTTAAATAATTGACCAGAACTAGCTTCAAAATATTTATTAAAAATTCACGACGTTTCGACCATGTGGTTGTGGTCCTTTTCAAGTGAATAAACTGAAAGTACATATATATACTTTGATTAAGTTGTTTTTACAAATTAGAACAATTTTTAAGAAGAAAGGCAGCCACTTACAAGTAAACGTTGATTGACGATTAATATCCAACCGTGTCACATTTTATATAAGTTGAGTTACAGATTAAAAAGTTAAAACGAACAAGCAACATGTCACAACGAAGGATCGTCAGTTTCTGTTTAAATTAAGATAAAGATGTTTAGATGACCTTAATTATTTTGTCATATATACTATTCAAACATTCTGTGTCCCTTTGTGAGTTGATCGTGTTGCCAAATTTTTTAATAAAGAACATCTCTGCTAACTCTCTCTTTCTTAAATGTTTTTCGCTATGTAAGATATTATAAGTTTTCCAATCGAAATCGTGCGCAAATTCCGATCTATGCTTACTTATGACAGAGTGAGAAGACGGGTGCAGTTTGATATTGTTGCAATGTTCTTTAACGCGTGTACTGAGGTGTCGTTTAGTCTGGCCTATATATGAGGCAGTGCAATCATTGCATTTTATTTGGTAAACCACGTTCGTATGTCGGTCTTTAGTTAATGAGTCTTTGCCACGCTTTATTATAGTATTAAGTTTTTTAGGTAGACTATAAACCACTCTCAAGCCACTATTTTTTAAGGAATAAGCAACATTGTCAGTAACATATTTGACGTACGGTAGCGAAATATATGGAATTTTATCAGATGATTCACAATTAATGGTGTTACTTGTATTATCATTATGTTTCAAAAAATTGATTCTCTTGTGTATAAAACGCTTAATAATTTGTTTAGGGAAACCATTATTAAATAAAATTTCTTCAACTATTTTGATATTATCTCTGTGGAAACGGTCGTCCGATAATAATAGAGCATGGTCAACAAGATTATAAATAGTGTTACATTTATATTTAAAATGGTGGTTGGAGAGATAATTTATATATCTACCCGACCATGTGGGTTTTTTGTACCAATTGGTTATAAGTTTATTTTCCTGACGTATAATAGTAGTATTTAAGAAAGTAATTGAAAAATTGCACTCAATCTCATGTGTAAACTGTAAACGTTCGTGGTACTTATTAAACGAAGTTAGTATCAAGAGACACGGTAGTGTCTCGTGCCAAGTACCGCGAAGCAACGAAAGACGCACCGTGTATCTATACGCGAGCCGGTCAGTTGAGATACTCGAGATTATCAGACCTGAATAACCGCTGAACGGATTGAGTTTTTATTAGGCTTAATCGATAGCTTGGGTTTAAGTTATATAAGGAAAGTGTCTTTATTTTTGCTCTACATGTTATATAAACAGATATATTACGACGCAAAGTCGAGATGTGAAAATTTTCGTTTAAGAAACGTCACCGTCACCGTCACCGTCGTCATCGCTACACGTATACTACACGTACACAACACATACATAGATATATAGTAGTATCGCGCTACACGTATATACACGTACACAACACATGCAATAAATAGCAATGTGTGCATCTTGTACGGTTGACTTGTTTGGCGGAAGATCGCGCTAGCAGCGCTCTGCGACATTGGCGGCATGCGTTATTTACGGCATGTGCGAGGTTATTAACCGCACTTTCGAGTCGAAAGTTTCGACAATATCTTCCCAGTAAAGACAACAACAGTAATATAATATCAATGTGTTATAATTTCCACTCAACAATGTAACTGTTATTATGTACAAGGCGTTACATTTTGCAGTTACATTGCTGAGTGGGAAATTATAAACATTGATGTTATGTTACTGTTGTTGTCTTTACTGGTAAGATACTGTCGAAACTTTCGACTCAAAGGTGTTAAAACGCATCACATGTTTGATGATTGTATGTACAAAAAGTATACAAAAAGTATACAAAAAGTGTGGCAGTTTTCTTCTGGTAATCAGGTAATTATTTCATATCTCATACACACATTATAAATAAATCATTTATAGTGCGTATGCTTTTAAATCATTGTGTATGCAAGATAACTCGTATAATATATATGCATCTTTATTTTCTTTATTATTACTAATAACTTGGTTCATTAAAAAATAGAAAGAATTGTATGTAGGAAATATTTATAAAATATATTGTTTCTTTAGTTTTTTCAACCAACCAAGTTATATTTGTAAAAATGCATGTATTATACGAGTTTTCTTGCATACATACTGATTTAAGTGATTATTTATTTTTTTCAGCTTTTAAAAAAAGATGAGAACAGTTTCCTTTTACTTTATGCCTACCAATTATTTATGTTATTGCATCATGGTGTTACGTAGTCAGCTCGTTACTAGGTACGATAGATAGACTGATAGACTGTCATGCGGCAAGGTATTACAATCAGAGCACAAAGTTTAGCGCAATCTTGGATCAGCTGACAGATAGAGTTGGCACAATGTGCCTTATGGTCACATTATGCTTGTTCTAATTGAGCATGTCTATTTATATATAGCCTGTCACTGGATACATTTACACACGTAAGAAATAACATATAACACAATCTATAACACGTGCAAAGGGGACTAGAGAAAATGTGATGATTACATGTTATTGTTTTGTCATACAACAGGACTCTTTTACAAGGGAAGACCAGTCACAAATTTATCGACATTTATCGTCTGAAAATCCAATCATGAGACTATTACACAGATTGCTTAGTATGTGCTAGTAACGATGCATTTTACGCTGGTTTATACCTCTTACACTTTACCGAGGGACCTATCTGTGAGTACAATTGATTATACAGTAATGTAAATGACAAAATTGCCTTCATTTTAATATTTCCCGCATATATAAACGCTATTTTATCGAAGCTTTGTATCTATGCAAGTTGTAATGTTTAGTGTTGTAGAAATATCATTTTATTCATTTTGCTTTGTAACATAGCGATCATGTACTGTCGCTTTCAGAATTGGGAACATTAAGTATCGCTAGTAGTCTACCTTTGAGCGCGTTCGATGAAATTCCGAAACAAGAAACGGACCATTCATCGCATGGACAGATCTGAACATTTGCCGATATAACAAAAAAGTTATTACCACCAACAATGCCAATGAAGACATATATATATATATATATATATATATATATATATATATAGAGAGAGAGAGGGAGAGAGAGAGAGAGAGAGAGAGAGACAGACAAACAGATTTTTTTATACGTACAAGTATATAAATAAAGAATGTTTTGAGCAAATGAAAATGACTCACTGAGGTGATAATTAACTGATAATTGATCTCTCTCAATAATCTTATCTTTTTACATTTAATTAATAACCCTTGGTAACTTTGGTAATTCTTGTTAATAATTTTGTAGGAACATTTAAAAAAGTTAGTCGCATACCCTTTATTTCTAAGATAACAAGTCAATCATATTACATGTAACACTGTCTGATATCTTTCTAAATATAGTCAAACAATGTTTAATGCTAACATATGTCAAATATAATGTCAAAAAATATTAGACAAGCATAACGATATGTTAGCAGTACTGCCAGTGATACAACATACGTATTGAATGTCTTTATTTCTGTACTGATAATTATTGTAATAATTACCGTATAAAGAACAATTTGTTGTAGGGTTTTCGCATATTGTGCTTACAGATGAAACTACTTTATTTACGCTGTTGGTATTTGAATGAGTACACGGAATTTCGAAGATTTCTTTCTCTCAAAAACCTAAATGTATACTCATTTCATTTTAAGTTTAAGAAGATACGCACGGATATAACGACTCTATTATTTACATTATTGGGGCTATTAAACATCTCGCTTATAATAAAATAATTTACAAATTTACACACACGTGTGTGTTGTGTGTGTGCGCGCGTATGTGTATATAATAAAATAATGGAATATAAAATAATAAAATAAAATTCTCCTTTTAATAAATTTTATATTTCATATATATGTATATATGGAATATAATTTATTAAAAAGAGAAATCGAGAGAGAGAGAAATGTGTGTGAATGGAAAAAAGGGAGAAAGTAGAAATATATTTACTAATGATTATTAGCAATGTACACATGCACACACACACACACGTGTGTAAATTTGTAAATTATTTTATTATAAGCGAGATGTTTATAGCCCCAATAATGTAAGTAATAGTCGTTTTATCCGTATGTATCTTTTTAAAATAAAATGAGTATACATTTAGATTTTGGAGAGGAAGAAAGATCTCGAAATTCAAATACTAACAGTGTAAATGAAGTAAAGTTTTATCTATATAGTATACATGTGCTATGAAGCACAAACAATATGCGAGAACCCTACAGCAAATAATTATTCTTTATATGATAAATAATTACAATAATTTTCAGTACAGAAATAAAGACATTTAATACGTATGTTGTACATATGTTTCGTATAATGTTAAATAATGGTAGCACACTATATATATACGAGTATATATATATATATATTGTGTGTGTGTGTGTGTGTGTGTGTGTGTGTGTGTGTGTGTGTGAGAGAGAGAGCATACAATATTTAAGAAATAAAATGTATTATCTACAATTCAAATATTTATTTTATTTTTTTTATTACAATTAGGAGGTACTAAGACCTCTATTAGGTACCTATGAGCTATCTAAGACTAAACTTATTAACTAGAAAAACACAAAATACAGCATTTTCAGTTATACATAGGCTGTTCCGGAATTCACTGGTAGTACTGCCAGCATATTGTTTACCAAATGTTAGACAAGGATAACAATATGCTAGTAGTACTGCCAGTGAATTTCGGAACACAGTCGTAGAAAAATCAAAATAAATCATCATAATAATGCTATTCTGTATAGCTCATTTCCAAAAAAAAAAAAAAAAACTAGGATCAGATATTTTCAGTTATATATAGACTGTGTTCCAGAATTCACTCGTAGTACTGCCAGCATATCGTCATCTTTGTTTACCAAATGTTAGACAAGAATAACAATATGCTAGTAGTACTGCCAGTGAATTTCGGAACACAGTCGTAGAAAAATCAAAATAAATCATCATAATAATGCTATTCTGTATAGCTCATTTCCAAAAAAAAAAAAAAAACTAGGATCAGATATTTTCAGTTATATATAGACTGTGTTCCAGAATTCACTCGTAGTACTGCCAGCATATCGTCATCTTTGTTTACCAAATGTTAGACAAGAATAACAATATGCTAGTAGTACTGCCAGTGAATTTCGGAACACAGTCGTAGAAAAATCAAAATAAATCATCATAATAATGCTATTCTGGATAGCTCATTTCCAAAGAAAAAAAAACTATAGGATCAGATATTTTCAGTTATATATAGACTGTGTTCCAGAATTCACTGGTAGTACTGCCAGCATATCGTCATCTTTGTTTACCAAATGTTAGACAAGGATAACAATATGCTAGTAGTACTGCCAGTGAATTTCGGAACACAGTCGTAGAAAAATCAAAATAAATCATCATAATAATGCTATTCTGGATAGCTCATTTAAAAAAAATAAAAAATAAAAAAACTATAGGATCAGATATTTTCAGTTATATATAGACTGTGTTCCAGAATTCACTGGTAGTACACAGTACGCGAACAAAATATAAGGAAATAAAAAATATTCATTAATGATGAAATAAATACGCCCGACTGGTTGTCCGCGTAAGTCTGACAATGAGTCTGCTTCGTCGGGATGTTTTTCTTGATGGGCGCAGTCATGACACCGCCAGCAGTCTCGACCAGAGAGAGAGTCCTTATACAAATATATTATAAATATATTATAAATATATTATAAATATATTATAAAAATATATATATTATATATAAGTATATTATGTATTATAACAATATTTTATAAATATATTAAAAATATATAAAAATATATTATAAATATACCTTTTATTGTTGATTATTTTCTCTTCCCCTGCCTCGTTGATTATTTCCTCTGCCTCTGCCTCGTCCCCGTTTTGGCCCCCAATGATAGTTGGGGGCTGACAGTTTATAAAGAAATGTCATAAAGTGATGGTCTTGTACCCTAACACCAGCTCGTTTTCCCCTTGGCCTCCAATCTGTAATTATCAAAGTTTTATCTCATTGTTAGTTAGCTCTGTATATAGTACAGTAGTATTGTAACTTATTCTAATTCAATCAAATGCAGCACATTAAAAAAGTATTTCTTCGCTTTATTCTATAAATACTTTTTTCACATGCGCTGCATTTGATTGTATCTGTGATATGATACATACTTGCACACAAGTGCACAAATATAAAACAAATCTTATTGTATTCTAATTTAACGTTGCGATCACAAGTACAATCAAGTGCAGTAGAATAAAGCGAAGAGATATAAATACTTTTCTCATTTGCTGCACTTGATTGTATCTGTGATATCAAGAGACATGGTTAGTGTCTCGCCAAGTGATATACACTTTAATTGCACAAATATAAAACGCATTTTATTGTAAAGAATGATTTATGTAATCAAACGACAGCAATATAGTAGCTTTGTGACTTATTCTAATTCAGCGTTGCGATCACAGGTACAATCAAGTGTAGCATATAAGAAAAGTATTTATATGTTCTCTTCACTTTATTCTATAAATATTTTTCTCATATGTGCTGCACTTGATTTTATCTGTGATCGCAACATTGCATTAGAATAATAAGTCAGAACTACCATGTCGCTTGATTACATAAATCACTCTTTAGAATATACAATAAGATTGTTTTATATGTTAAAGGTATATAATACTTTTTAAGGACTTACGTGGATTTTGCTCGTCGGGCACAGCAGGCCCAGGTCCATTATTATTCACAGGAACGGCAGGACCAGCTTAATTATTCACAGGAACGGCAGGACCAGCTTCATTAGTCGGAACGGCACGGCCAGGTTCATTGTTATTAACGGCAGAAACGGCTCTCCTAGGTATAATAAACCTAGGTTTAGTAGAGGGAACGACAGGCTCGCTGATCGACACGTTGGCCGACGCGTCAGGCGACACGTTGGCTGGCGCGCCGGGCGACACGTGGGCCGATGCGCCGGCCGGCGCGTCAGACAGCATGTCACTTGCTGCGTCAATTTCGAGTATTAAATCATCCATTAGGATCTGAAAAAAGAATAAAATTTTTAGAATGCACACGCAGATATTTCTATATTAATAGTTTAAAAAGATACTTACATCTCTTTGTGTTGCTTCATCCATTTTCGTTGATCTTGTTATGCCTCGCGGTGCGAGCGCATGAAAATTCGGGATCGTTGCCGAATGAGGAGCTGGGGCCCCGGAATCGTCAGGGTCTCGGGGTCAAATAACTTAATTCTTGTACACTTTTCAACTCTTTATTTTAATTAAACAAGTTCACTTGATACACTGGCGCGTGTTTATTTAATACACCTTTCTGCGCTAGGTTATAAAGTATCGTTCGCGGCTCACGGCGCGTTAAATTATGTTTCGTTGATCTCTCGCGACTTTGGCGCGTTAAACGATTCCCGTATTAGCGATAATTTAATTGATCTGGTATTACTCAGATTTGATATACGACTGCCCGGCGCGCATCCGCGGCGGGCCTTTTATCTCTTCGTTATTTCCGGGATTTTCGGGGGCGCGACCAAAGTCCAAGTGCAAGCGAAGCAGGTTTAAAGTTGAACCTCTTCGCTTGCACTTTCGCAAGTTTTTTGGGCGATCGCGCGTGAATTGCTATGCGAGCATTCCGCGCGGTCAATGCCCTTCTATTTCGACATTTCATATTGAAAAATGTGGTTATAGCTTCCGGGCTATAACACCCCTCCCCCGTAGAAAAAAGAAAAACGGAGGCACGGAGTTTTTCTCTATCCCAAAAAATAGTTTTACTTAAGTATATTACAGTAGTGTTTTCCCGTGTACATATTTTTATTATAATCGTTTGTACTTATTACTAAAATCTCGTACTCTGACTTCTTCTTAATATAGACCTCGGTATGCGGAAGTCGTCTTCGAAGAATGAGACTGAGGGTCGTCTTAACGGTTTTTGTTTATTTCTCTTTCTTAGTACTATGTAAATTATTATTGCTATGGTAATTACTGTTATCAATATTCCGCTCGTTGCCATTGGGTAAACGAATTGTTTTTTCGTATAGAACTTATTCTCGTTGTTTTGTAAGTCTTTATTCATATCTTTTAGCTTATTTCTCAATTCCACTAGTTCGGATTGATGCTGTAGTATATTTTGTTGTTCCTCGTCTAGTGTGTTCGTATTGTCTCGTAAGAGTGTTAAGTTTGCTTCTGGTAAATAAGTTTCTATACTGTCATCGTTTTGTATGGCTTCTTTCGGCTGAATAGTGATTTCAGTCGTTTTTATTTTACATTTATTTCTTATTCTAATTTGACCCGTTTTCTTAACTATTTTTCTTATTTCGTTATGATCCTCGCATTGGATCGTTATCGGTTGTTCGTTTATCGTTGAGTATAGCCAAGTGAGGGGCTGACGCAGTGGTATCCATATTGTGTTCGTCACAATTATGTGTCTAGTATTACAGCTCTCGTGTTGGTGTTGTAAATACATTTGTACCTCGCATGGTGTGTGTGAGTTTAAACGGTGTATTGGGTGTGTTTTTTCGCAAACGTATTTATTTTTTATTTGTATACATTTGTCTAACTCTTTTTCTTTTATCTCAATATACGTCAGTCCTTCCTTATCTAATGCTATTAGCTCGTTTCTTATTTCTACCTGTGTGAATATGTTTTTGCTGTCGTATGTAGGTAAAGGAATTACATTTATTATGTCGTATATTGGTTGTGCGATGAGCGGGAAACGCATTATCGTAGTTATAACCGGTCCTTCGCGGTATATGTTTAATTTAATATATTTCGCTATTTCCAACCATTCCTCGCTTCTTATTTCGAAGGGGAAATACAAGCCTTGAGGTAATTGGAGCGCTGCCTCTTTTAAATGTGTTATAATGTCGCTGATAGGTGTTAGTAAAGGATGCATTATACCTTTACTAGCATATGTGAGATATTCTATCACGTCTTTCGCGTCCCTAATTAGGTCGGTTATCATCGCGGTAATTACCGTGAAATGTTCGGTTATTTCTTCTCGCGTGTAATATTCCCTGACATAATGATTTAACAATTTACCATTATGGTCTAGTATGTTTTCTAGTTTGTCTAAATGTACTATAGTACTATTTAGGACCTTAATTTGATTTTTTGTAACATGTTGCAACGTTTGCTGCTTATTCTGTAAAAGATTTAGTTGTTCATTTATTAGTTCCCTATCGTTCGCGTCCATTGTGCCGAACAAGGTTTTCGCTATTGACCCGATTCCGTCTACGAGACCTCTACGTTTGTTCGTCCGTGTTTTGTACAAGGTGTTTATTAAAGTAACTAATTTTGCTAACTGTTTCGACTCGTTTTTTACGATTTCTTTTAAGTTGTCGCAAGTACGTTTGTTGTGGTCGTCTGATTTTATTTGTTCGCATGTTTCGTATGTTTGTTGCGTGTATTTGTTTATTTGCCATGTCTTGTCATTTAAGGCCGTTATATCCAATTTGGTAACGATTTTCCATGTTTTCGTTACTTGCTGCAGTTGTCCTATTTTTTCGAAGTACACTCCTGGATGGTTGTGAAATTCCTTGATTTCGTATCGGTGATTTGTATCGTGCTGCTCGGTTAGCGCTGATCTCATCCCGAATATGAGTATTCTGGAATTACATATTTTATCCTTTTATCGTTTCTGTCGGATATAATTTCAAAAGTTTTTTATTTCATATATTTTGTGCGGTGTTACTGAAATTTTTCTTCAGTCAGTTTTTTACTGTCTACCCGCGCGTTTCCTTTCAATAATTACGCACAATTTATCAAAGATGGTGTGCGCGAATTTGCCTAGACGCGAGACTTATTTCGTTTTTCCACTACCTGTGGAGGAGGAGGAGGCTCCCAACGGGGGGCTTTTCTCCTACGCGGAGATGTATGCTGTGTTGTCTCGCCTTGCCGAGACATATGACTGGGGTCCGGCTAGGGGTTGGTTGGTCGAGGGTGCAGGGTGGTTTTACCCCCTTACTCTGTTCGACCGATTTTCCCCGGGCTTTACATGGGAAGTTCCCTCGATTTCGGAGGTTTTCCGTCGTGTCCGCCTCAACTTTACATTTGATATGTTGTGGCGGTTTTTTCTCGAGCGCCGCTTGGAATAGGGTAAGTGTCTTTTTATTCATTCTTTATTAGCGTTTTTATTTTATTTGCATGTGTCTGTAGCGTTTTCTTTCGCGAGCTTGGGCGTTAAATTCGAGTATCCGGTGTTAATATAATATTCTGGCGGATATTATTTCTTTTAGTCCTACTCTTATTAACTTACGGGTTTTCGGTTTCTCGGATTTTTTACGCTGCTACTGACGCTTTTTTCTTTAGTCTGCTTTTGGCTGTCGATCTGTCGTTATATCTTTAATTATTATAAAAAATATGTCGTGCAAAGATTGCGGTGAAAGTTTTTTCATGAGAGGTCGCACTCTCTTATGTGAGTGGTGCAAGCGCGGGCCCGTCGTAGGGCTCGAGTCCTCTAGTGACCCGGTCGTACGGGCTCTTTCTGCCGTCTACAGGGGTGGCAACACCCCTTTTTCACTGCGCGTGACCGTGGATGTGGCCAGTGGTCGGCGCACAGTGTCCGAATTAGTGCCCTGGAGTCGGGGATTTATTTTCGATGTCCCGTACCTGGCTCGTTACCGGGTGCTTGCTCCGGATTGTTTTCCTTGGATGCGGCTCACTGAGTAAGTGTTTTATTTTTTATTACCCGTCTATAAACGCTTTTAGTCTGTTTGTGTGCATGCGTATTGTCTTCCTACCCTTTTTAACCGTATAGTTCACGTCGGAATTTTTTTCAATTATCGTGTACGGCCCTGTCCATAGCGCGTCTAATTTTTTTGATCGTCCGCGTCGTAGTGTCTCGTCATATACGAGTACTTTGTCGCCTACTTTAAATTTAATTTCTTTCGCGGTTTTGTCGTAGTATTCTTTTGATTTTCGCTTTTCTTCTTTTATATTTTCCCTTGCGTTTTGGTTTGTTGCCCGCAGCCTTTCCCTTAATTCTTGCGCGTAGTCTTCGTAACTGTACGTCGCTCGCGGGGGCTTAAACAGTGCCGTAGGTAGGCTGGCTTGGTGCCCGTAGACTAGCTCGAACGGTGTATAGCCCGTGGCTGTGTGCGGGGTCGTGTTATAGGTGAACATTGCGTAGGGTGTCCACTCGTCCCAGTTTGTTTGATCTGAATTTATATAGTGACGAAGGTATTCGGCGAGGGTGCGATGCGATCTCTCTAGCGCTCCGTTACTTTCCGGATGATAGGCGGTTGTTTTTATTTTTTCGATTTTAAGTAATTTACAAGTGTTTCTAAAGATTTCACTCATAAAATTCGTGCCTTGATCCGTTAAGATTTTATCCGGTAGTCCGTATTCGAGTACGATTTTTGTAACGAATTCCTTACTTATTGTATTCGCTTCCTGATTCGCAATCGGTATCGCCTTACTAAATTTCGTGAGGCTATCTTGAAACGTTAGTAAATATTTATTTCCGCTTGTAGTTTCCGTTAATGGTCCGACGATATCTAACGCGCATTTTTCGAACGGTTTTGTGGGAGTATCTGTAATGATAAGCGGTGCTTTATTTCGTCGCGATAATTTATTTTTTTGACACGACTCGCATTTCGAGATATATTTCTCGACGTCTTTTGTTATACCCGGCCAATTGTGATTTAGCCGGATTCGATTTATCGTTCTTTCTACTCCTTGATGTCCTCCTGTGGGGGCATCGTGATATTCGTAGATTATTTGCCGCTTTTCCTCCTCTGTGTAGATTTTTGCTTCTTCTTCTTCTTTTACTTGGAGAATTTCTTCCTCTCTCTCTTCCGTTTCCGCGTCTCTTGTTACCTGGCGGTTCAACGCGTCGGCGTTCGCGTTCGCTCGTCCGGCCTTATGAATGATTTCATAGTCGTATTCTTCTAATTTTAACCTCCAGCGGATTAATCTTGAGCCGGGGTCTGTTACATTGAATAGCCAGATTAATGGCTTATGATCTGTAATTATTTTAAATTTTGTTCCATAGATATATGGTCGGAAATGCTTTACTGCCCATACGATGGCTAGTAATTCTTTCTCTGTCGTATTATAATTTTGTTCCGCACGCGACAGTACTCTGCTTGCGTAAGCAACGGGGCGGTCACTGCCTACCTGTCCTTGCGATAGCACGGCTCCGATTGCATAGTCGGAGGCATCCGTGGTCACGTTAAATTCTTCACTGAAATCTGGGTATTTCAATACTGGCGCCGTAATTAATTTTTCTTTTAATGCTTCAAATGCATTCTGTTGCTCTGCCGCCCATGCGAATTTTTCGCTCTTCTTCGTTAATTTCGTTAACGGTTTGGCGATTCGCGAAAAGTCCTCGATGAACTTTCGATAATAACCTGCTAACCCTATGAAGGCTTGGATGTCCTTCACCTTTTTTGGTATCGGGAAATTTTTTACTGCGGTTAGTTTCGATGGGTCCGGCATTATTCCGTTTTCGGATATGATGTGCCCTAAATAGATTACCTCTTTACGCAGGAATTCGCATTTCTCCGGTTGCAATTTCAAATTGTTTTCCCGTAATCTCCGCAGTACTTCCGTGAGTCGTTTGTTGTGGTCCTCTAGGCTGGATCCATAAATTACGATGTCGTCGAGGTAGACGAGACATCTTAGCCCTTGCATCCCTATCAGCACCGAATTCATCAGTCGTTGGAAGATTGCTGGTGCATTCCTTAATCCAAACGGCATGCGATTGAACTCATAGTGTCCGTAGGGGGTTGAGAAGGCTGTCTTCTTTTTATCATGCTCGGCCATTGGTATCTGATGATACCCCGATGCTAGATCTAACGTAGTGAAATACTTGGCGTTTCCTAGTTGATCCAATATATCGGTGATATTTGGTAACGGAAACGAGTCGCCTATCGTTAGATTGTTTAGTCGTCGGAAGTCTATTACTACGCGGAGTCTCGGTTTTCCGGATGCGTCAGGTTTCTTCGGCACTACCAGTAATGGTGCGTTCCATTGGCTGGCGCTTTTCCTGATTATTCCATCTTCTAACATTTCCTGTACCTGTTTATTTACTTCCGCCTTATGCTTCTCGGGAAGTCGATACGGTTTCATGTTAACCGGGGCGGTGTCGGCGCGCGTGCTTATCTCGTGCTCTATGGTCGCGGTGCAGGACATTGGTTCTCCGCTCAAATGGAATATATCACTGTACTCCTCGCATATCCTATGTATCGCTTGTTTTTCTTCGTCATTTAAATGGTCGGTCCGTAATATTTGTCAGATTTCATTTTGTCGTGACGAGTAATTTCGCGTTTTTTCGGACTGTATTGTATAGATCGCGTGTGGGTTATCTACGTCTATATCTTCTATCTTTACTAGTGGTGTGCGAATTTCGATTGTTTCGTCTGTGGTATTTATAACGCTGATCGGGCACGAGTAGTTTTCCGGTTCGACTAGGCATCGTCCGATGTAAATTCCTGGCGCAGGCTCTTCCGCTTTTATGACGCCTATCTCGTTGCGATCGGTCGCGGCTTGTACAATTGTTTCGCTGCGCGGTTTTAGCGTAATTTTATTATACGGCATGAGTTTTAATACGGCGTCTCCTATTTTGAGTTCCCGCTTTTTATAGTCGCATGATACTTGTTGTTTTCGGAGAAAGTCGATTCCCAGGATGCCCTCGTATTCCATAGGGAAATCATCCTTTACGACGTAAATCGCGTGCTTAATTTTACGACCAGCTAAGTCGATTGTCGCGTACATTTTACCTATCGTCCGTGCCTTATGTCCGGTTATTCCGACGAGTGTAATTTTATCTTTGTAAATCACGGTCTCGCCCTTTAGTTGCTTAACTTTTATTAGCGAAATAGTTGCTCCGGAATCATATAGCATATTTACTTTTCCGTTTTTTGTCTCGCGGATCGGTAAGGTAATTAAATCTAGGCCGGCTGTTCCTCGCGGTGTTCGTCGTATATGCGTTACTTGATATTCGAGCGCGCGCGTCTTCTTACTTTTCTCTTCGCGTTCTTCCTCTTCGTCGCTGCTACGCTCGGTATCCGTATCCTTTTTTCGCGCTTGATATATCTTTTGTTCGCCTCTCTTTTTTTCGTTGTGCGATTTTTTATCATTATTTTCGCGCTTCGCGTGATCGGGCGTTTTCGCTTTCGGTCGGCCGTTCAGTGACCAACATTCGTCGCGGTTGTGTCCGCGTTTTTTGCAGTGTTTGCAAAATTTTTCGACCGAGTTAACGCGTGATTTATCCGGTTTCGGTAACGCATATTTGCTACTGCGGCAATCGCGCCCGTAATGTCCGGTTTTCCCGCATTTATAACATTGCGTTGTCGTTCCTCGGTTCTGTCGTGAGGAGTGCGTTTCGCTTTTATTCCGGCTAGAAAAATTGTGTGCTCGCGTCGTTGTCGGCCCTATAAGCTTTTCTTCCGTGCTCGCGCCGGTTATCGCCTCCTGCAGCGTTGCGTATCGCTGTGAGCGGACGAGGATTTTTAGGTCGTCGTGTAATCCGAGTTGGAAATTTAATAAGGCTTGCTTCTGTATTGTGTCTAATATTGCTCGTTTATATGCGGCGGAATGGTTTTCGCCTTCTATCATCGAGTCGTATAATTTCATTGCGAGTTTATCGACGCGTTGCCCGAAATTTTGCGCTGATTCGGCGGTTTTTTGTTTTAGCGAGTTAAATTCAAGCTGTAAGTGCGCGGTGCTTTGCTTGCTTTGATAACATTTTTCGAGTTGTTGCTTTAATTCGGCGTATGTTTGTATGTCTCGCGTCTCAAAGTCTTGCATGGCCTTTCCCTTAAGCTTGGTGTATAATATTGCTTGTACTAGAGATTCTTCCTCCGCGGGATTTATGTTCTGTATCGCGTATGTACTGGCGTTTAGAAATTCCTGTAGCTTATTGCGCGAAGATCCATCGAATTCCGGGATCATTATTCTCGCTTCTTTTAGTGACATGTAATTCGGCGCGGTACCACGTCGGTTTCTTATGTCTCGCTCGGTTCGCCCGTACGTCATGTGATACTCGTCGTTATCATTTTCTCGACGGTCGTATGGGTGACTCTCCGCATTCTCTATACGCGTTATTCGCGTGCTTAACGCATTCATATCTGCGCGAAGTAGATTTAATACGTCCAGTATTTGTGTGTGGTCGTTTCTGTCGGTATTGTGTTCCGTGTGTCGGGTCTCGCGATCGTGAGCGTGTACGTGTATGTCTCGACGGTTCATGCGCTGCTCCTCCTTAAGGGTGCGCGGATCGTGCCTCTGTTCGCGGTTGGTATTTAGTACCGGATTTGTCTCGCGATTTGTGGGCGGTTCGTGCACGTCGGCTAATACGACGCGTTCGTCTATGTGCCGTATGCTATTTCTAAGGTGTTCGATTTCTCGATCGATGTCGTCATTCGTCGCGTTCGCTGGCGGCGTATACATGAGCGACATTATTCCGTCTTCGTTATTTTCGTTCGGGTCGAAAACACTGCTATCGTAAGACGTTAAAGAAAATTCGCCGCGTTGCGATACGTTGCTCGGCGTTCGGCTAATGCGCGGTCTTATTGGCTTTTGGTTCGCGGTAACTGAGTCGAGCTCGTGTTTCGCGAATAAGCTTTCGTCGAAGCTAGAAAAAGGAAATTCGCGTTCTACTACTACGTTCGCAGGTAGTTCAGAATCGCTATCGCTAGAATAGTACGCGTCTAATTTTCTGCGCACTTTTTCGAGGTTTGACTGAACTCTCGGGATCGCTTTATTAATTAATATGTCGGCGTCGCGATTAGTAAACGGCAGGTCGTGTTCGTTCGCGACGTCTTCGGGTTCGCTATCGCTCGAGTGTCGGGTTTCTAACTCTCTACGCGCGTCGGCGAGTCTTTGTCGTTCTCGCAGTACGCGTAGAGTTAATCGGGCAGGTTCGCTATGTAACCACGTTCGATTCGCTATCGGTGGTACGTTAGCGCCTTCCGAATGCATGCGATAAAAGTGTATTATTCGGACTTACAGTATTACGGCTCGCATCGTTACGCTTTGCGCTGGCTGCTGCTGACGCTGCGGTTCCTCGCTCGTTGGCGGGTACGGCTGGCGGCCCGGCGTTGTCAGTTGATACGGCGGGTCGTCGCTCGCTGCTGGTGCGTTGTCCGTGCTGTTGTCGTAGGTCGGGGTGCCTACTCGGGTGTCTGCTGCTTGGCCGTTATTCTCTCACTGCTCTGCTTTCCCGTGTTGTCCGTTGTCCTTGTCCGTCAGCTGTTACACTGGCGTGCCTGATTAACCACCTTGGTTTTGTTGCAGGTCTTAGGAGCCACGAGTCCGGTGACGATCCTTCGGCAGATCCCACCGCTGCCACCAATTTTGTTATGCCTCGCGGTGCGAGCGCATGAAAATTCGGGATCGTTGCCGAATGAGGAGCTGGGGCTTCGGAATCGTCAGGGTCTCGGGGTCAAATAACTTAATTCTTGTACACTTTTCAACTCTTTATTTTAATTAAACAAGTTCACTTGATACACTGGCGCGTGTTTATTTGATACACCTTTCTGCGCTAGGTTATAAAGTATCGTTCGCGGCTCACGGCGCGTTAAATTATGTTTCGTTGATCTCTCGCGACTTTGGCGCGTTAAACGATTCCCGTATTAGCGATAATTTAATTGATCTGGTATTACTCAGATTTGATATACGACTGCCCGGCGCGCATCCGCGGCGGGCCTTTTATCTCTTCGTTATTTCCAGGATTTTCGGGGGCGCGACCAAAGTCCAAGTGCAAGCGAAGCAGGTTTAAAGTTGAACCTCTTCGCTTGCACTTTCGCAAGTTTTTTGGGCGATCGCGCGTGAATTGCTATGCGAGCATTCCGCGCGGTCAATGCCCTTCTATTTCGACATTTCATATTGAAAAATGTGGTTATAGCTTCCGGGCTATAACAATCTTCAATAAACTTTTTGAACAAATGAATAACAGTGGAGTTACGTCATAGACTATGCTAGTGTGCATGTTCAAGATTTATCCTTTCGTTTTTGGCATCATTTTCATCGTGTGCTTTTACGATAATTGACGGCGATTTTTAAATAAGTATGGAGAGAGAGAAATAAATATATTAATTATTTAATGTTAATAGTAATCATTATATGTTATTATAGCAATTACTATTAAAGTATGCATTCAAAATTTATAACCTGTTTTACAGATCCGAGAATATATTAATCCAAAATAATATATTTAATAGAGCAGATACAATAGCAATTGTAAAAGTAAAGAGTCACAGAGGAATAAAGATTATAATTGCGCAATATTGTTAGGTAATTACGATTAATATTCTCTCTCTCTCTCTCTCTCTCTCTCTCTCTCTCTCTCTCTCTCTCTCTCTCTCTCTCTCTCTCTCTCTCTCTCTCTCTCTCTCCCTCTCTCTCTCCCTCTCTCTGTCATTTTCTGTTATAATGTATTTATAACCTTTTTATTTTTTACAGGTCACAGAGCAATAAAGATCCTACTTGTTCAATATTGTTAGATAATTCTCTCTCTCTCTCTCTCTCTCTCTCTCTCTCTCTCTCTCTCTCTCTCTCTTTTTCTCTCTCTCTCTCCCTCTCTCTCTCCGAAACCGCAGCTCTCTATATCTTGAAAACAACGCTCGACTCCAACCATATTGCCTTATTGTCAGTGCGAAAAATTATCAAAATTAATTGGCTGCTCTGGCGCTGTATAAAAAAGCTGCCATAAGAGCTGAATTATTATTAAAATATCGGCTGCAACATAGCGCTGAATTCTGGCTTGCCATAGGCGCCTAATCTGGCTTGCCATAGGCGCCTAATTAGAAAAATTAATTTTGAGCTTACGCACTAAAACAAAAATTTATATAAAATTCGTCAAGATAATTATTCGCTCATAAAGTTATTGCGTTGTTATATATATATATACAAAAGTTATATATATATATATATATACAAAATGTGTGCAAATACAAAAAAACATATAATTTTATTGCCTAGAGATAAAGATATCATTGTCCGAGGAGAATGGTTAACCGACATGCATATGGAACATTTCGATCATCTTGTACAAACTTATTCAAATTATAAACCTGTCGAAACGTGGCGAATCCAATGTCTTGATACAATTCAGCCTGTACCAGAAAGTAAAAAGCATATACAAATATTGCATAGTTCGTCAGGTCCATCAGATGGACATTGGGTGTGTAGTTATTACGACACGAAAAACATATTTATTTATGATTCATTAAATAATAAGAAGTTGCACAGACATCATGAACAATTCTTGAGAAAATTATTTCCAACATATAACTTCGAGGAAAATCCTGTCCAGTTTCCTACAGTACAAAACCAACCAAATAGTAACGATTGCGGGGTTTTCGCAATAGCTTTTGCAATTTCATTGTTATTTAATATTAAACCCGAAAAAGTAAAATATAATCTTAGTTTAATGCGTTCGCATTTAGTAAAGATTTTTGAATCTAATGTTATTGAGCATTTTCCACAAGATCCACAATATGGCGCTCCTCAAAAAATACTTTCATTAGCAGTAATAGAAGCAAAAGAGGCTGAAGCAGCACGTATACGTACTATACGTCAATGCGAGACGGAGCGACAAAGACTGAATCGTTTGAAAAAGATTCATGATACTCATCAATCTAAGAAAGAGTTAAATAATCAATTGCAATTATCAACAGAAAATACTCTAAAAGAATTTATGGAAACAATGAATAATATTTATGAAGACACAGATAAATATTCTCCAAGTATTAAAAATAATTGCAAAATTAACAGCAATAATGATTTGTGTTGTAACAATGAAGGAAATAGCATTACAATTTACGAACAAATTCATGCAAACAAAGATCTCGAAAATAAATGCTCTAAAAGACGTTTTCCATCTGAAGATAATGTTCTATTAGAAAGTATTAATAAAAAAGAATATCAGCATGATTTGGAAAATCAATGCGTTAACAAGCGAGCGCGTTATATGCAGGATTTAGAAAATAATGTGGCTAAACAAGATTCGTATACGCAAAAGTTAGAAAATAATCGCGCTAAACAGCGCGATCGATATAAAAAGAATTTAGAAAATAAACGTGCACAAAAACGATATCGATATAAACAAAACTTAGAAAATGAACGTGCACAAAAACGATATCGATATAAACAGAATTTAGAAAATGAACGCGCTAAACAGCAAGATCGATATAAAAAGAATTTAGAAAATAAATGTGTTCAAAAGCGATATCGATATAAACAGAATTTAGAAAATGAACGCGCTAAACAGCAAGATCGATATAAAAAGAATTTAGAAAATAAATGTGTTCAAAAGCGATATCGATATAAACAAAATTTAGAAAATGAACGCGCTAAACAGCAAGATCGATATAAAAAAAATTTAGAAAATAAATGTGTTCAAAAGCGATATCGATATAAACAGAATTTAAAAAATGAACGCGCTAAACAGCAAGATCGATATAAAAAGAATTTAGAAAATAAACGCGTACAAAAGCGTATGCGTTATTCGAAAAATTTTCAGCGCGAACACGATAGACAAAAAAAGTTAGATCCTAATAACAAATGGCTTTATAACAAACAGTATTATCAGAGAAAAAGTACAAAATCTAAACTTGACATAAATAATTGTGATATTGCCAAAAAAATCACTAAAAAGTATGAGAAATTCTGGTCGAATAACACCATAAGACTTCGTCAATCTTCAGAAGTATTTATAAAAAATATTATTAAAAACTCAGTATTAAAGGTCATATTGAGAAACGATTGGAAGCCGAAAAAATCGTACGTTGGTGCATGTGTATTAGAAACAATAATATTCGCAATATATATAAAATGTTAGCTTTGATTAAAAAAAAAGCAGAAGTGAATTTGACCCTTGTCGCAAAATGTACTACAATTGAAGATAAATTAGATGCGTTATGTGGCAAATCTGGACATACAGCCTCGTCTGAAAATTATTTCATTGATTCTACATATCATAATGTTACTTCATCGGAACCTTTGAATACGAATAAAGAAGTTCTGAATATATTACCATTAATAAAAAATGTAACTTCATCGAAACCTTTGGTAATGAATACGAAAGGACAAGTTATGAATATATTACCGTTAATACAAGCAAAAAAATCGTGGTTGTGCAATACTTCATGTAAAATTGACAATTCATTTTTAATTGATCGTTATCAGAAGTTCCTCGAAACCGTAAATATATGTACTTTAAAGAATGTACCAAAATTGATACAAAGTATTCATGAATGTACTATGAAAACTTCAAATGAGAAATTGGGCCATACGCGTAGCTGCCATATTGATTTAACACTTTGCAAAGGAATGTTTCTTCCAATTCAATTATTATCGCCTCATTTTCCACAAGTAAGATTTATTAAGCGTTTAATTTATCAACTTAAAAATTTTTATCGAAAGATGGAAAATCTGGATAAGGCATTAACTGATGCTGATTTGAATACATTGAGTGAAATGGTAACTGCTGCAGAAGAAAAAGCAGATATGTATAAACATCAACAGACAGATACAATTTTGAGCGATGATGATATTATTTTTAAATATCATAAAGCGTTTAAGGCTTTGACTAAACGTTCAACAGACACACCACGGCATATTTGCGTATCTTGTGAGAAATTATGTTATAAAAAAAATGTTTCTAAAGTCAATAGTCTTAAAGCACAAATAGACATTCGAATTTGGAGAGATTTAATGGCACACGTACAACAAGAAAAAATTAATGCGGAATATATATGTAATTATTGTGCAGGGAAATTTCGTAAAGGCCTAATGCCTGCATATTGCATCTTGAATAATCTCTTCACACATAATGTGCCCGAAGTAATATCATCTCTTAACACATTTGAAAAAATTTTTATACAGAGAGCTAAAGCGTTTCAAACTGTCCTCAAAATGGGAACAGTTATGAATAAAAAATTGCCTCAAAGGCAAATGGTACAAAAAGTTAAAGGCAGAACATTTCATTTGCCACTTCCGTTACAGGAGACATTCAATAAATTATGTCATGATACTGACCCAATAAATAATAATCACGAAATATATATTTTAGTTAGAGGTGTTCCGACAAAATCAAAGATTATTTGGGAAGAGATAGTTGATGTTAAAAAAGTATTTGACGCTTTAACGTGGTTAAAGCACAATAATGCTTTATACTCTCATATTATATTGCCAAATAGTCACAATGATATAAGTTTGGCAAAATTAAAAAATGCAGAATTCCACATGGAAGAGACAGAAAATAATGCCGAAGCGACATTGGATGAAGAGGCTGAATTATTAAATGATCCGATAGAAGAGATAATAATTGATAAAAAAGTTATATTAGAGGGTCAACAGAAAGCAATATTAACTCAAGTTACTGATGAAAATGATGGCTATTACGAACAATATACTATCTATCCCTTATATGAAAAGAAAGCAAATAAAACTTCGACAGCCTTATACCAAATGTTAAAAATTCAGGACTTGCCTTTGGATAATCGTGAACAATATTTAGATTTAATGTGTTTTCCAGATTTATATCCTTTTGGCATTAATGGACAACGTGAAACTAGACAAGTCAAACTTTTTGATCATGAATTTATTAAATGTCGTTTGACATCTAAACATCCACAATACAGATTGAATCAACAATACTTATTTTATTTATTGAACGATGCAAATATGCATCAATTAAGTCGCGGAATTTTTCATAAAATGAATGTAACTAATCCGCGAGTTCGTTATACAGCTGCAGAATATTTAGATGCAATGTCGAAAGAATTGTTGGAATCTAATCTGAGTACAATATTTTCGACACTTCGAAATACGGAGCAATATTGGCGTAAGCCGAGAAGTGATTTAAATTGTATGACGCAGCATTATGGGCCTGCGACATGGTTTTTAACACTAAGTCCGAGTGAATGGTTATGGGAAGATTTAGGTGAATATATTCGCGAAGTAAATGGATGGCACGACACTTCGTTAAGCGTTAGCGTACTTGTTGCTAAAGATCCTGTATCAACATCGAGATTTCTCGATATTAAATTTCGGGCAATGCTTGATTTTATTAGTTCCAAAGATCATCCTATTGGAGAAGTAACGCATTATTTCTGGCGTCGAGAATACCAAGGTAGAGGTATACAACATTTTCACTTATTAATTTGGATTTAAAATGCACCGATTTTCGGTGAATCTACTATTGAAGAAGTCTCCAAATTTATTTTACAACATATAAGCTGCAAAATGCCGGATCAAAGTATTTCGCCATTATTGTACAGGCGTGTTAATACGCATCAGCGACATAACGATTATTGTCTTCGATCTAAAAAAAGTAGGACGTAAAGTTATACGTCGGTGTCGTTTTGGATTTCCTCGTCCCGTTACTGAAACTTTGAATGTGAGAGATGTGGTAACTTCGATAGCCGGTAGAAAACAATTGAAACATAAAAGTAGATTTTATGATCTTCCTCGAACGGATAATGAAGTTAATATAAATGATTATAATCCTGTCCTTCTTACTGCGTGGGAAGGTAATATGGATATACAATTTATTGGTGAAAAATCATCGCTGCTTACCTGGTACGTTACTAAATATCTGAATAAAGCGGGAAAAAGTGAGTTGTCTGAGACTATCCTTGATAGTAAGAATAATATAAAGAAATCATTAGCGAGTATTCTTTGGAATATTGCTCTGCGATTTACGAATAATAGAGAATGTGGAGCTCTCGAAGCTGCTGATACATTGTTAGGTATTTCTTTATACGGAACTGATCGAAATACAACTATTAGATGGTTAGATGTTAATCAGATACAATATCGAAAATTAAAAAGCCGCAAAGAAATTGAAGCCCTTGATGCTGAATCTACTGATATATTTTATCCATCTTTGATAGATAATCATTATCCACATAGACCAAACGAACTAAAAAATATGTCTTTTTATGAATTTGCACGGTAGTACGATATCTCGAAGATAAAACCGCAAAATGAGGATATTGAATATTATAAAATAAGTAATGGTTACTATCTTAAACGGCGACAACGTGGATATCTTATTAATCATTATAGATGTGATGTTAATACACAGCCGGAAAATTATTTCTTTGCATTGTTGCTTATGTTTAAACCATGGCGAAAATTAGAGGATCTTAGAAACGAATGCGATACTTATGCTGAATCTTTTCACAAGGTAAAACTGCATCTTGTAGAAGCATTGCAATATCATGAAAGATTAGAAGAATTGCAAAAAGCATTTGAAACTGCGAGACAATTAGTTCAGCAATGTCTAGATGATGACTTACAAAAACAACAGTCTCAGGATGATCCTGAAAATCCGATAGGTGTTCAAAATATAGAAGCTGGTGAAGCAATGCAAGATTTTAAAGATCTTGGTGATAAAGTAATTCGAGAAATTGATGTACCTGAAATGATAGCAAAATTAAATACGGATCAAAAACGAGTATTCGATAAAGTTATCAATACTGTAGAGTTGGATAAATCAATATTACGATTATATGTTAGCGGAGAAGGTGGTACTGGAAAAAGTTTCTTAATCAAGACTATTAAATGCTGGATAAAACAAAATCTCAACAAAGATACTGCTGTAGCAGCACCTACTGGTATAGCAGCATTTAATATAGATGGGTTGACAGTGCATAGATTGCTTCAATTACCCGTTGAACATGGTCATACTCCTAAGTATAAACAACTATCTGATCATGTATTGAAAGTTTTACGAGCAGATCTTAAAGATGTTATTCTTTTTGTAATTGATGAAGTGTCAATGATATCTAATTTGACTTTAATGTATATACATCTTCGATTGTCTGAAATATTTGACACTAATGATTGCGATGATGGTTGATTTGGTCGAAAGCACATTCTTTTATTCGGAGACTTGCTTCAATTACCTCCTGTACGCGAAGATCCTATCTTTATGCATTTATCAGATGAAAAAATTGCTAAACATCTCGGTTCCTTAAGTGCTGTTAATTTATGGACTACATTATTTGACTATGATGAATTGACGATCAATATGCGTCAGCAAGGAGATGACTCTTACCGTGAATTACTGTCGAGAATTCGTATCGGTTTAGTAACAAAATCTGATTGTAAGATTCTCGAAAGTAGAAAAATATCTTTTAAAGGTGATTCTTTCGAATCTAGATTAAATGAGTTATGTAATTTTATTAATAATTTACCATCGGACACTGTTTGTTTATTGCCTACTTGTAATATGTATAATGTTCTTAATGATGCAATGTTAAGTCGTATTGTTTCCAAAGAAATATTATTAATTGCTGAAGATACGATAGAATGTATTCCGTATGTAAAGAAGAAAGTATTAAAAACATTATCAAATAACGATGATGATAATTTTAGAACAGCTGGACTTTCAAAACAAATCACAATTAAAATTGGAGCAAAAGTTATGATTCGACGTAATATCGATGCTAGTTTAGGTCTTGTAAACGGTACAATTGCTAAAGTGATTTCAATTGTACAAGATACATCTACTGATTACGTAGAAAAGATTAAACTTCTTTTACCGTCAGGTTCAGAATATGCAATTGAAAGAGTAAGTGTTAAATTTGAGGTGATGGATAGAGCGTATGTTATCAGAAAACAATTTCCATTATCTCTGAGTTACGGAATCACTATTCATAAAAGTCAAGGATTGAGTTTGCAAAGTGCGATTATGGACATCGGTAACTCTGTATTTAGTTGTGGTCAAACTTATGTTGCATTGTCGCGAGTAACATCTCTAGAAGGATTACATTTAATTAATTTCGATCCTTCATCAGTAATAGCTAGCAAAGAAGCTATTATTGAATATAATCGTCTAAAACAGACACACAATCCAAAAGCAGAAATGATTACCATGTCAAAAGAACGCCATCGCAAAGTGAAAGATGTGCCATGGGCGTTGCCAAAAGTAGTTGCTTTTGTTCAAAAATCAAGTTCAGATAAAAAAGTTCGACAAAGTACTTCTTGGGTCATACATGGTTTCCAAAATACAGATGAAGTTTCATGCTATGCAAATGCAGTATTGCAATGTTTATTGCATTTAAATGTCATTAGGCAACAGTTGTTTAATTGCGATAAATCTGATGTTTTACGTATATTAATGCATCGATATGAAAATGGAATGCGTACTCTAAATACATATGCAATACGGCTATGTTTAGGAGAATATTTTTCTAACACCGCAAAACGAAATGCATCTGATTTTCTTACGACTCTTTGCGAAAAATATGATTGTATAAGAAATTTGATAGAACATCGAGTAACTTCTACTAAGTGATGCAAAACTTGTGGTAATACAAAAACTACTGTTGATAATAATATTGCTATTTCAATTCCTGTTAATAATTTGAAGAAGAAAAGTTATAATCTTAATGATTTATTAAATGTTACGTTTTCACATTGGTATCAATCACACAATGAATCATGTAAACATTGTACTGGAAATGATGATATTTAAAAATGAAATAACATTGGCAAGAGAGATAGTTGTTATTCATTTAATACTATTTTCATTACAGGATAATAAATTAATGAAAGTAGCACACAAATTTAACTTATGCGCTGTCCCAACAACTAAAGTATTAGTAGCTGGACAATTGTATAAGACAATGAATGCTATACTTCATCATGGTTCGTGTATTGATGAAGGTCATTATATAAGTATATGTAGAGAAGGAGTATCTAATATTTGGATTGAAGCTGATGATGCGCAAGTTAAAAAAAGGCAGTGGCCTAGAGGTGCTAAAGATGTTTATATAATATTTTTACAAAAGATGGCTAATAAATAATATATATTAAATATTATAAAATAAAAAAACAGTTATATAAAAAATTCTTCATTATTATTTTTACAATAAGAGTAACAAAAGTTTGAAAGATTTGGATATCTATAAGCAAAGAGGACCGTCGTATTTTAATGAAATATGACGGGGGTGGTGGCGGGTTCTTTGCTTATTTATTTAAAAATGTTTAACATATACTACAAAAGAAATGATATAATCCTTAAAAACTTACCTTTTTTAAAAAAGGTAAAAAAAGGTACCAAGTACACGCGCCATAGTATTTGTGAAAAACTTTTATATGTATTTAACAAAATAGTGTTATTTTAACTGTAAAAAACTACTGTAAAAAGCTTTCTTCAAAATAGTGTTATTATAACTGTAAAAAAACTACTGTAAAAAGCTATCTTCAAAAGAGTGTTATAACCATAAAAAATATTTTACGAATTTTAATATTGTGTAAAACATCCTACAAAAATAATGATATAAAAAAATTGCGCCAACTAAAAATGAAAGCTTATAAAAATATTTTAACCAAAAAAAGTTGTACAAAATATGTAGTTGTTTTAATTTCCTACAAAAATAATGATATCAAAAAATTGCGCCAACTGCAAATAAAAACTTATAAAAATATTTTAACCAAAAAAAGTTGTACAAAATATGTAGTTATTTTAAAAACTAAAAATTAAAAATTTTTACAAATTAAAAATTAAAAAGTTATGCGAAAATTAAAAATTTATACAAAATCAAAAAATAAAAAAATTTAGTTAAAAAAACTTGGCGCTGCTAAACTGACCAATATACTAATGATATTAAAGTACTTCGTACACACACGCACATATACTTTGAGTTAATGCAGTTATTGATGTAATTAAATTAAATTAATTATTTGTTACTTTAAGATACATTGCAGTTATTAATCTTGAAAAAAACAGCGCCAAGTTTTTTTAACTAAATTTTTTTTTATTTTTTGATTTTGTATAAATTTTTAATTTTCGCATAACTTTTTAATTTTTAATTTGTAAAAATTTTTAATTTTCAGTTTTTAAAATAACTACATATTTTGTACAACTTTTTTTGGTTAAAATATTTTTATAAGTTTTTATTTGCAGTTGGCGCAATTTTTTTATATCATTATTTTTGTAGGATGTTTTACACAATATTAAAATTCGTAAAATATTTTTTATGGTTATAACACTCTTTTGAAGATAGCTTTTTACAGTTATAATAACACTATTTTGAAGAAAGCTTTTTACAGTAGTTTTTTACAGTTAAAATAACACTATTTTGTTAAATACATATAAAAGTTTTTCACAAATACTATGGCGCGTGTACTTGGCACCTTTTTTTACCTTTTTTAAAAAAATTTATTAACCTTGGTGCGTGGTACTATAGCGAAGATGTCATCCACGTATCTATAATACATTGAGACGCAAAAACCCAACGACTTTAGACAGTGTGTTTCTAGATCATCTATTACTAGGTCCGCTAAGATTGGGGATAAAGGGGAACCCATCGGACTGCCGAAGATTTGCTCATAATATAGTCGATCAAAACAAAAACTTGTTGATTCTAGAATGGTTTCAATCGCGTATAAAAACTGTGCCAAATTTAAATTAGTATTCACTGATATGTCGTCCCATCTTTTTGTAATCGCATTCAAAACTAAGTCTTTAGGGATGTTGGTAAAAAGAGAGGAGACATCTAAAGAAATCATCAATTCACTTTCGTCTATAATTCTGTCCTTAATAATTTTAACGAAAGACCAACTATCTCTAATGTGTGAATTTGGTTTTTTAATAGAGCAATGTATTATGTTGTGGATGTAACTCGATATGTTATATAAGTGATGGACGCTTTTTTTTGTACGTTCGTTACCGTATGTATTGTCCGTCCGTTTTTAGTGCCTACCGTATCTGTCGCCTCTTGCCTAATTTCGCGTTCCGTCAACCACCACCCTGCCCCTCTGCCGTTAGGCGAGCTAGCCCGCCCGTGGCGAACACCGGTAATTAACGTTCGCGTAACTTCGTCGATATCGCGAATTGACGCGTGGAAGACCGCGTCTGGCGCCCAATCTTCGGTTTTCGCGTGGGATACTCGGTTTTCGACACGGCACGCGCGGAACTCCTATCAACCCGTTTCTTTTCGGCGCGTTATCATTTCCCTTGATCCCTTCGCCCTTTTTGTCGGCGACTTTCCTGCACGTCTCTCGCGTTCAACGAGTGAACTCCCCGTCGTTGGCGCAAAAGAGAAGATCCGCGCGACGGCGCACAGTGGGCCGGGAAACCCGAAATAGTGGCCAAAAGTTAAACATTTGTCGGATTAGCATAAAAATTCTTACTCTGGGGTTCTCGGGGTCGCTAATCCCGAATTCGACATTGAAAATTCAAAATTCAAAATGGCCGATACGAAATGGTAAACCAAAAATGCATAAACAAGACAAACTTTGAATACAAATATTTTTTAGGGATTTTCGAGGTCGCTGATTACGATTATGACATTGTAATCATGAAATTCAAAATAGCGGATTCAAAATGGCGACCAAAAATGGAAAAACAAATTGAAATTATTCAAAATAGCTAATCACTTTTTAAAAAATTTGCTTGATGCACTGTATGATGTTGATATAATGCGATGGCGATGCGATGTATCGATTTATGATGTTTTTGTTGTAATAAAAATTATTATTTTTTAAATACGACTGCGATTAGCCTAAATATAGTTTCCAGAGTCCACCACTTGGAGGTTGCAGTGCGATTTGAGACTCCAATTTTTTTACCTTTTTTTTATTTTTTAAAAACTTTTTGTTTTGTTTTATAAAATGTTTAAAAAATTTTTTTAAATATATTATTTTTATTTTTATTTTTACCTTTTTAAATTAAAAACTTTTTTTATATATATATTTTTAAATTCCTCATAATATTTTGAATATATATATATGTATATATACAATATATATATATATATATATATATATATATATATATATATATATCACGCCCGTCATAGAGCCAGTACTATCTGAGTTTTGCATTCTTAGCATTCGCTTTCTTCATCTAATAGCTCAAGCTTATCTAACTGCTGCTCATCAGTCTCTGATAATCCAATCCAGTCCAATTCTGCTGCTTCCGCCTCCACAGTATGTGTTTCAGAGGTAGGGCTATGTACGGTAGGAATTAGAAGCAAGTTCCTGACTGCTTCAGGTAAAGATAATCGTTTCCTTTTTCGACTTCGAGAATTAAGACACATCGTTGATAAAATGGGATCTGACGAATCCAATGCTCTGTTGAACACATCAGTGAGGTTTGCTATACGGTTATGCTTCCTGGAATGAAACTCTCGAAAGTTCTTGTAATTTTTATTCCTAGCTTCGGAAGCTTCTTCTCCAAGCATTCCTAAAGGAAATGCACTATTTCGAATAATCTGGCTAGAATGCATTAAGATTTTGTGTACTGTTGGTGGCATAGGATACCATTTGTACTCAGAAACGTAAATCTCAGCAGTAGATCTACAATATTCTTCGAATAGATTTGCATTGAGAGGAAACTTACAAGAGAGAGCAATTAAAATAATTCGAAAGTTTTCAATCAATGTTTGCTTTAGTCCAAGACAAGTAGCAAACAGAGCAGGATCTTGAAATGCTCTACGAGCCGTGTTGCCGTCATTGCTGGTACCACTACCCCCTTGTTTAGGCATATCGACTTTTAAACTTAACTTTTTCCAAAGGACTTTTTGAATGTAGGCTTTTCGTTCTGCAAATTTAATTTTATCATCATGAAATCTCACTTGCCATTTTTGTATGTTCAATCTATATGCTATATGCAGACAGCATTCTAATAATCTGATCCATGCGTGTAAGGGACTGATTCCATATTGAAGAGTTTTAGGGTCTGGGAAAAATGAAGTTTTAGCTGTTGCATGTGATAAATCATTAAAATTCTTCGGCGTAGCATGGCAAATAAGACAATTTTGCATTGACGTATTTGTAATTATGGCCAGTACTTTACCATCTATTAAAGTTAGGTGTAATGCAAAATGAACAAATATGGAACGATTATCTACTACAATTTTCAACGTTTGCAGTTGTTCAATTTCATTTTCCAATGCTTTCTTTTGCTGCAGTATGACATCCTTTGTTTCCTTGATATACCGTAGCTCAATTGGACGACAGAATCTTTCAGATTGCGAATTGTTGTTGTTCCATATTATTAATCCATTTTCTGTGGATAATCTTAGTGGGATCAGTGTAGTAGCGAATAGGTTCTCATCACTTACATTTTTATTTTTTTGCTCACCTTTATACTGTTGCTTATAAGAAGAGAATCCGCTACTACCGTCAAACCCCCAAGAACACGACAGTACTATTTCTATTTCCGTTAAATTGGAAATATTCAAAGCATGAAGAATAACTTCTTTTTGTAATAATACAAGCCGCTCGGCAGTGTGGCTTAATAATGCCTGAAGTGGAACCTTAGCCACGCAATCATCAATGAAAATAGTCTCCTTCGGCGGTCGTAATTGTGCTTTGGCTTCTCTAACCTCATTGTAAGGAGGCCAAATATCGGCTCTAGATGCTTTTGATTCCAACCGCATATCAGTATACAGATTTCGAGATACAGAGTGATCTAGTATGAATCCCAAGGCTTCTAATGGAGTCTTTTTTCTAATTTCAGTTATAGAATCATCATTTAATAATTTTCGAATTTTTCCGGGTCTTTCTTGACTTTTAGAAAGTTCATTTAGAATAAAAGACAAATCTTTTTCTCCCGAACGTCTTGCTGCATACCGACATGCTGTAAGAATTCTGCACGGATCGTGATTATGCTGAGAACTAATTGTTGCAGCTTCTCGACGCTTCGAGCGATCAGATTTGTCTTCAAATTCTTTAACTGGACGACCAAAACCAATTGTAGCATTCGAAACAGCTTTTTCATTGTACCTATCATTAATGAATTGCAATGTAGGAACGTTAAAGTTTGAGTCCAGCCACTCGGAATTTTTCAATTCAAATCGTACTTTCATTCGTTTGGCAGCTTGGAATTTAGCAGAACCCTTAGCTTTTAAAGATGTGATTGCATTTTTCAAATACATTATACTATCGGAATGTACATCTGAAATTTTTATATTCATTTTAAGAAGTATATAATTAATAAGAGAATTTATATTCTTCGCTTTTGAATACTGCTCAAAAATCTCCCTTTTTGTAAATTCTGTCATTTTCTCCAATAAAATATTCAGAATAATGAAAACGAAAACATTGCGTGATGTATTATGATACTTAGAAAACCCCATGAAGTCTCTCTGCGCCTTTTGTACTATCCTGTATGGTTTTATATGTACGAGAAAAGAATTCCGCCGCCTCTATCTAGTGGCGGTGCTGCGTACTACGCACGGGCGCGGGCGGTCGACTTTAGTGAAGAGTAAGATTTTGTTTTCAGAAGCAAATTAATGTAAGCAAAAAATTTGGTTATTGTAACATTTAACTTGTTTTTGATAACATAATTTTTTATTAATGCAAACATATTACAAATTTAATTAGCAAAATGGTTCAACCAAGAAATTTTGTTTTATTCAACCAAATGGCTCTCTCAGTGCACGAACTTGGTTTTCACGGAATTTCTTCATCAAATCTGAAAATGGGCAAATTTGGGCAGGCTAGGATTATAGTATATTCCATACACTTTAGATTGGTGTATAATACATATTTTTTTGAAGTGGAGTTTACTGGAGTAACCCAACGGTAGCAGTCAATATTACTAAAAATTACGCAATTCACGAGTAAAGCAACTTATTTATTAAATTAGTGTGCACATTTTTTTAACTTTCTCTGTCTTCCGATAAAGTTTCTATATGAACGTGTAAAACAAAATAAAAAATGCTTATAAAAATACTTTATAAAATTGTTAACTAACTGAAACAATGTGTAGCTTTCTAAAAAATAATTAATTCCTATTTTCATACTCGGATACGCACCAGCGGAGCAATAATTAATTACTATGAGTAAAAATTGTTTCATATGCTCATTAGCATGTCTAGATAATGATGAGATATAGTTTTTTCCTACTTCATAAGTGACTTTTGGCCATTTTTTCGGGTTTCCCGGCCCACTGTGCGGCGAGAGCGGGACGGCAATTAAGTCCGTTCACAACGGGAATATAAAGTCGTTGCAATACATAAATATTAAGTTCTAATTATATTGTTGTATTTTCAATACTAAAAGCAGAGTTGTATTTATTTGTCGCTTACAACAACGTGACTTGAACGAACTGAGAGTACATAAGAAGTATAGATAGATTGAATCAAAAGTAAAAGAACGAGAGCGCTCTCTATCTCACACTTATCGCAATCAAGTGAGCGCCCTTTTTAAGACAACAGAACAATAGGTATAATTCTACTTATATATAATTATTTGTTAAAACACTACCAACTTGACAGTGAGATAAACTAAAAATAAACAAACATAAATATCGAACTCTCATTCAACATATATTTTAACTCATTATTAGCTTCAAGTATATTTGACGTCCTCAAAGCAATTTGAACTCAATATACTATTTCTATTATCTCATAATATTTCTTCTAACAAATTTGCTTATTCTAATCGATTACATTGATTTTAATTTTACTAGAACTTATTATTTTCTATACAATCCCTTGTAGATGGTCAATCCGTCGCACAAACGTGCTCTCCGAAAAAAACGAAATCACAGAGCCGGCAAAAAGACACGCGCCGGACGTGTTGCATCGAAATTGCGCTGGCTTAGACGACAGGCCTCTAAAGCAAAGCCTCGAGTGAAATCGATCGAGGAAATTTCTTTGACCTTTGATACTAACACGTTTAAGGTCCTCAGCGAAAAGTGTATTCCATTTTGAAGCTCGTGCAGATCTTACGCAAAAATTAGATAATCTAGAAACCAAGCGCCGTATTAACGCCAAACTATCGCAAGGAACCTTAATAAACAGCTCAGAATCCGGAATTTCTAGGAAGTCACTAATAATATCGATACAACCGTCAGCTCGCCAGTAATAGACGATTTTACAAACTTGTCTGCTTATTCACCCAAGTTAACATTATTTAAAGAACTATATCAAAATATAATTTATCATAAAGAAAACGTTCTTAAACACTAGCTGGAAGATTCCCAGCCTAAAGATTTAGTATCACAATTAAAGGTTCAATTATCAGATGATCATTTTATTATCGATAAATACCCGAGATACTTACAATTAGATTCTTAAGCAACTGTTATATCGCTGATTTCAAGTGCCTTGTACTATATGTATAGATCTGTAATATCGATCAATAAATCAAATCTTTAATTAATCACCAGTAATTATTTGAATATCTAAATGAAATCCTTATATACCGACGAGGAAGTTGAAGCTATAAATCTTATTTTTATATCTTTAATAATTAGATTGATTTCTGATATCCTTGATGAACAATTAGACATAGATAAATTAATTTTCTTTCTAGAAAACATCGAACAACCTTAAAACATATAACTTAAATATATACTTAAGATATACACTCAAAATTTATACTCGAAAACATTCTTAAAACTATAAAATGCTATCGTAAATCTAGTAAGTTACCAATATTACTATTCCGTACCATCCATCTCACTTTCCCTAGATCCATAAGTCAAGTCTTAGCTCTCGGCGTCTCTAGGGTATAACCGGTGTAAGCAGGTTGCCCTATAAAAAATAGAGAGCTCTCTTTCCTTTACCAACCTAGGTATAGTATAAGAAAGAAGGTCACCCAGACGTGACACTTATTATGCCCGCCGCCACCACCACTTCGAGATGTCTTAAGTCCAACTGTAAGTTACTAAAATTCCCTATACGGATGCTTAGAACAAATATTATTGGTGAATCATTATTTTGCTTCTTAGATTCATTCGGCAGCCAATGAGAGTACATGTAGATGAAATGTTATTGTTTTTCCGCTTTTTATTAACAGAATAAATAACGATAATTATACGCTTTAAACCTTCCTTGATTAATAAGAAACTTATGAGCAAAAGATGATATCAAACTATGCTGTAATTATCGAGAACTAAGGTAACAACCGATCCGAGCTCGGTGAAACGCATACTCCATCCGTTTTTTGCCAACCTGCGGTTGGCAGCAGTCGGGAGTAAAAACTGCGAAAGAATATTGATTATGCGTGTATTACTGTCTTTGATACAATCGAATGTACTATACGCATTACTTTGCTTTGGTTTAATCGAGGAAAGTATATACACCAATTATAGATTTATTAACAATTTTATAATTTTATTGTAAAAATAATTTTTTAATTGATTATGAGAAAGAGTTTTAAAAAATAACACTTCCAAAGATAAATACTCCTAATTTATACACACACACACACGCACGCACACGAACACGACGTGTTACAAAGCATCTATCGAGAGACATGAAGGAACATCGATTCGATTAGTGTATCATTGGAAGATCGCGGAGCATTGATATAGCTGTTAGTTACTAGTCAAGAATCGAGTAAAAGTTTTTTGAGTACAAATATTTACAAGAGAAGGAAATTATTATGTTAAGAACTTTAAAAGCATTATGTGTTTTACTAAAAATGTTAATGGTGTTAGCATTAACGGCCATCGCGTTCTCGTCGGAGGATCTGGAGGATCTGGAAAATCTTGAAGCTCCAGTTAGTTATCAAGAAAAGAATTTTGATGTATTCTGATCTACACTTCACGCAGATAAGAGACTTTTTCATAAAGAAAATTAAATATTATATATTGCAGATAATACATTACTTGTTTAATTAAAACTGTATAATACGTAACTAAAGAGTTTTGATGTTATAAAAAAATATATATGAAATTTGTTAATTTTACGTCACATATTTAAAAATCGATGTTATGTAATACAATATTAAAACTTAAAATTAAATAGACGGTATATTAAAACTTAAACGTGTTGTTATAATTGTTGTATTTAAAACTAAAAATTTTTAACATAAATGATTCCGTTGATTTCATTCATTCTCTGCTACATTGATAAACACATATGTGACACTTTAACTTGTTTGCATAATTTTTCTGTAATTTCTACAACATCTTTATTTCTTTATCTATTTATATTTATTAATTTTTGTATAAAACTTACAGTAAATTATTCTTTATTTAACGAAATCAATATAGAAAATATAGAATTTTTAAATTGTCTCATGTTATAATAAAACGGCTACTACATATCGAAGTAGAAGATTGATACAGTGGAACTTCGAAGTACCCTCAATCAATTAATATTAAGGCTAATAGTTAAGTCAACAATATGCACAATAGCTGTCACTTGCTATATATAGAATTGCGAATGTATATGCTATTTATCACTCTATGTATATATGTAGAATATTTTCATCGGGATACAAGTCGGAAGTTTATGCCATCGTGCTCTCCAGAATTCATTTGCATTAAAAAAGTTAACAATAAAAAAAAATTTAACAAGATTTTTTAATACAGAAATTCATAAAGTTTATATGACCGCGAAGAAAATGATAATGAAAACATATTTATTGTTGAAATATAAACAGTGTTAAAACTGTCAGTGATATCAAATGCATTTGTGAAAAAGAAAGTCAAGTTAAACTAGAAAATCACTTACTAAAAGGAATTAACTAATTAATCTAAAACGGCTAAACTTCCGTATCCGACCCAGGCCCGATTTTGACGAAATTTTACAGGTACATAGCACTTACTAAATGTAATCGAGTGCCACAAGTGCGAATGTACGGAAACGTCTAGTTTCCGAGATATAAAATTTTTAATTATTCAGCTTGACTAACGATTTGGGTGCAGTTCGGAAAACAATTTACGTTCGATTTGAATAAATCTTTGTGAAAATCTTCCTTTTTGATCAATATGGAAGCTGGTAAAAGTATTTTGGTAATCCTGAAGGAGAGCTCCGTCCTCTCCAATTTTGCTGAAACAACAATATTACTTTATACTTTTAACAATATTAATTATACTTTTAACAATATACTTACACAATATACTTAACAATATACTTTTAACAATATACTTTATACTTTTAACAATATTAATTATACTTTTAAACTAGACGTTTCCGTACATTCGCACTTGTGGCATTCGATTACATTTAGTAAGTGCTACGTACCTATAAAATTTCATCAAAATTGGGCCTGGGTCGGATACAGAAGTCTTACCAAAAAAGCTTTTAGAAAAGTGGCTTGCACAGCATTTAATACATTATAAAATAGTGTATTTTCTTTTTTTTTAGTTGTGAACTATAAATGTAAAATATAAATTAGAATATCGAATAGATATTAAAGAAACAAGAAATTTGGTAATAATTTTATTTATCTCTATATGTTCGGACAAATCTCGAAATCAATTAATAATTCGCGCATTTCAATTGACATAAAATTTCTAGAAAAATCTAACTCTTCTTACATATTTCGAATTATCACTATTATCGCTCTTTAAATCGCTTTCGACAGAATATATATTACTAAAAAAAAAATAGGAAACACTTTTCAAACCCTAAAAATTGGGCTATTTTCAAACCGTTGAAACCCGGTGAAAAATCATCATAGACAAAAAATAAAAAAAGCATTTTGAAGCTTGAAGTTTCAACTTTAACGCGCTATCGATGATTTTCAAAAATTTTTTAATCTTCTCCGTTCTTTGCTTTAAAAAAGAACACATTGTTTTGTTCCTTAAAATTATGTATCTTTGACATGGAAATTGAGATGAATGTTTCGAGAGAAATTTTTTTATCGAGCTGCAGAGTATAAAAAATACATAATTTTAAGGAACAAAACAATGTGTTATTTTTAAAGCATAGAACAAGGAAGATTAAAAAATGTTTAAATACCACCGATAACGCGTTAAAATTGAAACTTCAAGCTTCAAAATGCTTTTTTATTTTTTGTCTACGATGATTTTTCGCCGAGTTTCAGCGGTTTGAAAATAGCCCAATTTTTAGGGTATGAAAAGTGTTCTCCATTTTTTTTTTTTTTTTGAGTAGTGTATGTCGCGTTAAATTTCTGTTGTATTCCCGCTAAGGTCGCTCACTTAATATACAGGGTGACCCATTTTAACTTAGGCAGCCAAATAACTCGAAAAATAAGCACACTACGAAAAAATGTTTAGAATCAAAATTTCGTCATTTCGAGGGGGACGTACAATGACGTTAAAATGAGCCCCCCCACCCCTCCCCCTGGGCGGTGAGGGGGGGCAAGTTTGAAATCTTAAATAGGAACCCCTATTTTTTATTGCATATTCGGAATCTTTGGCTAAAAACACATACAATTTGTCTGAAACATTTTTCTCGATTCATGATAGATGGCGCTGTAATCGACGAAATTCAATTTCTTCGATTTCTCTTACTGAGAACCCATGCTTACGATTCTGCAATAAATTAACAATAAAAATACTACGTTTTCATTGTTAATACTCGAAATTAGTCTTAAAACAAACTTCTCATTATTTTTTATTACTCATTAATTACTTCTCAAGAAACTGCTTTTAGCGTAACCCAGGAACAACGTCGTGGACGTAGCAGTTTTCTGTTCCCTTCGGGGTGCTTGATTAACGTGAGTCCCCTCGCCTCTCACAATTCGGGGTGCTTGAACGTGTGGTAACCCAGCCAGTGAAGGCAAGGTCGTGTGGTGATCCAGCCAGTGAAGGCAAGGTCGTGTGGTGATCCAGCCAGTGAAGGCAAGGTCGTGTGGTGACCCAACCAGTTAAGGCAAGGTCAAGTAGTGACCCAGCCAGTGAAGGCAAGGTCGTGTGGTGACCCAACCAGTTAAGGCAAGATTGCATTGTTATCAGCTCTCTCCGCATGGAGGAGATGCTCAAAGTGTGCACCATTATTTTCTAAGGATAACAGTAATCGACAGCGAAAGTTACGTTGTACATTTTCTAGCATTAAAGGAGTTATAGCTTCACAAGCTCTTCTTATTCTTTCCATCATATTCAATCTTGTCGTTGGAGCTTTACTATACACTGCATCTTTAACGTATCTCCATAAAAAGAAATCAAGGGGGTTCAAATCCGGTGATCTCGGAGGCCACAGAACTGGTCCACCCCGCCCTATCCACCGATTTGGGAACCTTTGATTCAAAAACATCCGTACAATACGAGCATAATGAGCAGGAGCACCATCTTGTTGATACCATAAATTTAGTCTAACTGCAAGGGGAACATTCTCTAGGTATGCTGGCAAATCATTTTCGAGGAATTCTAAATACATTGGACTATTAATTGGACGTTCAAAAAAATGAGGTCCAATGACTTGGCCATTGCAAATGCCTACCCATACATATAAACTCCAACGATGTTGATTAAGCACCTCACGATACCAATGTGGATTTTCTGGTGACCAATAGTGGCAATTATGCCTATTGAGACTACCATTGCTGATGAATGTTGCTTCATCACTGAAACAAACATTACTAAAAAAATCTGGATTCTGATCTAACATCTCAAGAGCCCATCTACAAAATTGTACTCTGAGTACGGCCTCACTTAATTCCTGTACCAGAGTAATATGATACGGATGGTAATTGACTGATCGTAACAATCTATGTGCCGTAGTTTGAGGGATTCCCAGTTCTCGTTCTATTTGACGGGTACTAATATGGGGATTTTGATGAACCATAGCCAAAACTGCGAGCAATCTAGGGTCATTATTATTATGAAGTCTATTCCTTCGCCTTTCGCGATGAAGTGGATTATTACGAGATCTCCTTTCAATGTTTATAATTTGTTGATCAGTAGGATGGCGGCGATTTGGGAATCGCTCCGCATAAGTACGGGCAGTAAGTCTGTAATTTCTACCACATTCGCCAAAGGTTATAAGAATATCGACTACTTCTGTAGGCGTATAATTTGCCATTTTACCAAAATTTTATCAGAGTACAAATGTTAAAAAAATACATAAACACTTGTGACTTTGGCACTAAATGGACAAAATTTTGGAGGGATACTTAGAGGAACTCCATCAGATGGAAAGTCCAAAATGTCTCGGTACTTTGGACCATTCAAGTTGCCTAAAGGGCAGGTTACGCTAAAAGCAGTTTCTTGAGAAGTAGTTAATGAGTAATAAAAAATAATGAGAAGTTTGTTTTAAGACTAATTTCGAGTATTAACAATGAAAACGTGGTATTTTTATTGTTAATTTATTGCAGAATCGTAAGCATGGGTTCTCAGTAAGAGAAATTGAAGAAATTGAATTTCGTCGATTACAGCGCCATCTATCATGAATCGAGAAAAATGTTTCAGACAAATTGTATGTGTTTTTAGCCAAAGATTCCGAATATGCAATAAAAAATAGGGGTTCCTATTTAAGATTTCAAACTTGCCCCCCCTCACCGCCCAGGGGGAGGGGTGGGGGGCTCATTTTAACGTCATTGTACGTCCCCCTCGAAATGACGAAATTTTGATTCTAAACATTTTTTCGTAGTGTGCTTATTTTTCGAGTTATTTGGCTGCCTAAGTTAAAATGGGTCACCCTGTATATACATTGTACTTATACATACACACTTTGTACATATACGCACTCACACACATTAAAAATAATACTTTTAAAAATCTCTGTAATCAGTCAGTCTTTTCGAGACCGTCACAATATAGCAAGCTCAGAAAATTATCTTAGTCTCGCGCTCTAATTACCTTCTCCACTTTCCGGAATCTCGAAAAATTTCAACGTCATTGTGCCGATCGATTAAATCCGTAGAAATAGCGATTCGAAAAATTATCTAACATTATACATGTCATTTAGTTATAACTAAAAGTATCAAAAACAGCTATTTATTTAAACAACTGATAGTTATTTGATTTTTCTCAGTGTCAGGAAGTGAAACATGTTGCGCTAAAATTTTGTAATTATCTATTCTGAAATGTCTTTTCTGTTGCATATATGTTAATAGTAATAGAACATTGTATATAGTCATAAAGTATATGGAAAGTGAGTTATTGACTTTAAAAAGTTATTTCTTATTTCTTCACATTCAAGATAATGCAAAATATTACATATAATATTTCTTTTGAAACATTTTGAAATAATTTGTTAAATACACAATATGTTGAATACATAGTAACGCGAATGTGAGTAATGGACAGATCGACGTAAGTGAAGCAAAACAATCCGCGGTTTTAGCTAGATTATTTACAAATTTAATCTCGATCCATTTTTAAGAAAGCTGAACGTTGCTTTGAAACGACAAGAACAGATAACTATCGCATATTTATTAATTTCACTATTTAGAACTCTGCTTTCATTACTTGAACGACTTATATTCACCAGATAATCTGCAAAAGTAAGTTTCTATCGTCTGCAAAAAAAGCATCTAATCGTACATGTATTTATCACCAAGCGATTCGACGGGATAGTACACTTACAAGCTATACAATGTATATTTTTAATCAACAGGTTATCCCATCCTTCAAGATCATCGATGTCCGTGACTACATGTCATCAAATATCGAATCTGTCCAAGATCATTTTGACAGCGAGACAGTGAGAAATGAAGTCGGTAAGAGTTCATTTGCAGACATTTCCACAATCTCAGTATCTAGTGATAAGTTGCAAGAGAATGCAGATATACAGAAATATTTTCAAAATAAAATTGAATCACAAAATATTATATAGAGAATAATTTTACTTTTCAAATTCAAGAAAATAAAAATTAAATCTAAAGAAATATCACTCAACAACAAGAAGAGTATAAATATAAATTCCATTGTCGAAAAGAGAGAAAAAGAGAGAAAGAGGGAGAGAGAGAGAGAGAGAGAGAGAGAGAGAGAGAGAGAGAGAGAAAGAGAAAGAGAGATATGCAGGCACTGTACGCGAAATAGTTTAAGATAAAATCAATCTCATTATTTTGCTAGCTACGTCGTTTCTAAGCAGTCGCAAATCTTATATTTTTAATTCTTAATCAGTGATAGAAAATTTCGAGAAGTGTTAAACGCTCGGTAACCATTCAAAGATTTCTATTCATTATAAGATATTCATTTTTGCTCAAAATCGCTAATAGATTTCTATTCATTATAAAATATTCGTTTTTGCTCAGTAATAGTAATTATGTTTTTAAATCTCAAAAACACAAAGACACTATTTTATATTATTCGATCATTTTAATAATCAATACTGCCTACGTTAATTTTCATACTTTGCAATTTATGTTTAATTTTTTAATTTTTTTTGTTTAGAAATGCCTGTTATCTGAACTTATTTATCATATACTATTTTTGTTATTAACAATTCAAAAATTTGTCTTATTTTATCTTTTCTCAATTACTAAAATCAGAATTCTTATATATAATTATATAAATGTAAATATGTACGATTTTAAAATTTCTAGAAAGATTTACTTATGTATACTCGATCTTTACATATAATTATATGCATATTTTGAAAGCACTGCAGGAAGGAATTACACCATCTCCAGAAAGCATTCCAAGCGAGCCAACATTTCCTAGGGCATTTGTAGAATTCGGCAATAAACTAAACCAGAAAGACATTTTTGTAACATTCAGGTAAAGAGTCAAACTTCTTAGCTCGTATATAGTCTTTCATTCTTTTAAGTTTAACGACATATACAGGGTGGTTCAAAAGTCCGAAAACGGTCGAATATCTCATAAACAATGCATTTTAGAAAAAAATGTCTCAGACAAAAGTTGTAGGATTAAAAAGGATCTATTTAATAATCTTATCAGTTTGACCTTGGGTGGCGTTGCCAAGGTCAGGACAAGATCATCTTGAATTTCTTAAATGGAACTACCCTATTTTTGTTATATAAATCGATTTTTCGCAATATTCTGCATAAAAAGTTATAAGAGTAGGATGGTCCAATAGTGAATACTTTACGAGGTATTTTATACTTTAATTTGACATAATCTTACATAAACTATGAAATATCTCGTAAAATATTTATTTCTCGATGATCTTACCTCAATACTTTTATGCACAAAATAATGAGAGGAATCAATTGGTGTAAAGAAAACACATAGTTATTTTTAAGAAAAAGTGTAATTTGCAACTAGCAGCTAAATATTTTTTTCTTAAAAACAACTATGTGTTTTTCTTACACCAATTGATTCCTCTCATTATTTTGTGCATTAAAGTATTGAGGTAAGATCATCGAAAAATAAATATTTTACAATATATTCGTAGTGTAACGTGCCGCTTCCGCTCGGAATCGCTAGCCGGGATCAGGGCTCGGAAAGGGCTACGAGACAACCAGGCTTGACGTTAGATAAAAGTTGTTTATTCAATTATTGAGTGTGCATGTACAAGATGAATGTGAGTACATGTTTAGTGTATAATTATTGCATGAACGATGTATCTGAATTCGTGTATGACAGTGGTGAGCGTATATGTACAGAGTGCATGAAAGGCGCGAGTGGTGCGTATGTGATTGTATATACGAGCGATAGATGTATATGTACATTGTATGTGAACTGCGTGAACGGCGTGTGTGCAAGTGTATATGCGAGCGGTGAGTGTATATGTACAATGTATGTGTGAACGGCGTGAACGACGTGTGTGTAACCGTGTATGCGAGCGGTGAGAGTATAGGTACAATGTATGTGTGAGCGGCGCGGCAAACATGTACAGTGTGTAACAAATGCGTGAGCGGTATATATATATATATATGTATGCGTAGATGCAAGCGGTGAATATGTACAGTGTGGATGAAACCCGGATTGGACCGTGTAGGTAGATCTTTATTTCGTCCGATAATACAATTAATACGATGGATTTAAATCGCGGTATTATAATCTCACTCGGGAATGCGAGTCGTGCCGGCGGCACGTGTTTACAAGTTTTTGCCGGATTTAAAGCCCACGGCGCGTATCAATTGACAGCGGTAGGCGTGCACGGGGCGCGAGAGCGCGCGGGGCGTGAAGAGCGCGTGGCGCGAGAGCGCGAGAGGCGCGTTGATATATGCCGCGGTAATGCTTCGCGGGTCTTAATCGCGCAATTAGTTTAGGTGTTGGGATGCCCTTAGGAGGCGATAGATGAGAGCACTCGTAAACAGCAGAGATCTCTTCTATCCGTGGAAGCGGTCGCCCCAAGGTATGATTAGGACGGGCGAATTGCCGAATTTGCCGAGATCGCTTCGGCGGAGACTGAGTTCGCTCAACCTCCTGGTCTTCGAAGTTTGCGGGTCGAGAAGGACTTCTTTCGGAGAGAATCGCCGAGATCGCTTTGGCGGAGACTGAGTTCGCTCAACCTCTTTTGTATCTCTTTCGAGAGCGTGTTCGGAATCGGATTCTAGGCGCCGTACGGGCTCTAGCTTGATCGAGAATCGGAGTGATCATTGCTCCGTCGGGCCGCTCTCTTTATACTCCGAAATTACCCGTTTGGGTAATTTCGGAAGTAATCGCGGGGTCCCCGATTGTTTTCCGTTAATTGCCAAAAAGTCGGGCGGATTCGGGGCCGTTGGTGTAGCCCAGTTGCTATTAAGAAAAAGTATGTAATTTGCAACATGCAGCGGCATTATTTTTTTTGAAAGCAATTATGTGTTTTCTTTACACCAATTGATTGGTCTCATGATTGTATACATAAAAGTATTAAGGTAAGATTACCAAAAACTGAATGTTTTACACGATATTTTGTATTTTATGTCAAAATACTGTAAACTTCAAGCCTTATAACTCGAAAAGTACTTAATGAAAAAATAACTCATTATAGTGTTTTGGAAAATTTTCGAGATAAGCTACAAGAATATGTATTGAAAAATAGGAGTTTCCATTTAAGAAATTAGTCGCCTTTGAAATTTCTTAAAAACGACGACATCTACCACATGACTCACATCGGAATCATGTGTCCCTCTTCAAACCATACAACTTTTGTCTGAAACATTTGTTTCTACAATCAGAAATAAAAAAGTTATTGGGGTGGGTAACTTAAAATGACTCACCCTGTATATACATATAAAAACTCAAATTCTGTTAGAAATTCGCTAAAATAAACAGACTAAAATATCTTATTGCTTTACAGATGGAAACAACCTAAATTAATAAATGGAATAATACAAAAATACAGGGTCCATTATTGGTTGATCGAGAACCTAAAGAAGGTTCAAACCAGTGTAGATATTATCCCAGCTAAGATATTGCAACACAAAATGTACAATTTAAAACCTGATACAATGTGCTACTTCAAAGTACAAGCACATAATGAAGTTGGTGCTGGCCCTTACACTAAGTTCATCAACGTGTCGACCACGCACGAGAATCCGGTACCTCTATTACTCGTCAATTCGATGAAATATATTTACGTATTGGATATAGATTTACAAATCGGCTTTAAACTTAATGAATACAATGGCTATAGAGAAATCGTTTACTCAGCATTGGAACATAAGATTTATGGGATCACTTTAACGTCGAAGCTAATAACATTAGACTTTAATCCAAGCGCAATCGAAACAAAGTCGAATTACACAAAAATAGCTAACCTCAACGGTACTGTGTACGATCTCTGCATCGATTGGGTAGCAAGAAATCTTTATTGGATGCAAATTAGTAACATGGAAACTAAAATTATGAAGCTAGACTTAACATTGTGGCAAATGGGCATAGTCAAACACGATCATATCCTAGGGCCAAAAGTGAGACAAGAGTTAAATCATTTAAATGTACTGCCATCTACAAGGTACATTAAATTTCATACATCTAAAAAAATTATCAACTTTGTCTCTTTTAATTAAAGATTTGTATTGTTTTATAAATTTCTAATCAAATTTAATATGTAGATATTTTATTAAAGATTATAAGTTATAGAATTATAAATTAACACAGAATTCAACAAAATTTGAAAAATCACATATTATAATAAAGCAGAAAGGCTCTGAAATCCAAATACAATATCAGTACAAAAAGGGGGCTAATAAGAGCCGGCGCGCGGACATTGTGCGCAACAATTTTATTTCTAAATTATTCTTTAAACATTTTGGTCCGTTTTTTGGACCATCCTCAGTATAATATTTAATGTTAAAATTCACGTGTCAGTGCCCGCATCCCCATCGTACATCCTCGATAGTCCTCCTAGCGAGCGAGGACGAGATGCAGAACTAGACGCGAACGTTCTGACCTCGGCAAATAAACAAACGATATTGACCGTTGTCCCCTAGACAGGCCTTATATAAGGGTCACATCAGTTCATAAGGGGGGGGGGGGGTGCCAGAGAAGGACGTCTCGAGTCACAGGGATTACAGATCTTGTTTAAGCGCTCTACAATCGTTGTGTACGTATTGTGTACACATTCTATGTCCGTTTGAGGCTTTGTCGATTGAGGCTATTTTTTTGGCGCTTGATAAACAGCATTTCCGATAATAATCTTTATTTAAATTAATTTCTTCATCCAAGAGCTCAACTTTCTCCCATTCAAATTCATGATTTAGCAATCTATGATCTGTGATCACAGACTGTTACGAGGTGTATCTACCGATATGACTGCGATGCTCCGCGATACGTGTTTTTAATAGTCTGCCCATTTGGCCAACATAAGACGCATCGCAGTCTTTACAAGTTATTTTATAAACCATGTTTTTTCGTGAGTTGTTCGGAAGGGGGTTTTTGTGTACTTTAATATACGAGCGTAATTTATTTATGCCAGTGTATGACATAATTACATTTTGATTGCGGATTACCTACCTAAATTGTTCCGAAATTCCAGAAACGTACAGAATATTAAAGAACGTGAGGCGATCCGTGGTGTTATCGGCAGCGACATCCCGCTCACCCACCATCTTTTATTTTTTATTATTAGTGTTTTTAGTCTAAAGTGGAGGGTTTGAAATATGAGCGGTAATGGACATCCGTTGTCCAATAAAGTTTTAATCACAAATTCAAGATTTTTTTGTTGAGGATGGTCCAAAGAAAGGACCGAAACGTTTAAACAATTTAGAAATAAAATTGTTGTTCACAATATTCACGCGCCGGCTCTTATTAGCCCCCTTTTTGTACTGATTTTGTAATCACTTATTAGTTTCTGACATACAGTTACAATAATGTTTTATAAGTAGAAAATAATACTCTCATATTTTACAGATATTTTTATTGGTTGAATTATACATCGGATAATCAATTTATAATAATGCAATCGAATTTCGATGGAAAAAACATAACTCCATTTTTGAAAAACGAAGACAATGAATGCTTCTGCTCATACAAACAATTTGAACAGACCTTCATGCGAATTGACAACACGAATATTGACAAGCCGCTAATATACTGGATATCGAATAATCGCTTATTTGCAGCAGACATTAACGGTTGTAGGTGTAACCTGATTTTAAGCGCTGGAAATGAAACATATTTCGATGATTTAACGATTGACAAGATAAACATTTACTTGTACAGTTCATCCAAACAACAAATCTATGTTTTAAAAAAAAAGTATGCTCTTCTCGAAAGCAAAGAAAACGCATTTCGACATGTCAAAAAAATACATATTTTTTTAATACCCAATATATTTAAAGCTTTATCTCCTGATAAATCTTTACAACCATGTCCCCCGATGAAATGTCTCACACCTAACATGAAAGATTATCATGTTGAAGAAGAGTTGAGAACCGAGAACAGTATCGTCGTAAGGCTTCCGGAGCCGGTTCTCAATGATGAATGCGAGAAGTACAACTTAGCTACCACTATATATACTATCTCCGTGAATTATTTGACATGCTTGGACAATGACCTTAACAAGTTCAATGTGCAGACGTACGAACGGCATTACAAATTCCAGAATTTAACGCCGTTCACAGAATACACGTTTAAGCTGGCACTGAGCAATTTTTACTTCGATAAGTTATCGATAGACTTGCAATTCGGCGCGGATGTTAGACTGACAACTATGGGCAAACTCAACGCACCGGAAAACGTGATGGTTCAAGTTTTAACGCCTACTCTAGCGGCAGTCTATTGGATGCCACCCAAAAAACTGAACTGTGTGGCAGTGAACTACGAGGTGCATTGGGAGTTAGTATTGGATGTTCTTCTTCCAAATAGCACGCGAAAAATAACTTCTCAATACGACAAAATCAATCAGCCCGAACGTATGGTAGATGACAAGTTTCTCACGAGAATCCAGCCGCTGCTGCCAGAACAGAAATATTTGATATATGTACGTGTGTATCCAACTAACTTCAGCAATTCCTTCACTGACAGTGTAATCAATACCATCCACATGTACTCGGAACCGAATAATTTAATTTTGAGTGGAGTCAGTACAAACGGTATAAATATCTCGTGGATTCCTAGCGTCAATCTGACAATCCGTTACATATTGGAATACAAAAATGATGCGATGCAGAAATGGAAAAAAGTGAATAACACTGAAAAGAATAATGACAGAGTAACATATTATATAGAAAATTTATTGCCGCGAACTCTATACAAATTCCGTTTGATCCTGAAATACCCAAAATACATGGAAGATTTTATATGGCCGTCTGATGGAGATGAATTTACTTTTAAAACGCTTGGTAAGCAAATGAATTTACTTTTAAAACGCTTGGTAAGCAAATGAATTTATTTTTAAAACGCTTGGTAAGCAAATGAATTTACTTTTAAAACGCTTGGTAAGCAAATGAAAACATTATGATATTATGTACAATATATACTTTAAGAATGCATTAGCAAATTTTTTAAATTAGAAATTGAATAATAAAGTTTTAAGTCAAAGTATGTACTAGAATATAACGAAGAATTTCAAATTGTACTTTTGTGTAACAAAGGTAATGTTCCGAGCGCTCCTGGGAAACCTATGGTAACAAGACTTCAGAATTTCATGTATCAGTTAAACTGGAAACGTGCGCAGACTCACGATTCACAAGAGATTTTGTATCGACTGGAGGGTTTAATGGTAGAGAATAATTACAAAAAAGGCAGTCAAACCGACAAGAACGAACTTTGGAATTTATATTATAACGGAACAAATAATTACTGGATAATTACGAGAGACTTGGATCAGAAATATCGATTTCGCGTACAGGCTGAAAACGCTTACGGCTGTGGAGAATGGAGTGAATCAAGCGCTATCGTTGATTTAACAGAATCTATCGAAATATCAGCTATGCAATATTACCTACTAATAATATTAAGCCTTATCGTTATTCTTGTAATCTTTAATGTTTACTACTTTTACTGTTGTAAGTATATTTGATATAAATTTCGGATTTTGATTGCAAATTATTTTAGATTTGATATATATATAGAGAGAGAGTGTGTTTCTGAAAAGTTAGTTTATTTGTTGAAAATAATTTAAATTTTGCAATGCATAGTATTAGGATAAGTGTATTATAATGTTTCTTCATCTAACAGTATACCGACAACGCAAAAAAATTAACGAAGAAGTTTTGCCTCCAATAATGACGGATATCGAATTAGCAACTCTAAATGAAATGCCTTCCGGGAATGTTCAACTCAATTTGCTGTACGCTCTTAGGATGCAATATAATCCGAACAAATTTGCCTTGACCAGAATTGAAAAAAAACAAATTACACATGGGAAGTTTCTAGGCAATGGCAAATTCGGAAAAGTAAAAATTAATTTCTTATTACTTAAATATATCCTCGAACACATTTCTTAATTATTTAATCAAATTTTGAGATGAAGGCACTATTTAATCCTCCTGTCAATGCATAATTTTTCACCTTTCCATCAAATGTATAGGTACTAACTGCGTGTTTTTGACACATTGCACTGCGACAATTTCTTTACAGCAGATGTGGGCATTGAACATTCTTTCTCGTCATATTTTAGGAAATTTCCGAAGTTTTGTATTTTGTTTTGGGCGGAGAAAAGTTCTAATATATTTTTAACATTTAAAGTTGCATTGGATATCCGGGTACTCACTCATTGACAGAAGGGTTAATAAAAGTAATTGTAAAAGTTAAAATTTTTTGTGAAAAGTTAAATAGTATATACATTTCTAGCATGCACTTTATTTATTTGTGTAAATTATGAAATATTTCGCAGGTATTTCAAGGAACTGTTAAAGATTTAGAAGGTTCGGTCAGAACGCCTGTTGCCATAAAAATGCTACGAAAGAATGCTTCCTGGCAAGAGAAAAAGAAATTCTTGCAAGAAGCCAAGCTTATGAGCCAGCTTCGCCACAAACATGTGCTAAGATTGTTGGGCATCTGTTCGGACGCTGATTCACCATTGCTCATATTGGAATTATTGGAAGTTGACTTAGAGAAATATTTGAGAGAGAGTCGGACCTTGCAACCATCAGATTCGCACGCTCTGCGTCTGCACGACTTGCTCGCCATGTGCGAAGATGTTGCTCGGGGTTGTTGCTACTTAGAAAAACAGCACTTTGTGCATAGAGATCTCGCATGTCGAAATTGCTTAATATCCGCTAGAAATCGCGAAAACCGTATTGTGAAAATCGGCGACTTTGGACTAGCTAGAGATATTTACAAGGATGACTATTACCGCACGGTAAATGCTATTATTTGAAAGAAATAAAACTTTTTTTTTATTTTTGAATTGGAATAATATTATAAAATTTTAAGCCGATTAGAATGTAAGAAACAAATTATTTTTATCTGTATATATATAAAGGAAGAGATAGATGAATTAACTTTATCTGCACATAACGTTTGCTTCAAAAATAGACGACTTCGTCAATAAACTTAACTGCGCTAAAATTGTGTTTCAGAAAGGAGAAGACCCGCTTCCTGTTCGCTGGATGGCACCGGAATCTTTGAAGGACGGAATATTTACTTCACAAAGCGATGTTTGGGCATTCGGGGTACTAATGTGGGAAATTACGTCATTGGGTCAGCAGCCCTATCCTGCCAAAAATAATTCCGAAATATTGGAGTATGTGTGTGCTGGAGGCAAGCTGTCGAAACCTCTCAACTGTCCATCGATGTTGTACCAATTGATGCTACGTTGCTGGAATGCGGTGAACAATAGACCAAATTTTATACTTTGTTTGGAAAATATCATAACCCTGAAAGACAACATAGAAGACGCGATACTGAGTTTGGAGGATTTTATCAGACGTACAGAGATGAATCGATCATAATTCTTTTTACATGCATATCATGGGATGAAGCAATGTGTTGCGATTCATTATTTCCATGCTTCTCGTCATCGCTTATCAAAAGAATACAAATTAATGGTACACGCGGTATATATATGTCGCTCAAGGAGCAATGTCATTATCATCGCACATGCGCGTGCGAAATATGTAAGGCAGGATCTATAATCTATACTGCGTGCCGACTTTCTTCTTCTTCCTCGAGTCGCTGAGCCGACAAGATCGAAGTCTCATATCGTGTTGTAATTAATAGTTTGATAGAATAAATCCGTTTAACACAAGTGATTACGCCCGTTTGCTTTTCCATTAAATAACCCATCACAATGAATTGTTACAAATCGATATAATATCGATTAAAAAGTATTGCAAAAATATTGCTTATGCTTATATTTCGTAATACATTTAATATTATCTTAAATCATTTGTTTTACTAATATTACAACGTTAGTCAGATTAGAGTATGAAGTTAATATACAATTAATATAGAGATTGTTATACCCCACACGGAACAAAAACCTCTAATGGATGTCCAATAGACGTCTATCATGGAGATTCGAAACCCCCACTAGACGTCCATGCAATATCTCATAGACCTCTACTAGACATCCACAGTTCCGCATTTGTTACTTCCATTCGACATCCATTAGACGTATTCATAGATGTCTACTGGACGTCATATAGAGTAATTATAGATACTTCATCAAGCTTTGATGGATGAATAATGGATATTAAATAGAGGTTATATAGATTTTTTATGGATGTTATACGGAGATTATATGGAGGTTATATGGATTTCTACCTTAATTACTAAGAAAGGTAATTGCAAATACACAAAAATGCAAAAATTGTGAAAAATCTTTTTTTGTTTATTGTAAAACCAATAAATATCAAATATACAAATATACAAATAACAAACATACAAATATACAAATATACAAATCAATATAAATATCAATAACAAGTATTTTGCAATAACACGAATCTGATGTGTCAATAAAAATTTTAATATATTTATTGTGCGATTTCGAGCGGTCGCAATCTCGACCCTTTTTTTTTCCGTCGGACCGAAGGCGCGGATTGTGAGAGCGAGGAAGACAGAGTGAGATAGACAAAAAAATGAATAAGTGCGACGACACAATATATTTACACGAACTAATTATGTACAGTGTTTTTAATTTGCGCAACGGAATTATGGAGAATTCCCGACGAATCTGTGCTCGATTACGAGGATTAACGCGATCGATAACGCGAAACTAAGTACCGCGAAAAGTGATCGGTTTTTGTGAGAATAATACGTGCGTCCAGCTCGGAGTGCTTTCTGCTAAAGGCGCCCGGAGATCTCGGGCGAGTTAATTTATTGACACGACCTTCCAGAAGATTCCCGGCAGCAATAAATCACTTTTGTCTCAGGACAAAAGCGACAGGGAATCTTCCAAAAAGTCGGAGGTCGATAATGTTTTTATTTTTAATCAAAATCGGTTGCCCGTTTGATTTTGGGCCACAGATATGCGCGAAAGTCGGCGGATCGCGTGACGCGCAACTTGAGATGCGCGCGGCGGCGGCAGGTGCGTGAGCGAGCAGCGCGAGCCCGCGTGGCAGCAGCGCTCGTTACAAACGAAATTAGATCGCATTTAAAGGTATTTAATGTTGGTTTCCGAACATCCCGCCCGCCTCGTCGAGATTCAATCGGCGAAGTGGATGCTAAGAGCCCGGCCGACTCGCAGCGCGCGCAGCGTTCGCGCAACCGGCGGTTGCCCGCAATCATGATTAGCGCTTACCCCATGACCGTGCGGCCACGTGCTGGCGCGTACCTCGCGAGAGTGTTGACGTTTGTCGAATTTCGTGTGTTGTGCGGGTGTGAACGCCGAGTGAAGTGCACGGGTGTAATGTGGAAGAAGGCCCGGTGGGAGCGCAGCGGCCACAGGATATACAATTTTCATCGCCGCAAATGCGCGGTCGGAGGTATAGACGCATCTGACTATTTACAAAATTAAGACTACGATTAAGGTAAGTAATTAATTTACAATTATATACAATATAAATCCAGAGCCGCAGTATTAAGGAGTTTTTTTTTTTTACGATTGCGGCACCGGATCGACGGAGTCGGTGGTAAGCAGGGGGACGACCTTCACCACTGGACGAGTGAATTCCCCACCGGATGTCCTGACGTCTACGACGCGTACCTGGCCGTCCTCACCGGGATGCAGGCGCACGATACGCGCGAGCGGCCAACGGCAAGGCGGGGTGGTCTCGTTCCTGAGGAGACAAAGCTGGCCGTCCTTCAAGTTGCCGCGCGTTGCCCACCACTTTGGTCGAGGCGTGAGCTGCTGCAGGTATTCGCGGGACCAGCGCGCCCACAGGTGGTCCCGCATTTGCTGAAGAAGCCGCCACCGAGTCAGCTTGTTGACAGGTACCTCGAGGAGTGATGGCTCCGGAATCGCGTTCAGCGGGCCCCCGATCAAGAAGTGGCCGGGGGTCAAGGCGCCGAGATCCTCCGGGTCGTCCGTCAGCGGTCGAAGTGGGCGCGAGTTGAGGCACGCCTCGACCTCGGCGAGGAACGTGGTGATCTCCTCGAAGGTTAGCCTCGTCTCACCGATGGTCCGTCGCAGGTGGTGCTTGAGGGCTTTCACCGCAGCCTCCCACAGGCCACCGAAGTGAGGCGCCGCCGGGGGGTTGAAAATCCACCGGATGCCGTCGTCCGCAAGCCGCCCGACGATCTGACTGGCCTCCGGCCCGGCTGCCTTGAAGAGTGCGCGGAGCTGCGTGTCGGCTCCCACAAAATTCGTCCCGCAGTCGCTGTATACCGCCCGACACACTCCTCGTCGGGAGATGAAGCGACGGAAGGCGGCAAGGAACGCTTCGGCTGTGTAGTCGCTCACTGCTTCAAGGTGAACGGCTCTGGTGCTGAAACAAACAAAAACCGCCAGGAACGCCTTGTACGCCTTGTGACCGCGGCCCTTGGTCGTCCGGAGCCAGATCGGGCCGGCGAAATCCACTCCAGTGTGCTCAAACGGTCGGCTTGGCGTTACTCTCGCTCGAGGCAGATCTCCCATCCGGGGCTGCGAGCAAGCCGCCCGCCATCGCACGCACGGGAGGCACCGGTGTATGAAGCGGCGCACCAGTTGTCGGCCCCGCAGGACCCAGTAGCGCTGACGAATAGAAGCTAGCGTGGCCTGTGCTCCTCCATGCAGTGTACGTCTGTGGCTGGCGTCGACGATAAGGTGAGTCAGATGTGAGTCAGCCGGGAGAATTATCGGGTGCCTCTGATCACCGTCGAGTAGCGCGTGTCTAATCCGCCCTCCTACCCGCAGGATCCCCTCATCATCGACTATCGGCGTGAGACTGCGGAGGGCGCTCCGCCCGGATACCGGTCGACCAGCGTGGGCATCCTCTAGTTCGAGACGGAAGGCCACGGATTGCGACACCCGGATCCATCGTGAGAGGGCCGCGTCCAATTCAGCCGGATCCAAGGTCCTTGCTGCCCGCCCGTTGCTGTCGGCGGATCGACGATATCGCCACCGCCAAATCCAGGAGGTGACTCGAAGTAGCCGGCGGAGCGAAGAGAACCGGGTGAGCTCCTCAGGTTCTCGTGTCTCAGCGGTCGCGAGACATCGAGGCGAGCGACGTTCGGGGATGTCGACGTGGTCCGGCAGGCCGGAGTCCGTCGGCCAGTCTGTTGGTTCCTCCTTCAGGAATCCGGGCCCTCGCCACCACAGAGGATGATCCAGGAGCTCCCTCGGGGACACTCCTCGAGACGCGCAGTCCGCTGGGTTGTCTCGCCCAGGTACGTGTCGCCATCTTGCCTCCTGGTTGGTTCGCTGTATTTCGGCCACGCGATTAGCGACAAACGTTGTCCATTTTGCAGGATGCCCGCGGATCCAGCTAAGTGCGACCAGAGGTGTACAGCGGAGGGCGTCAAGCCTAGGACGACCCTGACGTGTTCGGCCAGTTTGGACAGCAAAGCCGCAGCGCAGAGCTCCAACCGGGGCAGTGAGACGCGCTTCACCGGGGCGACCTTGGTTTTCGCCAACACCAGTGAGATGAGCGGCTCCTCGTCGCCTGTCGTCCGGAGATATATCACGGCGGCGTAGGCTCGGAGGCGTCAGAGAATCCATGGATCTCGAGGGCGTCCGCCGAGGCATCACCGCGGAACCAGCGGGGTACCTGGACTCCCTCCAGTAAGGGGAGCTCCTCCTCGAGTTTGAGCCATGCAGCGGCTTCCTCCGAAGCAAGGGGGGCGTCCCAATCCAGCCGCTGAATCCAAGTGGCCTGGATTATTATTTTCGCTCGGATGACGATCGGCGCCAGCCACCCCAACGGATCGAAGAGCCGTGCCGTCTGCGAGAGCATTGAGCGCCTCGTCGGAGGAGCGCTCTCGGGCTTTCGCACAGTGAGCGCGAAATTGTCGGTCGTCGGGCACCAGCGTAGCCCCAGAACGGAATGCTCGTCGGTAGGCAGCAGGGCGTCTGAGAAGGACTGTAGTCGATGCTCCAAGGGGACGTCTGCCAGGAGATCCCGGTGATTAGCGGCCCACTTTCTCAGCGGAAAGCCGCCCGCCATGCACAGCGAAGCCACTTGTTCCCGCAGTTGACGACTCGACTCCAGGGTGGACGCGCCGGTGAGTATGTCGTCCATGTAGATATCTTGCCGCAGCACCGCGGCCCCCAGTGGAAATCTGTTCTCCTCGTTGCTGGCGAGCTGGCGCAACGTGCGCATTGCGAGATAGGGTGCGCACGCCAGCCCGTAAGTGACCGTTGACAGTTCGTATTCACTAACCTGCAGTTTCTCCTTCCACAGGATTCGCTGGAGGCTTCTATCGTCCGGATGTACCGCGATCTGGCGGTACATTTTTTCCACGTCCGCCACGAAGACGTAGCGGTGACGTCGCCACCTCGTTACGACGTCCGCTAGCGCAGGCAGCAGGTTGGGCCCGGTGAGCACGGAGTCGTTGAGTGAGACTCCGGCCGCGCCGCGTGCGGAACCGTTGAAGACCACGCGGATCTTCGCATCGACGCCGGAGCCCCGCAGAACTCCATGGTGCGGCAAGTAGCACGCGCGGGATCCGGTGTTGGACGGAGCAGCCGGAACAGGTGCCATGTGACCGAGGGCGAGGTAGTCGGCCATGAACGTGCGATACCTGTCACCAAATTCGCTATCGCGCTCGAATCGGCGCGACATGACCTCGAGAAGACGAGACGCGGCGCGACGAGTGAAGGCGAGGTCTGGCAATTCCGCTCTGAGAGGTAAGCGAACTTGATAACGGCCGTCGGACAGCCGCTTAAGCGTTCGCGAGAAGAAGTCCTCACACTCTTGGTCCTCGGCAGATAGCGGCAGGGCGATGCTTGGCGGCTCCTCCCACTCCCAGAACCGGCGCACCAAGGAGGCCAGGTCCTCCGTCGTGGAGCACTGCATCGAAGACACCGAGGCGACGTGACCGGCTCCGACGGCGCCCAGCAGGATCCACCCGAGTCGCGTGTGTTGCGCGATCGGCTCCAGGGTCCCTCCTCGGCGTAGATCCGGCAGCACGATGTGGGCGTACGCGTCCGCTCCGAGTAGCAGCTCTACTGGGTCACGAGCAAGGAAGTCGGGGTCCGCGAGGTCGAGGCCCTCCACATGTGGCCATGAGACAGCTCCAGTCTCCGCGACACCGCTATACGCCGACAGACGCGGCATAACTAGTGACGATACAGTCAGAGAGAACGACCCGGTACGCGCGGAAAGGTTTACCGCGACCCGTCCTCTTGAGAAGCCCGCCTGGACGCCTCCGACTCCGAAGATCGTGACGGACGTAGGTGTACGCGGCAGACGGAGTCGCTGAGCCAGAGATTCCGCTATCAGCGACGTCTCTGATCCTGGATCCACTAGTACGCGGACGGGATGTCGCATGCCGCGGCGATCCACCACCAGGACGCGGGCGGTGGCTAGCAAGACGGACGTGTACTCCGCGAGCGGCCGCTTGGCGACGTGCACCGTCGGCGACGCACTTGGCCCGGGGGCGGGTAAGGCCACGGCCGCGAACGCCTCGTGCAACGACGAGTGATGCCGTTCCGAACACTTAGTGCATACCTTATTGGAAGAGCACTCACCGAGCATGTGGCGTCCCAGGCAGTTCCAACACCGTTGGTGAGTAGCTACGGCCTCGCGCCGTTCCTGGGCTGACTTCCGCTTGTACTGGTCGCAGAAGGCCATAAAATGCTCCTTTTTGCAGAGTGATCGGCCTTTAGCAGAAAGCACTCCGAGCTGGACGCACGTATTATTCTCACAAAAACCGATCACTTTTCGCGGTACTTAGTTTCGCGTTATCGATCGCGTTAATCCTCGTAATCGAGCACAGATTCGTCGGGAATTCTCCATAATTCCGTTGCGCAAATTAAAAACACTGTACATAATTAGTTCGTGTAAATATATTGTGTCGTCGCACTTATTCATTTTTTTGTCTATCTCACTCTGTCTTCCTCGCTCTCACAATCCGCGCCTTCGGTCCGACGGAAAAAAAAAGGGTCGAGATTGCAACCGCTCGAAATCGCACATTTCAAACATTTATAATACGCGGAACTGAAAAAAACTATGTAATTTATTACTAATTAATGTGAATGATGTAGATTGTCCATCTAAAACATATGTAAAATCTATTAATAATAGACTTATTGTAAGACTTAGACAGTAAGCGCGAATTAATCAATCGTAACGAGAGGCTCACGAGAATTATTCCAAGAATACTCAACTGTGATTGATCAATTCGCTTACTGTCTAAAGGCCATTCTATAATACGTCGCAAATGCCCCGTCGCCAGTCGCGAAGGATGGCAACTATTAGTGGAAAACTGCTATTTCCGGTTGCGCTTGACAGTTGCGGTTGCCAAAAGAAGTTAAAAATGAGCCAACTCTCTTTTGGCAACCGCAACTGCCAAGCGCAACCGGAAATAGCAGTTTTCCACTAGTAGTTTCCATCCTTCGCGACTGGCGACGGGGCATTTGCGACGTATTGTAGAATGGCCTTTAGTATTTCTGTGTTTATATTGAGAGCTTTCCAGCAAGAAACACACATAAACACAATGGCCGCGTTCAGCAGATTCAACAGTTGGGCAACATTACTAGATTTTCCGATGTCATTCGACGCTAATTGGTCGGATCTGAAAGTAGAAACCAATCACGTTCGATTGCTACTTAGCGATTGAGTCCGCTGAATGCGGCCAATGTCACATATGATTGGTTATCAAATAGAAAAATTTTGGGGACTTTAAAAATTCTCTATTCGATAGCCGATCGCGTTACATTGTGTCAATCTGTGCTTTCTTGCTGGAAAGCTCCCATTTTTCTCTATGTGCTTTTAGTACTTTTAGTATTCTAAAAGCCCTTGCACAATGCCAGGCAACAGGCAATAGGAACAAGGAATGGAAAATATCCACCAAAGGAGCAGGGAATAATATTTATTTCCTTTTCCTATTGATGAATATTTTCTATTCCCTGTCCCTATTGCCTGTTGCCTGGCATTGTGCAAGAGCCTTAAAGCTGCGTTCCTATATATTTATTACCAGTTTTGAAAACCTATATTATACATGTAACCGCGCGGCGCGCGCGCGTACTAGTATTTTAGTACTGACAAATGGCCGTGTTCCAAAATTCACTGCCAGTATTGAAAATCTATAGTTCACGTTACGTATATTATAGATTTTCAATACTGGTAGTGAATTTGGGAACACGGCCAATGAATAATGAATGTTGGAATGCAGGCAATGCTTTATTACCGTTAACGTTTTTATTGTATCATTGAGGCAATGCTAAAATTTTGTTCACGTGCAATGGCTTTATTAGGGCATTGCACGTGAACAAAATTTTAGTCAGAATCGTAACAGGCCGTAAATATAAGAATTTGTGACAATTAGTGTTGGAAATCGTGCAATTAAAGGGCCATGAAAAAATTTCAAATCTATTAGTGAGCATGAATGGTAAGTATATGCACATCTAAACATATATAAATTATAAACATTCTAACTACGAGTTTCGCTATCTCTTATTTTCTCATATGTTCCTTATGTTAAATTTTTATTTATTTTTTTTAGGAAGTCTCAGATTTGCATATATATAAGTTATGGAAACTTGCATATTGCGTTTCATCATTTACTTCCATAGAACTGAAAATAAACTTACATATATTATTACAAATAAAAATAATAAAATATGCAAATAATACATCGCACAATATTAGAGATCGAATGCGTAATGCTTGCCAGAGTATGTAATAATTAAAATAATTAATATTTTTTACCTTTTGAGATTATTAAGGAATACCTTTCCACCTTTATTTTGTACAGATTAATCTCCATCGATGAATTAGGTGAACTGTTGCCTTCGCATCTAAGGGTCCGCTTCTGCTCATTTTCATATCTCGCCTTGGAATGTCTAAACCACTCCATGACCCTTCGCTGTATTTTGCCTTGATCAGAATCTGGGATATTGCGAAGTATGGATCCTGAAAAAATTTTATGTATTTTAATTTTTTCTTCTATTAATTATTAATTGATATAGCATATTATTTTTAAATCGAAAATAACGGGCTAAATAAGATCCAAGGCGCTGTTAGGGGTGCGCAAATAATTCTTTTTTCTTTTGGTTATTGTAAAAAGAACCTTTTATTTAAAACGTAAGTATCGGTCCTCCTATCGGACCATCATCAGCGGTGTCAATAATTAACTGTCAATAAACAAAGAAATGATATGAAATAATATTACAAAAAATATAGTTATACAAAATAGTCTTTGACGGTTAAAATCTAGTGGAGCGTGGATAATTTGTTTTTTATCGGCGTTTGTGTTGCGGATTATAATTTTGTCGTGAAAATTGAATTACGTACATGAAATGTTCGTGCGTTTGTTTCTCCGTGGTCATCACGGGCCTCACCATCTGTTAAACGAAATAATTCCTCTCCCGGTTCCAGTCGTGAAGGAAAAATTACCGTGGTTCTTAAGGGTTGTCGACATTTTGGCTGTAACTATATGTGAGAATTAATTGCTCGAATTTTGATTGTTGGTTAAATCGTTGTAAAGGTGGAGAGGTGTCTTACTTCGTCGAGTGGTGACAGGACCGTGAGCCGTGGGAGACGATACACAACTGTCGGTTAACATATGTCAAAATTTTGACGTCGCGTGACATTGTGCGTGCGTGTATAAACAATATGGATATCGGGGTGATTGTTTTATCGATCGAATGACGTAATCTGGCGCGCGATAGTTTTAAATTTTTGGCATTCTTTCTACTGTCGTGAGATAAGCCAGATGCATACTTTCAGTGTCGGTTTGTAGATTGAGGCTGTTTTTTGTCTCTTTATAAATATCATCTCCGACATCAAACGTTTTCTGTATGTATTTTCCTCATCCAGAATTTCCACCTCATCCCATGCGAACTCGTGACCATTTAGCCTGTGATCCGTGATGACAGAGTGCTGTGACGTTCTTTTATTAATGTAATTGCGATGCTCTGTGATGCGAGTTTTAAGTAGCCTGCCTGTTTGGCCTACATACGAGGCATCACAATCTTTGCGTGATATTTTACATACTAAGTTGTTGTGTAATTCTTTTGGTAATGTATCTTTTTGTACGCGAATGTACTTCCTTAATTTATTCAAGCTAGTATAGGACAGCTTTGCTTGTATATCACGAATCACAGGTCCAAACTGCTCCGAAATTGTCGGTATGTACGGGATGTTGAAGTAATTAAATTTAATCAAGTTGTTTATGTCAAAGGAATTCGTAGTACCCGAGTTTTCGTTGTTCCTATTATGTAATGAAATTAATTTTTTGAGTCTTACATTTAATGTCTCAAAAGTGAATTTTAACGGGTATTATTGAGTGTCGTGTTAATTACGAACTCCAGGTTTTTTTGGTGAAAATCTGAATGCGAAAGACGGAATGCTCTATCTATAAGGCCGATGACAGTGCCTTTTTTGTGGCAGAGAGGGTGTCGAGACTTGAAATGTAAATATCTCCCTGAAAACGTTGGTTTGTGGTACCAATCAAAGTTAATTACGTTGTTTCTAATAATTAGAGTGACATCTAGGAAGTTAATTTGGCTGTCCTCACCCTCCTTTATGGTAAATTGTAATCGATTGTGTAATGAATTAAAAGTTTGTAATATATTGTTACACATGGAGGAAGGCGCGGCCAACAAAATGTCATCCACGTATCTATAAAAAAATGGGAGGTTTACTGGGAGAATCTCGAACGCCCTCGTCTCCAGATCTTGTAGAGTGATATCGGCGATGACTGGAGAGAGCGGGGAACCCATAGGTGTGCCGAACGTTTGTTGATAGCAGACGTTGTCAAACGTGAAATAAGTAGAATCTAAGACAAACCGGACTGCCGATAGGAACTCGTCTCGTGGTATGGTACACTTTTCCTCGATGGAGCTCCATCTTTTTGTTACGCTCTCCAAGGCTAGATCAATCGGTACGTTGGTGAACAATGAAACCACGTCTAGTGATAGCAGCTTGTGGTTATCCGGAAAATGCTTATTTTTTAATTTTTCGACGAGTTGGAAGCTATTGTCGATTCTGTTGTTGGCTGTTGGTACGGAGTTGTTTATGACGTTGTGTAGAAAAGTGGCTATTTCGTACAGCGGGCTGTTTTTCGATGATACGATGATACGGAGAGGGCAGCCCGGCTTATGAACTTTTGGCACCCCATAAGCTCTCGGTAATACACCGTTCGTACAGTTGAGTCTTTTAAAATTACTATCTGTGATATAGTCACGTTTCTTCCATCTCGCGAGCGTCTCGTGTAGATTTCTAATGAGTTTTTTAGTAAGATCCTTATTGACTATCGAATAAGTATTCTTGTCATTTAGAAGAGCATTCATTTTATTCATGTAATCTGTTTTATCAAGGGCTACGGTTACGTTGCCCTTGTCTGCTCTTGTGAAAATCAAGTCCGGATGATCGTGTATGAAGTTTTTTGAGGCGAGCGACGCACTGATGATCTCCCTCTCCAATGGTGAATTCTTGAATGTGTAATTAGATAGGTTGTTTATTAATTAGAGGTGGAAATTCTGGATGAAAAAAATACATACAGAAAACGTTTCATGTCGGAGATGATATTTATAAAGAGACAAAAAAACAGCCTCAATCTACAAACCGACACTGAAAGTATGCATCTGGCTTATCTCACGACAGTAGAAAGAATGCCAAAAATTTAAAACTATCGCGCGCCAGATTACGTCATTCGATCGATAAAACAATCACCCCGATATCTATATTGTTTATACACGCACGCACAATGTCACGCGACGTCAAAATTTTGACATATGTTAACCGACAGTTGTGTATCGTCTCCCACGGCTCACGGTCCTGTCACCACTCGACGAAGTAAGACACCTCTCCACCTTTACAACGATTTAACCAACAATCAAAATTCGAGCAATTAATTCTCACATATAGTTACAGCCAAAATGTCGACAATCCTCAAGAACCACGGTAATTTTTCCTTCACGGCTGGAACCGGGAGAGGAATTATTTCGTTTAACAGATGGTGAGGCCCGTGATGACCACGGAGAAACAAACGCACGAACATTTCATGTACGTAATTCAATTTTCACGGCAAAATTATAATCCGCAACTCAAACGCCGATAAAAAACAAATTATCCACGCTCCACTAGATTTTAACCGTTAAAGACTATTTTGTATAACTATATTTTTTGTAATATTATTTCATATCATTTCTTTGTTTATTAACAGTTAATTATTGACACCGCTGATGATGGTCCGATAGGAGGACCGAAACGTACGTTCTGAATAAATGGTTTTTTTTACAATAACCAAAAGAAAAAAGAATTATTTGCGCACCCCTAACAACGTTTTGGCTCTTATTTAGCCCGTTATTTTCAATTTATTTCATAACAGAGCCTAATATTTATATTGTTAAATTTAGTAATATATATATGTATAATATTTAATTAAAAGTTAAAAATTTTATTAAATTGAAGGAATTTTATTATATCTGTGATTTAATGAGGGATATGGTCTTAATCATTCAAGGAATGAATTTAAAAAAAATAAATTTAAAATTATTCGTTTGGAAGATAAAGATTCTCAGATTAGATACATTAAAAAAATGAGTCTAATAATTGAAATTAAGGATCCAATAGAAGAGATAATATTTCATGAGAGGTATGTATCTGGATAATCTGAATAACGACGAGGTATACCTCTTAAACATAGAAATTGTTGAATTTACTCCAAAGAATATACAAATAAATTGAATATTTAAGAAAAAATTATTTAAAGAAAAACCAGTTATTAAGGGGAATCAGTGAATAAATCTAGCAATAATAGCAAATACTGCTCCTATTGATAATACATAATGAAAATGAGTTACTACGTAATAAGTATCATGAAGAATAATATCAATTGATGAATTTGAGAGTATTACTCCTGTTAAACCTCCTATGGTGAATAAGAAGATAAATCCTATTGCTCATCATAAGGAAGAGTTATTATTGATTTTTGTACCATGAAGAGTAGTAATTCATCTAAAAATTTTAATTCCAGTTGGAATAGCAATAATTATAGTTGCAGAAGTAAAGTATGCTCAAGTGTCAACATCTAAACCAATAGTAAATATATGATGAGCTCATACAACAAATCCTAAAAATCCAATTGCTATTAGAGCATAAATTATTCCTAAAGATCCAAATGTTTCTTTTTTTCCTCTTTCATTTATAATAATATGAGAAATTAATTCAAATCCAGGAAGAATTAAAATATAAACTTCAGGATGTCCAAAAAGTCAGAAAAGATGTTGATATAAAATAGGATCTCCGCCGCCTGATGGATCAAAAAATGAAATATTAAGGTTACGGTCAGTTAAAAGTATAGTAATAGCTCCTGCAAGAACTGGAAGAGATAAGAGTAATAAAATTGCAGTGATTAAAATTGATCATACAAGTAATGGAATTTTATCAATGGAAAAATTTTTATGATGTATATTTATAATAGTTGAAATAAAATTAATAGCCCCTAGAATAGAAGATATACCAGCAATATGAAGAGAAAAAATAGTTAAATCTATTGAAGGACCATTATGAAAAATATTAGAGGCTAATGGAGGATAAACAGTTCATCCTGTTCCAACTCCATCATTAATAAAATTTCTTAAAAGAAAAAGAGAAATTGAGGGGGGTAAAAGTCAAAATCTTATATTATTTATACGTGGGTAAGCTATATCAGGTGATCCTAATATTAAAGGTACAAGAAAATTTCCAAATCCTCCAATTATGAAAGGTATAACTATAAAGAAAATTATAATGAATGCGTGTCTTGTAACTATAGAATTATAAATTTGATCGTTATTAATTAATGAATTAGAAGAACCTAATTCTAGTCGAATGATTATTCTTATAGATGAACCGATTATGCCGGCTCAAATAGCAAATAAAAAGTAAAGAATTCCAATATCTTTGTGATTTGTTGAATATAATCATTTATTCATAAATTAAAGAATGGTAAAAAAGCATTAGTATTATGTCTGATTAAAGTAATAAATTGTAAATTTATTTAAGAAAAAAAAATTTCTAATGCTAATTAATAATGATTTAAAAATTAGGTTTACTTTATAGTTTATTTTTAAAATATTAAATTGCAAATTTAAAGAAATTTATTTAATTATAATATTAAACATTAAAATTAAGATTTATAATATATATTTATATAGTAAACTTTGAAGGCGGCTTCCGGTTCCGGACTGTGTGCGAGTGACAGGTGTGTAAGAGTTTGTTAGAAATTGGTGTAAGAACGAAGGAAAGAGTGAGCTGTGAGCGTCTGGTACGGGTGGAGGCGCTTGTTGTATATGAGAGGAAGGGTGAGGGGAAGGGAAGGTGAAAACGGGAGAAGGACGGAGTAGTACGAGAGAGAAAAAGATATAGTAGGTTAGGTTGTGACCGGACATACGGTCATATAAGCCTAAATCTACGCCTAGGACTTACCGTTGTCGTCTTCCGTGCTCGCGTACGCACCGCTCTCGGTCGCCAGGCACTTTAACCCTTCAAGTGCCAAGGGTCTGCGTGTCGTCCTTCCCGTCCTCTCTCCTCCGTCGCTATGTCCCCAGGATGCTTCCGGATCGCCGTCGCTGTCGCCGCCGTCGGATAAATCCAACTCGGTAGAATAAACGGGCTCACGGTTACGCAGGGATTCGCCGTTGGGAATCGGGCACAGGCAATGAACGAACACTTTTGCTTTATTTAGCAAAATATATATATATATGAATATATATATATATATATATATATATATATATATATATTTATTGCACTTCATGTATCACAGAAAACAATGAGGCACAATGTCGCGCTCGGTTGTCGCGCGCGTATCTGTCGGATGTCGCGTCACAATTTTATCGTTGCGATCTCGCGAATCTCGTTCGCACATTCGCTCACTCGTACACACTCTCGCAAACTCGCGTGTCGCGGTCGCGTCGCGTTGTCTAATCGCGTTTACAGACTTCCACGATAGTACAAAGCATAGGTTATATCCCGTACTCGCTTCTCGTGTTATCTCTACGGTGTCGCGCGAACGAAAGGCCTCGTGCCTTGTCCGCCCGTCGCCTTTATCGGCTCGGTTGCCGTGCGCGCCCCTCCATCGATCCACCCACCAATCGGGTGTCGGTGTCGCGGTACACGTGCGCTCGCGTCTTCTCTCTCTCTCGCGCTCGCTCGCGCGTTGTCTCGCATTCGTTCCATTCACATGCACACTCTTAAAGTAATAAATATATTTACAAGGATAGATAAAATAATTATGTACATGTAATAAAGGTAGAACAATGCACGTATCGTTGCAATCGTGTTTGTACAGTAAATAATTGTTAAAATAAATTGTTACATCTTTGGTTAAACTAAATCTAGCGTATTCGCCGCCGCGCGTAATTAATACAAAATAATAATAATTATAATAATGCTTGATTGCTTCACGATACAAAAATAAATGTTTCTTAGCGCAATAAAATAAACTAAATAAAAATAACTCCTCGCGGGTTGCGTTGAAAGAAATAAAATGACATGTGAAATAAATAGTTGAGAAAATAATATTTCGCAATCCCGCTATCTCTTCGTCGTGTGAGCTCTGCTCTTTAGGATTAATAATTAGGGTGGTAATCACGCTTGGCGTGATTCGGCCGATCCCGCGATCTCGTAGCCGCGTATCCGCGCCTCCCGAGTATCGCGAGTAATCGGCGATGTCGATTTCGTCGCGTAATCGCGACAGGTCGCTCTCCGCTGTCGCGTGTCGTTCCCCGCGTCCGCGTGAGCGTAAAGTGTGATAGGTAAATGGAATTTCGTCGGCCGTTTCGCGGATACGCGTTTCCTCGTCCGCGCTCGTTCCCGCGTCCCCGTCGACTAGTTGACAGGCCCTCGCGCCTCGCGTCGTCTCGAGCGTTCGTTTCGCCCGATCGTTCGCCGCGCTCCGGGCTAATATAAAAATAGTAATCGTTTTGGCGATTAAACAAAGTGCGCCACACGTGTGGCTCGGGCCCCCCGATAGATCCGCGATCGCCTCGCGTTCTCGGCCCCGCGCCTCTCGCGCGTCTCCCGCTCCCGACGGTTCTCCCCGCGTTTGTCGTCGAGCGCTCATCTCGCTCGCCGTCGGTCAGGACATCGTTCGGTGATCGCGCCGCGCTTTCGGAGACGTCTCCGTCGCGCGCGCCTCTCCCGCGACCGCCTCGACTCACCCGGTACCTCGCCGTTCGCTCGTCGGGCTCGCACGCCCGGTTCACCCGCTCGTCGGGATCCCCGCTACGCTCGTCCTCGCTTCGGCTCGTCCCCGGCTGCTCGTCCCTCGGTCGTCCGCTCGTCCACCGTCGCTCGTTCGTCGGCCGCTCCCGGCTGTCGGTCCAACGCGCTGTCAGCGCGCGTTCTCCCCGTCTCGCCTTCCTGGATAGCCCGCATTTCCGCAGACGTACTTTCGGGGCTACAATCGGTCACCGGTTGCATTCCCCCTTCCTGTCTGGAGGTCGACGGTGTCGACTCCTCCAGGCACTCTCCAGGCCCGGATGTAACGTTTGTGCTGGTGTTGTTAGTCTCTCTTTCCTCGTCGCTCTCTTTCAAGCTCCTATTATTTTGTCTCCGTCTTTTATATTCGACGAAGTCTCCGTCGGATTCATTTCCCGACGATTCTTCCTTATACGAGCCTCTTCTGCTCTCCTGTTTTCGTTTCCCCGAGACGATTATTTTCTCGTTCGAATGTTTAACGAGTTGCGTTAGCTCTTTGAATCCTCGGTTTCCGGTAGGCTTCACTCTTTCGATCTTCGTTATCCTGATCACTGGATTTTTCTTCGACTCGGGTGTCGTTTTATTTTCTCGTTTCGTTTTACCGTTTGTACTTTTCTTATCTCGCGCGGTATTTTTCTCTCGCGTTTTCGCGTTGCACTGGCTTGTGCTCGTTTCCGCTTCGTTTTTCGCGTCTCTCGTCGCGCTTTTGTCGATCGCCGTTTTCTCAGTCCGTAATTGCTGTTGTTGCTGCTGTTGTTCCACGGAGTGAAATTTTATCCTCTCGGACCATTCGGCGTCTACGTCTCTTTGTACGTTTCCGTTTCGAATCTCGTACATTATTCTGATCGGCTTGTCGATCCAGTCCGCTATCGCTGCATTGGCTCGCAACGTCGCATCCATTGTGTATGTGATCGTCGGGCCGTTGTCCTTGCTCACTATGTCGAATTTGTCCCTGAACGCCATCGTATCGACGCTCCTCTCTTTGACCTTTTTGACAAGTTCGGTCATCGTTTCCTCTCCGTCGCTTTCCTGGATTTCCTCCGGCGCTTCTCTCAATCTTTCGACGATTCTGCGTAATTTCTCCACTCTTATCGTCCTTCTTCGCTCGGCTTGCAACGCTTTCTCTCGCGTTTCCAGGAGTCTTTTAATCTCCTCTCTGAGCCTTTTTTCCTCGGTCGCTAATTCCTCGAGGTTGCGTCTCACCGGCTTTCCGTAATCCGTTTCTTTCTTCTTCGTCCTTCGTTCTTCGCGCGCTTGTCTCGTCGCGTTCCCTCGCGTTTCGTCGATGTCGCGATTCGCGTTCGGCACTTTTGTTTTTAGTTCGCCGTCGCTTCGATTTTCGCGCACCTCTTTTCGGATCTCGTCTATCAAGTTTTCGAGATCGTTTTTCTCGCGCGCACTCTCACTCGGCACGGTTTCGTCTCTCGCGCTATCCGTCGCGTTCGCGCGTGACTGCGCGTTTTTTCGCAACTCGCGCACTATCGCGTTGAGCGTTTCGATTCTCGCTTCGTCGCACTCGCGTCTCGTCGCGTATCCCGTCGGTACGTCGGAATCGTTCGTCCCGTTTATTTTCACTTGTCCACTTTCGCGTAAAGCGCGTTCGTTTCTCAGTTCGTTTACTCTCGCGTACTCGCACGTCCTCTCACTGCGCACGCTCTCGCACGACTGCGCGTCGCTCGTCGCGTCTCCACCGGCCGGTTTCTCCCCACTCCTCGCGTTCGTCTCTGGCTCGTGACTCGTTTCGTTCGTCGTCTCCGTCAATTCTCTCCGCGTTTTTTCTATCACGTTTATCGCCATCGGTTTTCCGTCGATTATCATCAATGTCTCGTTACTTCTTTTTAGGTTGTCTTCGTTATTTTATCTGTTTAATTCTTTTCTTTTTTCTGTTTCAGGTACTATCGTTTTCGCTGTCTGGACCGTTACGACGTTCTCGTTCGGGTTGTCCTCCTCGCTGTCGATCCATCGCCATTCCGCGATACGGTCAGTATGTTTTATCGTACCTTTTTTATAGAATTTGCACGATTTTATTCGCGTGTTTTCTTTCTTCTTTCCTACAGCTGTTTCCTCTTCGAGTGCTGGATTTCCGTCTGTCGAAGATTTCGCTTCCTCCTCGTCGTCTATTTCTCGTTTTATCGGTATTTCCGCGAGTTTTCGACGCGTTTCTTCCTTTATTATCGACTCGTCTGTCGTTCTTTCTATTTTTATCGTTTCATCGTATCTTTCGATGTTTTTTGTCTTTTGATTTTTTTCTCGGCGCGTTACATCGTTGTTCGCTTCATTTTCTCTCTCGGCTGGCCACTGTTCCATCTTCCATGCCGTCGTCGAGTTTCGCTTTCCCTTCGTTATCGCGTATTCTTTTCTTTCGCGGTCGAATATCTCGATTCGCCCTGTCGCGCCGTATATCTGTATCTCCTTTCCTTCGTTGATTAATTCGTTCCAAATCATTTCTCTTTTCGATCGATTTCTTTCCGCGATGTTTAGTTTTCTTTTTATTTCTTCTTTGCGCGTTATCGCCGTACCCCCTTCCGTTTTTGATTCGGGTCTGTTTGGTTTTTTCTCGTTATTTTTCGCGCAAGTTTCTTCGCGTTCGATCTTCTTTCTCACGATTGTTTCGTTTTCGGTAGTCTCCGTTCGCGCGTTCCAGTTTTTTCGATCGGTCTCGCGCGTTCCTTTTTTCTCGCCCCCTTCCAATCTCGATATTTTTTCGATCGGTATCGGGCTTCTTTTTCTCGGTTTTTCGGTTTTCGTCATGTTTATTTCGGATCCGATTTCTCGTTCTTTCGACGTTTTTCGCGCGTTTTTTCGGCTTTCCTTTTTCGCGATTATTCTCGCAGTTCGGTCTTCCGTCTCTGTTGCGCTCTCTTTTGCTTTCGGCGTTTCGTCGTCCGTACTCGTATCGTTTCTTCGCTTTTTCTTTACGGGTTTTCCGGTTCTCGTTGTTGATTCGTGACTCGATCCTCCTTTTTTCGTAAGCTTTTCGATCGGAACGATTCGAATCACTCCCACGTTTCCGTTTATCTCCTCTTCATCTTCGAGCGTTGGTTTTAACTTCGCTTCTCTGTGGGGTCTTAATTTTCTCGCGTTCACCACGTCTATCGCTCCTCCGTCGAGATTCTCGATCAGGTATGCGTTTCTTCTAATTATTTCTCTTATTTTATACGGCCCCTCGTACACTCTATGGATCTTCCTGGTTAGCTTTCTACTCGCGTCCGATCTTCTGTGTACTTTTAGCCATACTTTGTCCCTCGGTTGAAATTCTTTCGCCGCGCCGTGTTTGTCGGTTTGTCTTTTTCTCGCGCTGGCTTTTCTCTCTAAGTACTGTTTCATTTGTTCTCTCTTTTGCTCGATGTCGATTCTTGTCTCCTCCTCGGGGTAAATTCTCGGGTCGATTTCTAATTTCTCGTCGATCTCCGGATATAGTTCTATTGGAACTCCCCCGGTACTGAAGTGTTCCGTATTGTTCACCGTTCTCTCGAATCTCGGTACGATTCGGTTCCACTGTGTTTGACGGTCGTGGAAATACGCTCTCATAACTCTTCCTAATTCTCTCATTACCCTTTCCACCGGGTTCGATTGCGGATTGTACGGTGACGTCCGTCTTACCGCGAATCCGACTCGCTCCGCGTACTCCTTCCATTTATCCGTTACGAATTGTCCGCCATTGTCCGTCAATATCGTTTCCGGTATGCCGATCTCGTTGAAATACTTCGCGTCGAGCGTCTCGATTATCGTTTCCAATCGTTGATTGTTGATCGGATAACATTTTGTCAGCTTCGTGAACTGATCCATCAGTACTATTATGTACTTTTTTCCTCCTTTCGTCGTCGGTAACGGACCGAATAGGTCCAACGACACTACCTTGCCTCTGTCGTTCGGCAATTCGTAATACTCCTCGCCCCTCGTCGGGCGGGTATAGTACTTCGACGCGATACACGTCTCGCACGACGCTACCACGTCTCTCACTATTCTCTCCATATTTTTAATTTTAAAAAATCTTGACGCGAACTCGATCGTTTTGTCCGTTCCAAAGTGCACTAGGAATCTGTGTATCAAGTCTATCAGTTCCCACGCTATTTCCTTCGGTATCGCGATTCTTTCGTTCGGTCCTTCGCCTACTCTTATCAATTCGTTTCTCATCTTGTATTTTTCCGGTTTTGTCTCGCTCAGCGTTAATAATTCGTCGTCGCGCGCTTGCGCTTCCTTTATCAAATCTATCCATACCGTTGTATCAGTCGCATCGTCGTGTCTCAGCATCGCGCATATTTTTATCTCTTCGTCACCTTTTTCATTGGTCGCTTCCGTCTCGTATTGTCTCGACAGGCAATCCGCGATCTTGTTCTCTTTTCCCGGAATATGTCGTATCTCCAGGTCGAATTCCTGTAGGAAGGCGATCCATCGCGCTATTCTTTCGCTCGATCTGGCGCACGAGTTTACGAATTCGATCGCTTTGTGATCGGTATTAACTTTTACCTTTCTGCCCATTAGCATCACGTGCCATTTTTTTAACGCGAATACCAAAGCCAGGCATTCCAATTCGGTTATGGTATAATTCATTTCTGCTTTTTTCAGACTTCTACTCGCGTACGCGACGGTGTATTTTTTCTCGTTCTCGTTCGACTCGTATTGATAGAGCCTCGCGCCTAATCCCGTTTTCGACGCGTCAATTTCCACGCCAAATCTTCTGTCGGGTCTCGCCAAGTAGAGTACCGATGCGTCCTCGAACGCCTCCTTGATCTCGTCGAACGCGTCTTGTTGTTCCTTCGTCCAGTTGAATTTCGCGTCCTTTTTCAATAACATTTCCAGCGGTCTTGTTTTCCGCGCTAGATTTTTAATGAATCTTCTGTCCCAGTTTGCCAGGCCTAGAAACGCTTGTATCCCTTTTTTGTTCGTCGGTCTGGGAAAACTTCTTATCGCGCTTCTCGTTTCCTCGTTAATGTCGGCCGTTATTTCGTTGAACGTATGTCCCAGGAATCTGATTTCGGATCTCGCGAACTCGCATTTGTCTCGGTTCAGTCTAAATCCTACTCTTTGTAATTTTTCCAGGACCGTTTCTATGTGCGTCAGATGCTCTCTCATCGAGTTCGACGCTATCAATATATCGTCCAAGTATACCAACACGTAGTTCATCGTTTCGTCGTTTAGCGCCTTGTTCATCGCTCTCGTGAACGACGCTCCGGCGGTCTTGAGTCCGAACGGCATTCTTCTGAATACGTAGGACTGGTTGTTAAATATGAACCCCGTGTATTTTTTACTTTCCTTCTCCAGCGGGATCTGCCAGAACGCCTGAGTGACGTCCAGCGTCGTGAACAATTTCCGATTTCCGATCTTGTTGAATATCTCTTCGATCGTCGGGGGTTGTGCGTGATCGTTGCGCATTTTTTTATTCAATTCGCGCGCGTCCAGGCACACCCGTAAATCGCCCGATTTTTTCACTACCGTTACCACGGGCTGATATACTGCGTCGGTGCTTTTTCCACGATCCCCTGCTTTTCCCAGTCCGCTATATGATTTTTCACTCGTTCTTTGTAAACTTCCGGGACCGGGTACGTTTTTCTCTTGAAGCCTCTCTCGTCGATCATTTCGATTTTGTGTCTGTAGTGCTTCACTTTTCCTATTCCGCTTTTGAATACTTTTCCGTATTTGTCTAGTACTCTTTCGAGATTTCTTCTATCTTTCGATCTCGGTTCGATCGCGTTGGTTACTTTTCTCTTTCTCGTCGATCGTTTTTTCTTCGACGTATCTTGAATCGAGTCGTTTTCCGACTCTTCCCTTTCACTGGGATTCCCTTTTATCGCAGGAATTATTCTTTCACTTTCCTCTGTCTCGGTCTCGCTTTCTTCGAAACCGGATGTATTCGTTTCGGTCGATCTATTTGTCGGTTCCGTTTCTTCGCTGTTCGACGTTTCGTCGTTCGATTCGACTATATTTTCATCGTCGTCGCTTCCATCGATGCCGGATGTTCCCGCTTCCTCGTCGTTGTCCGTTGTCTCGGACTGCTCGTCTTCCGACGTATTTTCCATCGCCGTTGTTACGGTCGATTGATTCGTCGATTCTGTTTCCTCGTTGTTCGATATCTCGTCGTTCGATTCGTCTCGACTTTCATCGTCGTTATTTTCATCGATATCGGATGTTTCCGTCTCCTCGTCGTCGTTCGTCGCCTCGGACTCTTCGTCCTCCGACGTATCTTCTATCGACGCTATTTGGCTTTCGCTGCCGTATCTTTCGATTTCGGATGATTCCGATGTGTATCTATCTTCGTCATCGTCGCGTTCGACGTCGGATGTTTCTTCTTCCTCCGGATCGCTTTCCATGTTCGATCGGTATATTTCCGACATTTCGTTCGTCGGTTCGGTTTCGTCTCTCTCGTCGTACGTCTCTTCCTCGGTGTCTAACATCGACGACGATATTTGTTCGTCCGTGTCGATCGTCCGTATCTTCGACGCTCGACTCGTCGTCGTTTGAATTTTCCTCGGTACCTGTCTCGGTCCGGTTTATCGATTCCATCTCTGCGTTTTCGCTTTCGCTTGTTTCCGAATCATCCGTTTGTTGTATTTCGGTCTCTTCGTCGTCGCTATTCGTCTCGCTTCTATCGGAATTTTCTTCCTCACTCGTTCGATCGGTTTCGACCTCTTCGTCGCTTGTCTCGCGCGTTAATCCTCCTATCGCTTTTATTTTATTTCCGCGATTACTTTTTGCAATTGTTCGCGATTTCGACGTGTCAGTTTCGCCGTCGTCGCTTTCCTCCGTCGATTCGACGTCACGCGTTTTGTTCCATTTCTCGGCGCGTGTTTTTCCATCTCGCTCTTTCTTTTTCTTCTCTCCGTCAGACGTGTTCGTTTCGGTATCGCTATCGCTACTTTTCGTTTTCGTTCTCCGTCTTTGTCTTCTTTTCTTCTTAATTTTTGCTATTCCGCGCTGTATTTTTTTTCTGATCTCCCGATATCCTTTCGGCTCGTCCGATTTTTCAGACGTCTCGGCGCTCGTCGTCGATTCTTCGTCGCTCGTCGATCGATTTATCGTTAGCCAATTTTTCTCTTTGAATTTCGGTTTATTTTTCTTCTTCTTATCTATCTTTGACGCTTCTTCTATTATTTTCTCGCGTTCTATCGGTTCCACCGTTTCTCTTCGCGGTTTCTTTTTCTTCTTCTTGTTTCTCGATTTCGCGTTTTTCCACGTCGCGATTTTATCCTCTTCTCTCTCGTTCGATCTTCTCGCGTTCGATTTTTCGTTCGTATCGTTTTCATCGTTGAATTTTACCGAAAACTTTCCTTCTTTCCACGCCATGTTCGCTCTGAACTTTTCTAGCGCGTTGCATCCGAGTATCATCGGGTAAATAAGTTTTTCCGCTACGTAGAACTCTTGCGTTAGTATTTTGTCTTCTATTTTTACCTCTATTTGGACTTTGCACGGTATCGTCTGTCCTTTCTCTTTGAACGCTCCTCTCATGGTACATTTTTTTATTGGGATTCTTCTTATTTCGCTGTCTCCTTTTTGGATTCTCTCGAATGTTTCTTTGGACATTACCGAGAAGTCCGCCCCGGAATCTATCAGCGTTATTACTCGATTCTCTCCGACTCTCGCGATTACGATCGGACGGCCTTTGATGCCGCTTTCTTGTTTCAATTCGATCTCCTCCAGATCTTTGATTATTTTACGCGTCCGAACTATCGCTAGCTGCTTAGTGTCTTCTTCCTCGCTCTCGCTGTTGTCGCGCGTTTCTTCGATCTCCTCGCTGTTCGTTCCGTCGGATCGGTACGCCTCGTCTTCTTTTTCATCGCGCCTCGACTCGTCCGATTCGGACTCGCTGGTCTTTTTGCGCAAAGCTCCCACCGCCTTTCCTCTATTCGTTTTATCTTTGTCTGTATTTTTCCTTCCTCTCGCGGTGTTCTCGTCTTTCTTTTCCGTTTTCGCTTCGTTCCCGGATTTCGCTTTCGTCTTGAATCCCGTTTTTCTCGTTCCGTCGTTGGATTTGTTCGCGTTGTTGTACCACGGCAACGCTTTCATCCTATTCGGGTTTCCACCCCCGTTTCTGCCGTATCTGTTCGGCTGGTATCTTTGTTCGCGCGTCGGGTATCTCGGTTGATCCGATCTCCTATTGAAGTATCCGGTCTTCGCCGTACTCGTTTTTTCCTCCGTGCGCTATTTATTCGCGCTGTCTTTTTCATCTTGAATTTCGTCTAGCAACGTAACTAGCTCCGCTACGCTCGTCGCCGTCGTTGTTCGAATTTCGCGCGTCGTTTCTTTCTCGAAGTGTCGCTTTATCGCGCGTATAAATTCTTTATCCCCCATCGGAGGTTCTAGCATTTTCGCCTGTCTCGCCAGATCCAGCGCGTAATCGGCCATCCTCGACTCTTTTATCTGTTTGTATCTACCCGTGTAGATTTTTTCGCGAAACTTCGCTTGTTGTTCCTCGCCCCAGAAGTATCGGATAAATTCGTCTTTCGCGTCCTCGATGGTGTCGAAGTCTTGTAACTCGAACCAGATCGCTGCTTGGTCCTTGAGGCATTTTCCCAGGAAATATAATTGTTCCGCGTCGTCTATCACTTCGTATTGCGCAATTCTCTCAAATTTCTTTACGAATCTCATCGGATTCATCGGGTCTCGCTTCCCCGAATATTTCACGTCCTCGAACGGACTTACGATCCAACCTCCCCGCGGTAATTTAATTTCGTTCCCCGCGCGTCTCGCGTTCGTTCCGGTCGCTTCCGCGTTGCCGTTCCCGCGCGGTTCGGTCGTTCGTTCTTCTCGATCTTCTCGATCTATCTTGAGTCGTTTTACGATGTCGCGTATCTCGTCCACCGATCTCTTGAGTTTACATATCTTTATCTCGGGTGTTAACCCCTCTTCGCTCGATTCCGCGTCGGTTTGCTCGGGATCGGTTTCTCTTCCGGTTTCGAAAATTAATCTTCTCGCCGGATCGCGCCTATCTCTCTCGTTTTTCTTTACCGTTTCTATATTCTCGGACGTTTCGAACACTGATTTCGTTTTCGCGGTCCGCGCTACGTCTTTTCGCGCTTCTTCGACCCTTTTTCCGAATTTTCCCGCGTTCGCGCCCGTCGCGTCATCCTCGCTATCGTCCCCCCACGGGACTCGGACAACTTTATTATTTCTCAGCCTCATGCCGAGAATCGCGCTCATTTTAGCTCCCTCTTTTTTAACCGTTCCGGTATACCTGTTAATTTCGCGTCTATCCATCGAGCTATCGGATAGGACGCTCGTTCTCTCTCGACTTATCTCTGAATCCCCTATGGATATCAGCTCGCCGTCGTCGCGCGTTCTGGTTGGTGTCGACTTAATTTTGTTCGACTTTTCGAACGCTCTCGCCTCTCTCTCCTTCTCCGAGGCAGTTATCGAGCCTTCGGACGACATATCGTCCTCGCTTCGCTTGACTCGTAAGGTTTTTAATCTTAATCGGGGTATCTCTCCCCCGCGCTCGCTTAATTTATTTCTCTTTCGCGCTTTTCCCGAACGTCGGTCACGGTTTGTCGCGTTTCGTTTTTCCCGCGTCCCGCGATAATTTTAATACTTTTAGCGCGTTTATCTCGATATCTCTTTTTCCCCTTTCGGGTGTCTCTATCGCCAGCGATTTATTCGGTTTCGCGTTTGATCGTTTTTCAATTCGGTCTCGCGTTTGTCGATACGCCGGTTCCTCGATCGTCGCGTTTTTCACGATATTCCGATTTATTACTCTCTTCGTCGGGTTCTTTAGTACCGTCGGAGTCGTCGAGCTACGTCTCGTTACGCGTTTCGCGATCTTTTACAACGGATTACGCGATTTTATTCTTGTCACTCTTGTCGCTGTCTCTAGACGGGCAGTCGAGTCGTGGAGCAACTCGTCGCTACGTTATTGTCGTTTCAACGACTTGTACGAATTTATTTTCGTTTTATCACGCTCATCGTTAGGGCTCTGTCGTCCGTCGGAGTCGTCGCGTTACCTTTCTTTACGTTGTTTTCGAGTTTTTTGATTAATCACAACGAATTACGCGATTATCGATTTACTACTCTCGTCGTTAGACTTTGATTCGTCTTTCCGAGTCGTCGAGCTACGTTCCGCAACGTTTATTTCGCGTTTTGACAAGTTACACGATTATTTCGATTTAACGCTCTCTTCGGTGGATTTTAATCGTCCTTCCGAGTCGTCGGGCTACGTCTCGCGTGTGTCTTTCGCGTTATCGAAACGAATTATCCGCTGACACGGTTTATTACTCTCTTCCGTCGGAATTTCTAATCGTCCAGTCGAGTCGTCGAGCTACGCCGCTTTACGTTTCTTTAATCTTAATTCTTTACTGTGTAAGAAAAAATTTCGGTTTATTTCACCGTACGCTATACGCGTTTCTATCAATTGTCTGTCGATCTCGGGTATAAACTCGAAAACCCGTTTGTCTGACTATTAGTTCTTTTACACGGTCGTTTTTATTCTTCCGCCGCGTTTTTTACACGCTGTTATTGTTCACCGGCCTCGCGTCGCACAATCGGCCTTTGTCATACGATACGCCGCTGACGTCATAGGCTCGAGTTACCGCGCGCGTCTTTCGCCGTTTTCCTTTTGTTTTATCGCGTGATTTTATTTATTTAAAAAAAAATTTTTTCATTTTTCGGGCACTCGCGTTCGCTTTCACCCGTTAATCACTCGCTAATTATTTTCGATAGCTTCGTTTCGTCTAATTCCGCCGCGATAATCCCGATTGTCTAACCGAAATCAATTTTATTTTATCGCGCGACGGATAACCGCACTATCCGAAAATCACGAGGATCTTTTATCCACGCCGCTCTTTTAATTTTCTTTTGTACTGCGACGGGACGTCCTGTCACGGTCGCCAAATATTCCGGTTTATCACCGTTTCGGCAACACGCTAATTTCTCGGATACGTCGCCTATACACTGTGACCGGACATACGGTCATATAAGTCTAAATCTACGCCTAGGACTTACCGTTGTCGTCTTCCGTGCTCGCGTACGCACCGCTCTCGGTCGCCAGGCACTTTAACCCTTCAAGTGCCAAGGGTCTGCGTGTCGTCCTTCCCGTCCTCTCTCTTCCGTCGCTATGTCCCCAGGATGCTTTCGGATCGCCGTCGCTGTCGCAGCCGTCGGATAAATCCAACTCGGTAGAATAAACGGGCTCACGGTTACGCAGGGATTCGCCGTTGGGAATCGGGCACAGGCAATGAACGAACACTTTTGCTTTATTTAGCAAAATATATATATATGAATATATATATATATATATATATTTATTGCACTTCATGTATCACAGAAAACAATGAGGCACAATGTCGCGCTCGGTTGTCGCGCGCGTATCTGTCGGATGTCGCGTCACAATTTTATCGTTGCGATCTCGCGAATCTCGTTCGCACATTCGCTCACTCGTACACACTCTCGCAAACTCGCGTGTCGCGGTCGCGTCGCGTTGTCTAATCGCGTTTACAGACTTCCACGATAGTACAAAGCATAGGTTATATCCCGTACTCGCTTCTCGTGTTATCTCTACGGTGTCGCGCGAACGAAAGGCCTCGTGCCTTGTCCGCCCGTCGCCTTTATCGGCTCGGTTGCCGTGCGCGCCCCTCCATCGATCCACCCACCAATCGGGTGTCGGTGTCGCGGTACACGTGCGCTCGCGTCTTCTCTCTCTCTCGCGCTCGCTCGCGCGTTGTCTCGCATTCGTTCCATTCACATGCACACTCTTAAAGTAATAAATATATTTACAAGGATAGATAAAATAATTATGTACATGTAATAAAGGTAGAACAATGCACGTATCGTTGCAATCGTGTTTGTACAGTAAATAATTGTTAAAATAAATTGTTACATCTTTGGTTAAACTAAATCTAGCGTATTCGCCGCCGCGCGTAATTAATACAAAATAATAATAATTATAATAATGCTTGATTGCTTCACGATACAAAAATAAATGTTTCTTAGCGCAATAAAATAAACTAAATAAAAATAACTCCTCGCGGGTTGCGTTGAAAGAAATAAAATGACATGTGAAATAAATAGTTGAGAAAATAATATTTCGCAATCCCGCTATCTCTTCGTCGTGTGAGCTCTGCTCTTTAGGATTAATAATTAGGGTGGTAATCACGCTTGGCGTGATTCGGCCGATCCCGCGATCTCGTAGCCGCGTATCCGCGCCTCCCGAGTATCGCGAGTAATCGGCGATGTCGATTTCGTCGCGTAATCGCGACAGGTCGCTCTCCGCTGTCGCGTGTCGTTCCCCGCGTCCGCGTGAGCGTAAAGTGTGATAGGTAAATGGAATTTCGTCGGCCGTTTCGCGGATACGCGTTTCCTCGTCCGCGCTCGTTCCCGCGTCCCCGTCGACTAGTTGACAGGCCCTCGCGCCTCGCGTCGTCTCGAGCGTTCGTTTCGCCCGATCGTTCGCCGCGCTCCGGGCTAATATAAAAATAGTAATCGTTTTGGCGATTAAACAAAGTGCGCCACACGTGTGGCTCGGGCCCCCCGATAGATCCGCGATCGCCTCGCGTTCTCGGCCCCGCGCCTCTCGCGCGTCTCCCGCTCCCGACGGTTCTCCCCGCGCTTGTCGTCGGGCGCTCATCTCGCTCGCCGTCGGTCAGGACATTGTTCGGTGATCGCGCCGCGCTCTCGGAGACGTCTCCGTCGCGCGCGCCTCTCCCGCGACCGCCTCGACTCACCCGGTACCTCGCCGTTCGCTCGTCGGGCTCGCACGCCCGGTTCACCCGCTCGTCGGGATCCCCGCTACGCTCGTCCTCGCTTCGGCTCGTCCCCGGCTGCTCGTCCCTCGGTCGTCCGCTCGTCCACCGTCGCTCGTTCGTCGGCCGCTCCCGGCTGTCGGTCCAACGCGCTGTCAGCGCGCGTTCTCCACGTCTCGCCTTCCTGGATAGCCCGCACCTCCGCAGACGTACTTTCGGGGCTACAATCGGTTGCAAGGTGGCGGGTAGGAGAGCGAGGACAGCACGAGGCGCTGGGCCTGTGGTAAAGTGTATAGAAGATAGGCGGCGGGAGGTTGAAGGCGAGTGTCGCTCGGGCGCGAGCGCTCGGCGTTAGGCGGGGATAAGTAAGATAGTAGATAGGCGACAGGCAGTCAATGTGAGATAGGTGCAGGCGCAAGTGGCAGCAGGTTTTAGAGTGAGACGGAGCAAGTTGAGCCGGCGGAGCGATAGATATAAGATTTTTAGTAAATTTAATAAGGGGGAAAGAAAGGAATAGAAGGGGAGGGAAAGAAGATAGTGGCGGATGAAGAAAGAAAGAGGGTGGGAAGGCCAAAGGAGGTAGAGGAGTTGGTTAAGGACAGAAGGGGAAGTACGGGATGTTTGGAGCAGTTCTGGAAAAGAAAGAGAGGGGGGCGGAGGAAGAGGAAATAGAGGAGGAGGATTGGATTTTAAAAAGAAGTAAGAAAGTGGAGGGGCTACAGGAATGTGGGAGAAGCCTGGGGAGGGAGGAATTGGAAGAAATTATCGGGGTAATAAGAGAGAAAGTGATGAGGAGAATTAGCGATGAGATGGGGAAAATGAAAGAGGAGAAACGGCAAAGGAAGGAGAAATGGAGGGAGGAGAAGAGGGAGATGAAGGAAAAAATACAAGGCCTGAAAATGAGGGTACAGGAAATGGAAGGGAAGTTAGAGAGAAAGATTAAGGAGGGAGGAAGTTTAGTAGAGGGAGGGGGAAGAGGAGGGAAGGGTATGGATGAGGAAATGGTAGATAAAATAAAAGGGATAGGGAGGAAGATGGAGTTAAAGGAGAAAGAGAAAAGGAGGAATAATATAGTGATTCGTAGCCTAGAGGAAGGTGAGGGGGAGACAAGAGAAGGGGTGGAGAAGGTTTTAGAAGAGATAGGGGCCAAGGGAAAGATAGAGGAGGTTAGAAGGGTAGGAGGGAAGTATTGAAAGGAGGCGGGAATGGTAGTGGTGAAGTTAGGAAGTAGGGGCAGAAGAGGGAAGTAATGGAGAAAAAGAAAAGATTGAAGGGTAGAAAGATGAGAATTGAGGATGATTTGACATGGGAGGAGAGGAAAGTGAGATGGAAGATAAGAGAGATCGCAGAAGAGGAAAGGAGAAAAGGCAGTAGGGTATGGACAGGATATGGAAAAATAAGAATCAATGAATGTTGGTGGAGGTGGGATGAGGAGGCAGGTAAGTTAATGAACTGGAAGGGTGAAATAAGAGAGGAAAGCGTAAGGCCGTGGGAAGGGGGGATTTAAGGAACAAAAAAAAAGGAGAGGGGAAAGGAGGAAAAAAAAGAAGGAAAAGTGGTGGAGGGAAAAGAAAGGGGAGGGGAAGGAACGGGGAGGGACGACAGGGGTCAGTAAAAGGGGAGAGGTGAGAAAGAGGAGAGAGGGAGAAGAGGGAGAGTGGGTAGTAGGTTTTTGGAATATGGCGGGGGTAAAGAATAAGGTGAAAGGTTTTTGGAAAGAAATAAGAGTATGGGATGTGGTAGTAATGGTAGAAACTTGGATGGACGGAAAAAGTTGGGAGAGGATGAAGAGAAGACTTCCGAAAGGATATAGATGGGAGAAGCAGTTAGCAAAGAGAAGAAGTAAGAAGGGGAGGCCAATGGGAGGAATGTTGGTGGGGGTTAGGGAAGAGCTGACAGATATAATGGTAAAGGAGATAGAAGAGAGAGAGGAAGGGGTGATGGTAGTTAATGTGAGGGTGGGGGAAGAGAGTTGGAGAATAGTGGGGGTGTATATCAATGGAGACATGGAGGGTAAATTGGAAGTGATGAAGGAATTGTTGGAGGGGCAAGAAGAGAACGTATGGACAGTGATAGGGGGGGACTTTAACGCGAGGGTAAGGTTATGGGGGGGGAGAAGAGGGGGAGACTGGAAAAAGAAGGTCGAAGGATGGGAAAATAAAAGGTGAGGAGGGAAAGAAGCTGACTGAGAAGCTAAAGAGGACGGGGTGGGGGATTTTAAACGGAAGTGTGGAAGGGGATGAGGAGGGGGAGTTTACGTACACAGGGGGGAGAGGGGAATCGGTTATAGACTATATAATAGGAGAGGAAAGGGTAAGGGAAAAAATGGTGAGGATGGAGGTAGGTGAATCTGTGGAGTCGGATCATCATCCTTTGGTGATATGGATAAGAAGGAAGGGCAAGGGGCGGAGGAGATCAGGCGTGAGAAGGGATAAAAGGGAAAAGGGCAAGTGGACGCAGAGGGGAGGAGAAAGAATCAGGGAGACTGAAGGCTGGGATGGAGGGGAAGATAGAGAAATAAATGAGGAGCTAGAGCTAAGGATAAAACAGATTAGTGTGGAGTTAAAAGAAGGAGAAAAAGAAAGTACAGAGGCGAAAAGGAGGGGATGGTGGGACGAGGAATGTGAAGAGAAAAGGAAGGAGGTGTGGAAGGTGCTAAGGAAATGGAGAAAGGAGGGAGGGATAGGAGGAGGATATAGGAAGTTAAGGGGAGAATATAAGCTGCTTTGTAAGAGGAAAAAAGAGGAGGAAAATGAAAGGTGGTTGAGGGAGGCACAGGAGGCAAGGACAGAGGGAGAGGTATGGCAGATAGTAAACAGAGAGAGGAAATGCTGAAAAGGGATAAACGAAATGATACAGATGGAGGAATGGAAGGGGCACTTTATGAGGTTGCTAGGGGGAGTAGAAGGTAAGGTAGTAAAAGGAGGGGAGAGGAGGAATTTGGGGGAAAAGGAGGGTGAAATAGGTAGAAGAGAAATAAAAAGAGTAATAGAAAGGTTAAAGAAAGGAAAGGCGTCAGGAGCGGATGGGGTCCCGAATGAAGTGTGGAAACTTGGAAGGGAAGGGATAGAGAAATGGGCATGGAGATTCTGCAACAGAGTAAGTGTGGAAACTTGGAGGAGGGAAGGGTGGCCGGAGCAATGGAAGAATGGGGTGATCGTTCCGCTGGTGAAAAAGGGAGGAGGAGAGAGAGTGGAGGAATACAGGGGAGTGACATTGATGCCAACTCTATACAAGGTGTAAGTGGGAGTATTGACGGACAGGTTAAAAGAGGAGATGGAGGAGAAGGCGATGCTTTCGCCGGGTCAAACGGGGTTTAGGAAAGGGATGGGGGTTATGGATAATGTGTATGTGTTAAACTTTTTAGTGAATAAGCAATTGGGAAGGAGAGGGGGATTGTTGGTGGCGACATTTGTGGACCTGAAGGCTGCGTTTGACTCGGTGGACAGAGAGATGTTGGGGAGGGCGATGAGGAAGAGGGGAGTGAGAGAAGGGTTAAGATGCAGGATTGAGAAAGTATATGGAGAGACAAGGAGTAGGGTGAGAGTAGGGGAGATAATGGGGGAGAGTTTTTGGACGGCAAGAGGTGTGAGGCAGGGGTGCCCGATGAGCCCACATCTGTTCAATTTGTTGATAGCAGATGTGGAGGAGGTCCTGAGGAGGGGAGGATGGGGGGGATAAAGTTAGGGGATGAGAAGGTGTATTGCCTAGCGTACGCAGATGATATGGTTCTCCTAGCGGAAGATGAAGAAGGGATGGCACATATGATGGGGAAGTTGGAGGGATATCTAGAAGAGAAGAGGCTGGAAGTTAACGTGGAGAAAACTAAGGTGATGAGGTTTAGGACAGGGGGAAGATTGAAGAAGATGGTTTGGTGGTGAAAAGGGAAAATGGTAGAAGAGGTGAAGGATTTCACGTATTTAGGATACAAGTTGCAACGGAATGGAGGGCAGGAGGCACACGTAAAGGAGAGAGTTAGGAAGGCAGGTGCGATAATAAGGCAGGTATGGGGAATAGGGAAGAGGAGGTTTGCGGAGAATTGGGAAAGAAGGATATGGTTATGTGAAAGGTTGATAGGAACAGTGATGGAATATGGTGCGGAGATATGGGGGTGGTTAGAACGGAGGGAGATGGAAGCGATGCAGGAGAGGTGGATTAAATGGACGCTGGGGGTGAATTGGTGCACGCCGGGATATATGGTAAGGGAAGAGATTGGGAAGGATAAATTTCGTTTGGCGGCAGGGAAGAGAGCGGTGGGTTTTGAGAAGAAATTAGAGGAAGGAAAAGGAGGAATATGGGCAAGGAAATGTTTCTGGAAGATTAAAAAGAGGGTGAGAGAGGGAAGGGAGTTAAAAGGTTGGGAAGAAGAAAGGAAGAAATTTTTTGAGGTTAGGGGCAAGAAGGCAAAGGAGTTGGAAGAGAGAAGGGAAAGAGGTGAGGGAATATATGAAGGATTGGAACAAAAGGACAGAGAGTTGCAGAGGGAGGAAAGATGGGGAAGGATTAGGGTTCGAGGTATAACAGGTGGTACGGGGAGGTTAAAGGGGAAGGGGTGCCGAAGTACCTAAAGAAGGGTTGGGGGAAAGTAGATGGAGGAGGATAGTCAGGTTTAGGTTAGGGAATGAAAGGATGCGAGATACTGGGAAGCGGAGGAAAGGAAGTTTTACAGGGTTTGCGGGGGGGGGAGTAGAATCATGGGAGCATATGCTGGAGGAGTGCAGTGATAGAGGAGAGGGAGGGTGCTGGTGGGAAAGAATGAGGGAGATTCTGGGACAGGAGGGGGAGGGAGAGTGGTGGATGAGAGGGCTGGAGAATGAAAGAGGGGTGGGGTTGGAGGAGGAGAAGGATGGAAGACAGAATATGTAGGAGGGGAGGGGAAAGTGTGAATCGAATGAGGTAGAATGTGTAGTGGAACCGGAAGTCGTAGGGCATAAGAGCGGTTACTCTCTCTCTCTTTCGAATTAATTTTAAGTTTATTGTAAGTAGTTTTAGGATAGTTTAAGATAGAATAAGGTAGATGTAAGTATTTTTGTAAGGAATTGTAACCGGAAGCCGAAACCCCAAGGGGACGGAAATACATACATACATACATACATACATACATAGTAAACTTTGAAAGCTTAAAGTTTGATTAACTTAAAATTTTAAAAATTAAATTAAGATTATATATAGTGAAGACAAATAATATAGTATAAAAAGATTATTTTTTTAGTTTTTATTTTTATAAATATATAACAAATAAAGGAAAAATTATTGATTTTTATTTCTATAAAAAATCAAATTATAAGTAAATCATAAGAAAATAAAAGAATTATAGAAAATGTAATTAAAATAAGAAGGATAAAATATTTTAGAAATATATTAAAAATTAATAATTAAATTAATATTAATATTAATAATTTAAAAAACTATTATGATTTTATTTAAAAAATATTGATTTTATTTATATTTTAACGTAAGAGGCATAAAAATTTTTGAAATTTTTAGAAATAATTAAATTCTATTAGATATAATTAATAATTTATATAGTATAAATTATTTACTTTATAATAATGAAAACATTTTAAAAAATGTATAATTTATTGTATCAAAATAATCCTTTTTTCAGGCATATCATTATAATTAAATATTATAATATATAATAAAAAATTGTTTTGAAAAAGTAATATAAAAAGAAAAGTAAATTAAAAATTAATAAATTAATAAAATAAATAAAAGAAAATTATAGTTTTTATAATTAGGGTATGAACCTAAGAGCTTATTTTAGCTTACTTATTTAATTAATATAAAATTATAACAATAAAAATAAAGTTTAAAATTTAATTAAGATAATTAAAATAATTAAAATAATTAAAATAATTATTTAAAATTTATTATTATAATATTATTATTATAATATTATAATAATATTATTATTATAATATTATTATTGTAGTATAATATTATTTGTTATATTATATGTATTATATATTATATAATAATAGAAAGGGGGCGAAAGTAAATAGGAAGTATAATTTTTTTTAAATTAAAGATTTTAAATTTATTTTAATTTTTTATAGAATTGATATTATAATTTTAATTTTTTTATACGGCTTATGAAGGGAATATTAAATAAAATATAAAAAATATAAAAAAATTTTTAGACAAAAAAAGAGTAAAACTGATAATGAAAAATAAAAATAAGTTAATAAAAATAATTAAAAAAATAATAATTAAATTAAAATAAATAGGAGATAAAAAATAAAAGTAGAAGAATTGAAAATGAGTAAAATGAGTAAAATGAGTAAAATAATTGAGTGAAATGAATAAAGTGAGTAATTGATTAAAATGAGTAAAGTGAGTAGTTGACTAAAATAAGTAAAATGAGTAAAATGATTGAGTAAAATGAGTAAAGTGAGTAAAATGAGTAAAATGAGTAAAATACGTAAAGTAAGTAAAGTGAGTAAAGTGAGTAATGAGTAGTTGGTTAAAATGAGTAAAATGATTGAGTAAAATGAGTAAAATGATTAAAATAAGTAAAATGGGTAAAATGATTGAGTAAAATGAATAACGTGAGTAATTCAATAAAATGAGTAAACTGAGTAAAGTGAGTAATTGATTAAAATGAGTAAAATGAGTAACATGATTGAGTAAAATGAGTAAAATGAGTAAAATGAGTAAAATGATTGAATAAAATGAGTAAAGTGAGTAAGTAAAGTTAGTAGATGATTAAAATGAGTAAAATGAGTAAAATGAGTAAAATAAGTAAACTGATTAAAGTGAGTAAAGTGAGTAAAATGAGTAAAATGAGTAAAATGAGTAAAATGAGTAAAGTGATTGATTAAAATGAGTTAAATTAGTAAAATGAGTAAAATGAGTAATGAGTATTTAGTTAAAATGAGTAAAATGATTGAGTAAAATGAGTAAAGTGAGTAAAATGAGTAAACTTAGTAAAGTGAGTAAAATGAGTAAAATGAGTAAAATGATTGAGTAAAATGAGTAAACTGAGTAAGTAAAGTGAGTAGTTGATTAAAATGAGTAAAATGAGCAAAATGTGTAGTTGATTAAAATGAGTAAAATGTGTAAAATGAGTAAAGTGAGTAAAACTATTAAAATGAGTAAAATGAGTAAAATGCGTAATAAGTAGTTGTTTAAAATGAGTAAAATGATTGAGTAAAATGAGTAAAGTGAGTAAATCGATTAAAATGAGTAAAATGAGTAAAATGCGTAATAAGTAGTTGTTTAAAATGAGTAAAATGATTGAGTAAAATGAGTAAACTGAGTAAGTAAAGTGAGTAGTTCATTAAAATGAGTAAAATGAGTAAAATTAGTAGTTGAATAAAATGAGTAAACTGATTGAATAAAATGAGTAAAATGAGTAAAGTGGGATACCGTGTTCAATACTATTTTCCTATTGCATCATTTCTGACCTTGTTGCAGGTTTCTGATGTGTGAATGCTTTTGATTTTCCATACAATTTTTTAATATAACGTAGAACATGTTGTTGTGAGATTGTTAATATACAGAATCACTCTTCATATAATTTGCTCTTAATATTATAAATATTGTATTTTTTATTTCCAATTGTTCGTGATAAAGAAAACTGTTTTGGCAAATTATTATATTTGTGATTCTATAAGTTAAGGCGTATATAATTCTTAAATTAAAATAAACATCTATATCGGATCTTTGTTTGCAAAGTTCAATAAGTAGGATTTGAATAGTTCGTAGTCGCAGAAGTCGATAAAAAGTTCAATCGCACATATTCTTTTATAATTTGTTTACAGTCATTTTTATAATAATCTGTCTTTTAGTTTAGCCATGATCTGAGAAGGTGATATTAGTATTTTGTGAATAAATTTAAGTAATCTTGAAATTCAATTTAAGAATAAAGTTTAAGACAAATTATTATGTGTATTTCATGTTTCTTGTTTCTATAGGTCGTGACGCATATATCCCTTGGGTAAAAGGTTTATAGAATATTCTTGAATAATCCAATTAAATAATATCGCTGGTGTTATCGCAAAAGAGGAAAAAATTCGCTCGCAAGTTTATCCTTGTAAAATAGTCGCAAGTTAGTTCTAGAGTGTTGCGCGCGCATGTCCTGGTGGTTTGGGACGACGCCTGATTGGTTGGTTGTAAGTTACTCTAGGTAATTATAATTCTTTGTGCAACTGAATGTTAAATCTTAAATTCCTAAGCTAAATAATCGTATGGAACAAGAACGATAAGCAATAAAATGCACTAGAGATGAATTTTATTATAAATTAAAATAATTGTAAGAATAAAAGCAAGCGGGCTAAATAATCATTCTTTATTCCGTTGATAAACTATAGAAATAAAAACAAAACGTGATTATTTGTAAAAATATGGTTTTGAAAAATGGCGGGACGTCACAGTGAGTAAAATGAGTAAAGTGAGTAAAGTGAGTAAAGTGAGTAAAATGAGTAAAATGAGTAAAATGAGTAATATGAGTAAAATGAGTAAAATGAGTAAAATGAGTAATGAGTAGTTGGTTAAAATGAGTAAAACGAGTAAAATGAGTAAAGTGAGTAAAATAAGTAATGAGTAGTTGGTTAAAATGAGTAAAATAATTGAGTAAAATTAGTAATGTGAGTAAAATGAGTAAAGTGAGTAAAGTGAGTAAAATAAGCAAAATGAGTAAAGTAGTCGGTTAAAATGAGTAAAATGAGTAAAATGAGTAAAATGAGTAATGAGTAGTTGGTTAAAATGAGTAAAATGATTGAGTAAAATGAGTAAAGTGAGTAAAAAGAGTAAAGTGAGTAAAGTGAGTAAAGTGAGTAATGAGTAGTTGGTTAAAATGAGTAAAATGATTGAATAAAATTAGTATAGTGAGTAAAGTGAGTAAAGTGAGTAAAGTTAGTAGAATGAGTAAAATGAGTAAAATGAGTAAAGTGAATAAAATGAGTAAAATGAGTAAAATGAATAAAATGAGTAAAATGTGTAAATGAGTAAAGTGAGTAAAACGAGTAAAATGAGTAAAATGAGTAAAATGAGTATTGAGTAGTTGGTTAAAATGAGTAAAATGATTGAGTAAAATTAGTAAAGTAAGTAAAACGAGTAAAATGAGTAAAATGTGTAAAGTGAGTAAAGTGAGTAAAATGAATAAAGTGAGTAAAATGAGTAAAATGAGTAAAATGAGGCAAAAAACCCCGGCTCCACGGCACCAGCTCAAAAACCGTGCGTCGACCGCTGGCCACGTCCAACGATACGCGCAACTAAAAAGGGGTAGTACCACCCCTGTACACTGCCGGAAGAGCCCGAACCACAGGATCGTGGGACGACTCCAGCCCCACAACGGGCCCGCTTAAGCACCAGGTACATAAGGGGAACGGTTGCCCCCTCGAAAAAACCTCACCACAATCAGCACAAACAAAATACATTTTTACAGAACAGTCAAAAGCAGATTAAAAAAGAAAACCGCAGTAGTAACGCAAAGAAATCCGAGAAATCAAAATCGAAATAAAAAGGAAATAATATCCGTGCAACGTTCGCGAAATAAAATAAGCCACGACAACACAAACGCGAACACACATACATGTAAAGCAGATAAAAAGCATTAATAAAGAATAAATAAAAACTTACCTTACTCCAAACGACGAGTAAGAAAAAACCGCCACACCATATCGAAGGAAAAGTAGCGGAATCCGGCACGCCAAAAACTCGCCACAAGCAACGGAACCTCCCACGTCATGGTCGACGAAAAACGCTCAAACAGGGTGAGGGGGTAAAACCACCCCGTACCCTCACTCAGCCACTCCCTAGCTGGAGACCAATCGTAATTCGCAGCTAGACGAGACAAGATGCCCGACATCTCGTCAAAGGAAAAGAGCCCCCCGTTGGGAGCCTCCTCCTCCTCTACAACCCGCGGAGAGACAAAATACCGAGAGCGAATCGGTTTTTTCGCACACACCATCGTAAAAAATTTTTTTTTTCAAAGAGAAAAATTTCAATCAATGCGAAAGAGAGTCAATCATGGACTAAAAAATAAAGAGGCATTAACACCTCAAAAGAAATAAAAATTTTTTTTTGCCTATCCAACAAAAAACACATATCTAAAGAATTTATATCCATCGAAAATAATAAAAAAGAATAAAATATATCATTACAGGATACTCATATTATACCCCCACAGAGCACTTGCGAAATGGCAGAAGACGAATCGCCACTACGATATCGAAGAATTCGACAACCACCCAGGCATACATTATGAAAAAATCGGACAACTACACCACTCCAGGAAAATGTGGAAGCTAGTTATAAGATTAGACTTGACCCAAATAAATCGACGTTACGAACAGGTAAAAAAGCACAGACAACAAACCGAAATCACATGCAGCACGATAAACTTCCAAAATCACTATCGAAGAAACACCTGCATCAACTTAAACAACGTCGCAAAAAGAGAAGCCAAATATTTAGAAAATTTAATGACACAAATAAATACTATTTACAAAGCACCAACTAACGCACGTAGAAAACTAATAGACGGAATAGGCACAATAGCGAAAACACTATTCGGGACGATGGACGTAAACGACGAAAAACACATAAACGAACAAATACACTTAATAGAAAACAAACAACAAACGATACAACACGCGGTACGGAACCAAATAAACTTACTAAACACAACGATAACGCATCTCGATAAAATAGAGAACGTAATCGAACATAACGAGAAACTTTTACAAAAACGCATAACAGAATACCATAACCAAGAAGAGATAAACGAACATTTCACGATCATTATCTCCATAATGACAGAACTAATAAGAGACGCCGAAAATATTATAGAATATCTTACGTACATTCGCAAAGGCGAGATGCACCCTAGATTAATGCCAATTAAAAATATTATAGCGCACCTAAAGGAGGCGGCACCGCAATTGCCGCAAGGCGCATATTTTCCATTTAAAATCCATACCGAGGACTGGTTAGAAATAGAAAAACCGCAATAAGCGCATATTGCGACAAAGCAACTATTTATACCGTATTGCGTTTCCCCCTAATTTCGCAACCGACTTACGATATTATAAACATAATCGAATTTCCTACACCTTCCTCTAATCATGTATTCAGGTACATAAAAGTCGAAAAAAATATAATAGCCGTCGATAAAGAAAAACTAACGTACCTAGTACTCACAGAAACCGAATTCCAAAAATGTAATAACATTAATTCACATTATGTATGCGAACAAGACCTACCGATATACTACGTAAATTCGAACGCGCCATGTGAAGTACAATTATACACGAAACGACAGCACAATCAAAACAACTGTAATATAAGAGACTATGTTTCGACTCAAATGAAATGGATCGCATTACGACAACCACACACATGGTTATACTCGACCAACGCCGAGCGAAAAATAACCATACAATGCGACGAACAAGCAGAAGAGGAAGAGATAATAAGAAACACGGGAAAGATAACTTTAAAAGGAGAGTGTAAATTGACAACAGCTGACATGACGGTACAGATCAAAATGACAATTTACAGGGTAGACACGGAAACATTTTTACCCGGAATTAATATCACACTCCCAAATATCACAATAACGTACGACAATGAGACATTAGAAAATATTTCACAGCATCGCACAGAATTAGCAAGACTTAAAGTCAATCTAGAAACCATGGACAAAAACTTACAAAACAGCGAACAAAACTTTTTCATGACAAAACAATTCGTCTATCCGATGGCGACAAGCGGAATAATAACACTAACGATAATAGGAATCATAATCTGGATAATACAACGGAAAAACAGATACAAAATAAGACGACCTATAATTAAAATAATAGAAGACGAACATAAAATACCCAGGTCAGCCTTAAAAAGAAGCGATAGCACTAGATTTTAAGAAACGATTGTACAATAAATTCGGGAAACCAAATAAGTTGTAAACTAGCTTAAGAAAAACTTCGAATCTCCGTTTTTCCTTATCAACGGGGGAGGGATGTTATAGCCCGAAACTATAAACTAAATTCTAAGTAAATCAAACGATAAATAATAATTTAGGTTAAAGAACGCGAATACCGACACACTTACGAAATGCCTACTCAGCAAGGCACACGCGAAATATAGAACAGTCGCGAAAGTGCAAGCGAAGAGTTTCGACATTAAACTTGCTTCGCTTGCATTTGGACTTTGACCGCACACCCGAAATTGACCCAGAAAACTTAGAATAAAAGACCCGCCGCAACAGAGCACGGGGTCAGTCAGTCAATCATCATAATACGGGTCGTTATCACCGTCAAAGTCGCGAGTGAACGTATACCTAACGCGAAGTGAGTCCGAGCTAGATCGAGTTACGCCTAACCGGAAGGTGAAATAAGGTAACACACGATCTAAAATCAAAACTGTAAATATTTATTGAAATAAACGTGACATAAGCTGTGAAACACGAGTGATCTGAGTCTCTGACGACCCGGGGCCCCAGCTCCTAATCCAGCAACGATCCCTAAATCTCTGTGCCGAACCCTCAAGGCACAACACATATAATGTCTGCAAACCTTAGCTGTCCTAAATCATTGCGTGCATCTAGCCTTTGCTTCCTCTCAAGGACCTCGGTCTCGGGATATGAAGGCTGAATTGATGTACGCGGATATGTGTATAAAGTCTTTTATTTGAACTTTTCTTTACACTGAACTTGGCTTAACGAATTTAAGACCGACAATTACATTTTGCAAATAAATTGACAAGATGTGTTCAAAAGATGATTTAGAATTGTAGTGCTTATGATTGAGTGAATTAACAAATGCCGAATGCTAATGTTGAGTTAATAATCGTCGAATGAATGCCGAGTGAGTTAACGAGAGAAATAATGGCTGATTAGTGGCAGGATTAATAATGATCTCTTGCCTCGAGATCGGTGGTTTATATACCCGCGAGACACAAAAAGTTTAGGGGTCGTTTGCAGATATTCCCTCTAGGTTTCTCCGATTTTCCGAGAAAAGTGCTGTCGTCATATGGAGAGATCGCCGCTCACTAGTTCGTAACGTTGCATCGATTATTCTAAGAATGCGGTGGTGGAGAATTATCAATCGGCCGCATGCAGATATGGCATCTGATATTTTAATATTTCTCATAGCATCGTTGCCACGTTTCAAGAATGATTTCCGTCGCTTGAATTTCTAATACTATTTTTAATAAAATTAATATAAGCCTAAGGCATATTACCATGAATTTGTTAATTCATAGAATCATCTTTTGTATAATTTGCTTTTCATTATTCCAAGAGATTAAATTGTTAAATTCGGATATTTAATAATTAGAATGGTTTAATGATTCTAAACATTTTATATTTATTCCGGAATTTTATGATAAGGAAAGGTATTTTAGCAAATTATGTTTGTGATTCTATAAGTTAAAGCGCATATAATTCTTAAATTTAAATAAACATCTATATTGAATATTTATCCGCAAGGTTCAATCGATTAGAATTTAAATAGCTCACAATCGTAAGGACAAATAAAGAATTCGATCGCATATATTAAAATGTTAAACTATTTTGTAATTTATTACGTACAAAATTATTTTTATAATAATCTGTCTATGATCTGAGAAAATAATATTAATGTTTTGTGAGTACTTTGATAGTTCAATTCAAAAATAAAGTTTAAGACAAATTATTATATATAATTTATGTTTCCGTAAATCGTAACGCATATATTCTTTGGATAGAACATTTACTGAATATTTCAGTTAAATAATATCATTGGCGTAATTACTGGTAGTCAAGATTCGCTCGCAAATTCGTCCTTGTAAGGTAGTCGCAAGTTAGTTCTAGAGTGTTGCGCGCGCATGGCCTGGTGTATTGGAACGAAGCCTGATTGGTTGGTTGTTAGTTACTCTAGGTAAATTTAGTTCTTTGTGCAACTGAGCGCTATATCTTAAATTACTAAACTAAATAATTATATGGAACGATAAGCAATAAAATGCACTAGAGATTAATTTTGTTATGAAATTAAATAATTATAATAATAAAAGCAAACGGGCTAAATAATCGTTCTTTATTCTATTGGTATAATGTGAAAATAAAAGCGGAGTAAAATTATTTACTAAAATATGGTTTCGAAAAATTGCGGGACGTCACAGCACTATTGACTTATTGCGCTCACAGCGTGAGCAATGTCGGGTCGAGTTCCTTGTACCAGGTACATTAGCGAGCCCAATAGTTCTCGGTATGGTAGTTTCAATTCATCTCCATCCGAGTCGTCGATAGCATCGTGTAACTTGATGTTAGTATCTAGAGGTGTACGCACCGGTTTACAGTCGGTTATCCCGAATCTGTTCATCACATCACGAATATATCCTGCTTGGGAGAGATGTATCCCCTTTTTGCTTTGAGATACTTCGATCCCGAGACAATATTTAATACATCCGAGATCTCTGATCACGAAGTTCTTGGCGAGCTCTTCTTTCAGTCGTCTGATGTTGACTTCATCATGAGAAGTTATGAGAATGTCGTCCATGTAGACTAATAACAGTGTGAGCTTCCCTTTGTCGTAGTAGACGCATGAATCGGCATTGGAGTCAGTCCGAGTTTCTTAAGAGCTGTGTAGAATTATGCTCGTTCTCTCCCGATGGGGAGCACGTGCGCGGAAACAGAAACGTACGACACAAAAAAAAACACACAAAAAAAGTTTCGTACTTTAACAAAGGACGGATTTATTAATATAAGATCTAAACTTATGTCGTCGATCGCGGGAACACGTTTGCAGATAGCAATTTCACTAATATGATGCTGCTCCGATATCGCTAGCAAGTCGGAGAGCGAGAGAGAGAGCCGACGTGGCTCTCTTATGCTGATCAATCGCCGCGATGACAGGCCGTCAACGTCGAAAATTCGGTTAATTAATACGCTGAGTTGCACGCGTATCAATTCTCAAAAGCAGCCTGTTCTTGGATGTCCACAGGAAAGTCGCATGGAGAACTCCACCGGCCACGTGGTAGAATTCAGTAGAATAGCACAGATCGCGCGGTACTCGTCTGTAGCAGATTCACTGGCGGTTTTCGATCGAAAATTTACACGTGCGGTGTAGGCGAATGTTAGACTTAGTCTGAGCGAGTATATCTTCTTCTTGAGGAAGACGGAAACAATTTTTTTTTTTTTTTTCCGTACTGACGATTATCAGCCAATAAAAGTGTGCCAACGCGATGACGTGATGATATTATTGGCTAATTGATCGATCACTCGCACGCTCTTCTTCCTGGGGACATCCGGAGCAGGCGACTTATCGCAGTTTACGGTTTTTGGCAAGGATGGCGCCAGGATGATCATAGCGATCAAGGAATCGAGTGATTCTTGCCGCGGTATCGGCTTACGGGCGAGTCACGTGATCGTCATGCGGGTTTGATATCATCGCGATTCACGGAACAAGAGCCTTGTCGAGTCGTTCATGCCACTGACGGCCGCCCTGACAAAGACCGTATATTGCCTTGTTGAGTCTGCGTACCTTGTCGCCTCCCTTAAGTGAAGACAACATTTCTCTGATTTTTTCGGTCAGATCATTGTCTTGTTCGGTTGCGACGATTCTCTCGAGCATCTCTTGCAGCATCTCCGGTTTCTCTGTAAACCAATGTGTCCATCGTGCCATTTAAATAAGCGGTTGCAACGTCGATTTGCGAAATCAGGATGCCTTGCTCAACGGATGCAGCCATGAGCGTCCTTAATGAACTGAGCCTTGCTACCGGTGCGAACGTGTCATGGAAGTCGATACTAGGACGTTGAGAGAATCCTTTCGCGACTACAAGGGACTTCCTTGGCTCGAGCTCCCCGTTGGCCTTGTACTTGTTTCTTAGGACGGTTCGGCACCCGATTACCTTTTCGCCGCTTGGTCTGTCAACGATCGTCCACGTGTCGTTGTATACGAGGGACTTGTGATTTCGGAGTACACAGCGTTTCGCCACTCATCGCCGTCTGGACCTGAAACAGCCTGAGAAAATGGTATTTCTAATGCAGTCATAGCTAATTGTGCGTTGAACCACTCCGGATCGTTGGCGATATTTTCATCGGATGAGGGAATATTCTCATTGGCTGCGGGCCGATTCGGTTGCTGGATCGGTCCTTTCATGTGATACTGTTTGGCGGGACGGCCGGGTTTTCCTGTGCGTATCTTCCCTGGACGTCCTGGACCTCGTGCAGGTGGCCGATCTTCCTTGAAGTCGTCATTTTCATCAGCTTGCAATGGCGGATCGCCATCGTTGTGTTCATTTTCAGTCGTGATGTCCGCGTCGGCTGGATTTTCGGGTGTTTGATGATGTAATGTTTTATCGTTATTTGCGATCTCTACCGTTTGGTTTCGGGATAAGTCAGCATCATCACCGAGGATCTTCATTCTGCCATTTATCGTATTATCACATATGAAGTCCTCGTCCATGGCTTTTGTGTCGAACCCGTCCAGGAATTTCACATCCCTTGCGACGATGATCTTGTGGTCTTTCGGGATCCAGATACGGTAACCCTTGGACGTACCTGCGTAACCAACGAAAATGCCTTCGATTCTGGATTCGAATTTTCCCTTGTTCGGATTCTTATTGAGAACGAACGCCTTGCATCCAAACGATCGAAGATGACTTATGTTAGGCTTGTCGCCTTTCCAAAACTCGTGAGGAGTGTGTCCGTCCAAACTTTTTGTGGTGCATCGATTCCGTATGTAGTTCGCCGTGTTGATGGCTTCTGCCCAAAAATGAGTGGGGAGTCCGGATTGTGCAAGTAGAAAACGTGCCGTTTCAACCAAGGTTCTATTCTTTCGTTTGGCGACTCTATTTTGTTCTGACGTGTGCGGAATCGTCAGACGTCGTTGAATTCCAGATTCCTTCAGGATACGGTCCATGGCGGAGTTACAAAATTCCTTACCATTGTCCGAATGAAAAACATTCACTTTGAAACCCGTTTGATTTTCGATGAATTTCTTGAATTCTATAAATTTGCTCGTTGCTTCATCTTTACTCTTCAGAAAATAGACTTCACATCATCTTGAGTGATCGTCGATGAGTGTCATGAAATAGCGCGCGCCTCTTATCGAGCTGGTTTGCATTGGTGCGCAAAGATCTGAATAAATTATTTCGAGGCGGTGCTGAGATCTGTGAACACGAGATGAAAAAGGAAAATTAGTTAGTTTCTGTGTTATGCATATTTCGCAGTTAGAAACTTCGGAGTTGTTCTTGAGCTTGAATCCAGATACGGCTTGAGTTTTCGACATGTGTAGTAATTCTCTTAGATTAAGATGACCGAGGCGTTGGTGCCACATCTCGGTTTCGGAACATTTCCTCTGCGTGGCCGTATTTGCATGTTCGGTTGATTCTTTTAAAATATACAGGTCACCTTGTCTATCAGCAGTGAGTTTAATGTTCCCTTTGTGATCCCGTACGGATGCTCGATTTGGGCCGAATACAACTTGATAACCTTTATCCACAATTTTGGCCACAGATAGTAAGTTGGTTCTCAAGTCTGGAACATGTAGGATGTTCTCCAGCCGAATTCTTTTAGTCTTGTTGTCGATGCTGGTAAGGAGCTTTACATCCCGTTTCGCATTCACCACGCTGGTTGCGTTATTGGCTAATCTTATGTCGCTCCGTGTACGTACCGAACTCGTTAGCATTCGAGCGTCCTTGCATACATAAAATGTGCACTCGCTGTCGAGACACCACTGATTTGCTTCCGTGCCCCTCGTAGGATCGGGTGACGTATACTGGGCGACTTCCGCAAAGAAACTTTCCATCTCCGTATTGTTCGCTTTTTCGGCTTCCTGCTTCATTCTTTTACGGCAATCAGCGTATTTGTGTCCTGCAATTTTACAGAAAGAGCATTTGTATTTGGGACGAGAGGATGCTTTTGCGTTTGTTTCGTTGCGTGACATCGATGAATTCTTGCCGAATTTCGAGTTCGGGTTGTGTTTGCTGTGATGTGCGAGCATTGCGCCTGACTCGTTGACGGTTACTTGATTTCGCGCCTCGTACTCCTCTACGACCTTCAATTGCTCAACGTTTGGCAGCGCGTCGCGAGATTCGATCGCGCATCTGAAGTTTTCAAAGCTACTTGGTAGACTGTAAAGAAGCATTATAGAGAGTAGATCCCCGTTTATCCAAACATCCATGGACTCTAACTTGTCGACTGCATTAAAAAATTGAGCGATATGTACCTTGACGTCTCCGCCTTCTGACATCTTAGTTTGTATAAGGCGCTTAAGTAATGTCGCCTTACGCGCGGGACCTTTCAAGTCGTATATGGATTTAATAGCGTTTTCGATTGGGAAAAAGTTAGTGTGCACCAGTGCGCACTCAGTTCACACCAACACTGGACAAGTTCCATGGGTTGCACTAATAGTGCAGGTGAAAAAGAACACGCCGAAATTTTCAGTGCAAGTGCCACTTGAGTTGACTAGATCGCGGGAAAAACGAAAAAGTAACCTAACCTCGACATCTCGTGTTCAGTTAAGTAATGATTTTTACTATATGTAATTAAATAATATAGAAGATGATCAAGGATATCACATATTTATCAATAATTGTACACACTTACATGCAATAAATTACATGCAATGGCACAAATAAAAAAATTTTAATCTAATCTTTGAGTTTTTACTAATATTTGATATTATTCATTTAGGATTGAAAGCATTTTCATAATGGAAAAAATAAATGTCGAGTGCAGTTTCTGTGGAATTGTTGGATCATATAAGACTATATTGAATCATATTAATTGCGATCATCCCGATCCAGAAACTAACAATTGTGAATCCCAGGCTGGATGTAGCAATGTTCAGGAATCGCAAGAAAATTCAGAAGTAGACGAGACTGATAATAGCAAAAGTAATATATTTGTTTCTTGTGGAAATTATAAGCAAATAATATTTTTTACTGTGCTGCTTATGGCCAATTTCTTCACCTCTAGATAACTTTATCCGACAGATAACTTGGTGATTAGTCAATAGAAATTGGCTATTCTGGCAAATATCTTGCAGATAAGTTTATCTGCCAGATATCTAGAGGTGAAGAGGATATTAACTTCAATATATTTTATCTTTTTGTATCAAAAAATTTTTAAATAGTAGGAAGCTGCTTGAAGAAAAATAGAAAAGATAGACATGTATCAAAATCACGATTGAAATAATAACATTATTATTTTGATAGCTATAATATCAATTGTTTGTTATTGTTATATTAAACCAAGTAAATAAATTATAATAGACATTTATCAATGCAATGAAGGTCTAATAATATAAATATTTTAAGATTTGGCAGAATGGAGTGAAGGTGAAACGAAATTACTCCTAGATAAATATGGTCAATACATGGTTATGATTGGTCCGATGAAACAATTTAAAACAAAGAAAACTATGTGGGAGAAAATAGCAATGGACTTAAAAAATATTTTTGGTGTGTCCAAAACATCTCTGCAATGCGAAAATCGGTATAAAACCATCATGAAACGAAAGAAGAAGGCAATCGATAACAACAAAAGTACAGGGCGGAGTAAAATGACTGTTCTTTATGAAAATGAATTATCAGGAATTGTAGGATTTGATGATAGCATAGAACCTGAGGTATAATTTTAATTTTAAATCATGTAATCAATCTTATAAATTTTTAATTATATTTTATAATTTTAACATTATTTGTGTATAAGTATAGGTTTTAATGGACGCCAAACATCTAGTTGTAAACAAGAAACGAACATTATCTAATCTTGGAAATGAAACCAAAGAAAACGTTTCTGATAAAGGGACAAATGCTAAGAAAAAGAAGATTTCTAATAAGAATCGAAGTGTCGAAGACACTTTAAAGGAAATACATGAAAAGAGAGAAGAAGGTAGAGAACGAAGACATCGAGATAAACTTGAGTTGTTTAAACAATTTTGTGAGAAATATTACGAAAAGAAAAGTGAATAATATAACATTCCAAACACTTTCAACGAATAAGTTATATACTTTTATATATATGTAAACCCCTTCAGGGTTAGCCGAGTAAACAGCAGGGTACTTGCATTATTTTTAAATATTCTACCAAACTTAATAGTGTGTTATGTTTTGTGTTCATTACTATTATTTTTTATTTTATTTTAATTTTAAGACTGTTACACAAATTAAGGCATTAATAATAGAATAAGAATGTAAGTGCAATGGAAAAAATAGATATAATGAGATGCAAGAACTATAAACATTAAAACATTTAACAAGTAATAGATATTGTTTCATTTTTTATTCATGTTTTTTAATAAAATGTACATATGGTCCAAAAACCTTTAAATTTAAAACTATCACCTATTTACTATTTACTATTATCAAATGACTCGCATATTTTATTTCTCTTCTGCTCTCCTCTTCTTTTTACTTCTATTTCTCCCAAAACTTGGGGATCATCGATATTAAATATTTCATCATAATTGGGCTCGTTTATTAATTCTATGTCGAATGAATCCTTCAAATCAATACACAAATTGTGCAATACGCAACATGCCATTATAAATTTTGACATTTTTTTGACATCGTAAAATTGTAATTCTATTAACTGGCGAAATCGCGACTTTAACAAGCCAAATGCATTTTCGATAAGCACTCTAGTTCCACAAAGCTTTTTGTTATATATTCTTTGTGATCGAATAAGATTTCCATAATCTTTATAAGGTGTTAAAAGATATTCCCTTATTGGGTAAGCACTATCGCCTAACAAGTGATACTTTCCATTTTGACATATACCACTAATATTTTTGCTTATGAAGGATAATGTGAATGTCCTGCTATCGTGAAGTTTGCCAGCCACTCCAGTGAAGACGTCAATAAATCTCTTCTTATCATCACAAATTCCTTGTAATACAAGACTCGTTTTGTCATGTCGATTAGCGTAAGTAGATCTTATTTTATACTTAGGAGTTCGAATGTTTATATACGATCCATCAATACATCCTAATACATTTGGAAAACCTGATATCTGAAAAGAAATAATTATTTATTATTTTAATTTATAACAATTCAATAATAATTAGAAGTAATTTTCTTTTATTTAAGATATAATCTTTGAAAAACGATAAGCCAGCTCATCTTTTTCTTCGTCATTATTGGGAAACTTTATAACATCTTTCGCTATGCTTAAAAGATAATTCATAACCCTTGATAAAATTGTTTCGCAGGTTGAAATAGCTGTATCGAATCGATCTGCTACGTCTCGCATCGATGATTTGTTTCCTGCAAACCTGTAAAGTATATAAATATATTATATAAATTTTAATACAATTATAATTATTAAAAGGAACTGTTTTATGCTGCACTAACCACAAAAAAGATAAAATATGCTTTTCAGCAGAAACTGCTGATCTACCACCATGCATTTCATTTTTTGGAAAGAAATCTGATTGCTGAAAACCATCTATTAATTGCTCACATGTTTCTGGACACATTCTGAAATGCCTACAGAACTATGACAAATATAAAAATTATTATTATTCAGTATAAAAATGCTATTATATTACATTAAGTACATTAATTATATTTTAAAAAAGGGTATAGGATCGATGTATTATATAAAAAGATATAACACTTACGGTGTCATTATCCATTTTTTTCACACATGCTACATAATTTACAGTTTTTGGAATTATTCTTCTAATTCGAAGAGTTGTAATTATTTCTTCTTCCTCGCTTGAACTAGAAGAAGATTCCAAAAATGTCTCCAAAATATTAAAGAGAGCCAAATCCGAATTGCTCATTTTGTCGAATTTGAAACTTCGTTCGTTATCGTTCAAAAGAATGCCCTAGTGCTTGCATGCATCCAGTGCACTAAACTGGCACCGTCAAAATATCTCGTGCCACTAAGTGCGCACTGAGTGCGCACTATACGAGTGTCGTGCGTTCAAACGAACACGCAACACTAGCCAAGTGCGCATTTTCGGGTGTGCGGTCAAAGTCCAAATGCAAGCGAAGCAGGTTCAATGTCGAAACTCTTCGCCTGCACTTTCGCAAATGTCCTATTTTTCGCGTGTGTCTTGCTGTGTAGGCATTTCGTAAGTGTGCTGGTATTCGCGCTCTTTGACCTAAATTATTCTTTATAGCTTAATTTATCTAAAAATTAGTTTATAGCCTTTCGGGCTATAACAGAACAATTAATGATGACGCAAACAAATATTAATTCTACGCGATTGGAAATGCAACCAAAGACAATTACGACACTTGGGTGAAACAAGTTGAAGCCCTACTCATAAAAATGACAACTGATGATACGTGAGCGGCGAGAGGTCATGTCCGCAGATTCGAGGCGACGATGACGACTCAAGGAATCAAGCTGCTATCAAGGCGTGGGAGAACGAGGCTCGCAAGGCGAAATCCGATCTAATCCTAGCCATAAATCCCTCTGAACTAAAGCAGGTACGTGGATGCAAAACGTCCAAAGATGTTTGGGACAAACATCTTTGGACGTTTTGCATCCACGTACCTGCTTTAGTTCAGAGGGATTTATGGCTAGGATTAGATCGGATTTCGCCTTGCGAGCCTCGTTCTCCCACGCCTTGATAGCAGCTTGATTCCTTGAGTCGTCATCGTCGCCTCGAATCTGCGGACATGACCTCTCGCCGCTCACGTATCATCAGTTGTCATTTTTTATGAGTAGGGCTTCAACTTGTTTCACCCAAGTGTCGTAATTGTCTTTGGTTGCATTTCCAATCGCGTAGAATTAATATTTGTTTGCGTCATCATTAATTGTTCTGTTATAGCCCGAAAGGCTATAAACTAATTTTCAGATAAATTAAGCTATAAAGAATAATTTAGGTCAAAGAGCGCGAATACCAGCACACTTACGAAATGCCTACACAGCAAGACACACGCGAAAAATAGGACATTTGCGAAAGTGCAGGCGAAGAGTTTCGACATTGAACCTGCTTCGCTTGCATTTGGACTTTGACCGCACACCCGAAAATGACCCAGAAAATTAAGAATAAAAACCCGCCGCAAGTGCGCACGGGGTCAGTCGATTATTATAATACGGGTCGCTAGTCATGGTCAGAGTCGCGAGTGAACGTGAACCTAACGCGAAGTGAATCGCGAGCGAGATCGAGTTACGCAGTACAGGCGGGTGAAACAAGATAAACACGCGATCAAAGATATACTGTAATTGTTTATTCAAATAAAGGTGATGTTATATTAAAACTGTATCGTGAAGTGTAAGTGATGTGAGTCTCTGACGACCCAGGGCCCTAGCTCCTAATCCAGCAGCGATCCTTATTCTCTGTGCCGAACCTCAAGGCACAACAGTTCGTTTTAATGATGGTGGTTTATTCCGACGCGTCACGGACGGTATATCACGTTCACGATGTATTACGCCCGACAGTAACAAAGAATATTCGACTCTCGCGTAGATAGCGAATTAAGATTCGGAAAGTATGTATTCACTTTGTCGTAGTGTCTCTAGGCCCATAACCTGTTGATAGTCACGGTGGAAGAGAAACGACCGAGTAAACGAGACGGATGTAAAGCCGAACGTTACTCTACTCTATTTGTGAAAATTATACACACTGCAACGTCTTAACCCGCCTCGGGATGCCGATCCCGAGGGTGGAAAGCGGCAAACGGGATTTGAGTCTTGACGACTCCAATGTAGGATATCTTTACGTTGGCCGGTATCAGTGACGGTACGCAACGGTAGCTCGGTAAGACTGAAAAGGGATCGTAATACGGTATTGGGCGCCAGGCGCGATTGTTTGCGTCGCGGTATCGGTAATACGGGAAAACAAACGTTATTTCCGGCTACGCCCTGCTCAGTATATGGCAGAGGGGCGTGGTTCAATTAATTGATCTGATTCTGGAGAGGAGATCTCATACAAAGAAAATGCACAAAAATAATCAGTTAACAGAGATATATTTAACAATGGTGTATAATATGGACAAATACAATCGAGAAATAATATTTTACATAAATGAGTGTTGGAGATAGGTTACAATATTAGTATACTGTCGCGTCGGGTTCTTTTCTCCCGGGCGCGTTACAAACGATAGTTCCAATTTACTTAGACGACGATATCCTGCGAAAATATACGCTAGATAATAACGATATTCACAAAATTAATGTTCGGTAATATCCTGTGAATCGAGCCTAATCGTACAGGCGATATTCGATCACCGGAAAGTTCGCGATACAAAGACGGTAGAATTCCTTCACGACACGCGTCGATCACGTGATCGAAAGGAATGCGGCGCGAGCGCGGAACAATAGGAGTCAACGATAACGGGAGACGATATAATTTCGGAAATATTCGAGACACGATAATTCTTTACCGTGACATTGACTTTACGGTCTCTTTCGGTATTACGGTAATAGTTTTCGATACGCTAATTGATAGCTTACAATATAACGAGTAGTCTTCATACAAGAGCTATCAGCCGATCGTGACTCTCTCTCGACTCTCGCGGAGTTCTCTTTGAGCCTACGGTAACGGTAACTCGCGGAGAGCGACACCACGCAAATTCCGGTATCTCGCAACGCGATATTCTCGAATCAGACACACGGTAATTTTACAGTACGGGAACGGTGCAATAAGTTCCTGCTAGTATTACGATACGATAATTATCTCGGTACACGGAACGATCTCACACTTAACTACGACTGTCGACGGCGGCCTCTCCGAGAGGGATACACTCGCGGCGATTTGGTTGAGCCGATCTCGCGGTAACTACTTTCGGAGTTATTACTCCCAGAACGGTATCGGTAAACTACGGTATGTTACTTACGGTAACTGTGGATTCTCAGAATCGCGACACGGTATCAGCTCACCCAGATCACAACACTTAACGGCTACCTGAGTGGCGGCTTAGAGTAATTGTCGATCTCGGTTGTCGTCCTGGCGAACTCGATCCCAGCGTTCCTCCCGTGGTAGCGGCGTATCGAACAATAACTCTCTCCGAGAGAGTCCTCAGGTCCCTCGATTCCCGCGCCGATCTTCCACGCATCCTGTCGATGTTTGCTGCTGTGGGGTGGCTTCGATCCGCCTATCGATTCTCCATCCCCCTCCTAGCTCGCTAGCGGTAACTCAAGGGATCTTCTCCCGCACGTGTTGACATGCTGATTCTCGGTTGCCGTGCAGCGCCCGTTGTGGTATTTCAGAAGTCGGATGTGGCAGGCTGGCCAGGCCGTACTCCAATCCTTCCCGATAATAGTAGCGGTAATTGCGGGGTCCTCCACTCATCCGGCAGTATGCGGGGGGACCTCCGGTACTTCTTTTCCGGTGCGGCTGTTTTCTAAAAAAAATGCAGTATACCCATACGGATGCGAGGAGAAATGCGGAATCGGCGGGGTTCGGTCTGACCTGAGTATCTTCGGAGAGTCTGGTCCGCGGTTTCCTCCAGTCCTCTTCTGTCGCCGTTAGGCTCCGCGTTCTCGGTATCTTGTGGTACAAAAGGGTTGTCGACCACTCAGGCAGTCATACGACTCGCTTTCATTACAGTAGCGGTAACTGCGGTAATTATTATCGAATTCGAGGTCGCTCCCTCTCAGTCACGAGGAGCAACCCCGGAATCGTCCCCCCCCCCCCGATCGGGCAGTAACCCTTGTGACGGCGCAAAAAGGCGTCACGTCACAACACTGAATGATACAATACGAAATGCGTACATGTTAGATCGAAGTCAAAGGAGGATAGTAATCAATATATAATAATAAATAAGTAGTCAAGGGGTAATGGTAGTTGAATCTTCGCAGGATGTAGCGCATGGTGATTTCCCCCGCGACATCGGTAGCGAGTATGAGAATTTGCTATATCTCTAACAATCACAAATACAATAATTTGCTAAAATAATTTTCCTTATCACGAACAATTGGAAATAAATATAAAATATTTGAAATCATTCTATTCATGGAAGTCAATAATAATAATAAAATATCCAAATTTAACAACTTAATCTCGCGAACGGACAAAAGAGCAAATTATATAAAGAGTGATTCTGTAAATTAACAATTCATAACACGCCTTACGTTATATTAATTCTATTAAAAAAACTGTATTGAAAATTATAAGCTTTCATGCATCAGAAATCTGCGCCAAAGACAAGAACAATGCAATGGGAAGATATTAATAATATTAAATTATACTGGGTCTTTTGATCATATGTGACCGACTGCATTTGTCGTCACCGCATAAACAATCTACGCATCGCTCTCGATCTATCGGCGGCGAATTATTGCGAAATAATTTAGATAACAACTTCTCTCTCTTCTCAGAACATCGAAGACACCTTGAGAGAATTTTCGAATCGCGATTTGCACACAGCCCTAGGATTCCTTGTTTCACGGGTATAGAAACCGCCGATCTCGAGGCGCGCGAGCAGTATTATCAGTATTATTAGTATTAGCAGTTCAGATCAGTAGTATAGCTTTATTAAATCATTAGTCGCGAGAGCTTTTCTCACTAATCATTCGAGCATCTCTCGGGCACTTCAAATTATTCTCGATCATTCTTTCAATTTCTCCGATATTCTCGGATATATTTTTCTTAGTCAATCTTACATTAGATCCATAAGTCCAAGTCAAGTATAAAATAAAGTTCGAATAAAGGACTTTGTGCATATATTCGCGTACTTCAATACAGCCTCCATATTCCGTGACCGAGGTCTTTGAGAGGAAGCAAAGGCTTAGACGCACGCAACGATTTTGGACATCTAAGGTTCCAGACACTATACGGTGAGTAATTCTAATTCAGAATACCCGTACCTCTGCAAAGATTAGAAATCTGCAAATGATTGATAACCAGTTACTACTCAACTTATTCCTCGTTTCTCTCGTCTCTCAATATCCAGTACGCTTTAGACAATAATCTTAATCCTTACATAATAAAAAACCTCCCTGTCAAGCGCCAGCACGTAGCTGACAGTCATACTTAAGTCACACATCCTTACAATCCTGACTATTACCTATAATTGAAATTCGTCTATATTAGATAATACTCAGATCTTTGCATAGAAACAATACTACTGTTGTCAATCAAACGTCATCCAATCCCTTAATATAAGATAATCCACGCATCCTCGCGGTGCTAGGATTTAATATAAGATAATCCACGCATCCTCGCGGTAACTATCTACAAGGGAGTATGTAGTAGGATGATGAGATTAAATAAAGATCACAAAATTAAAATTGAGAGAATATCAAATAATAGTTCATAAATATTTAAGAAAAAATCTTGAATGCAGAATTTAAAATATTAAAGTTAATTGGTCAAGAGAATTTATTTGAGAGATAAATATTGATAATCTAGGGATAAGGTATATTCATAAACTTATTTACTATCGTGCAGTTAATTACTAAGATAAATTGAAGATTAGAAACTTTGTCTGAGAATTGAGAAATTGAATAGAATTGAGGGAATGTAGTATATTATAGTAATTATATATATGTTAAATCTCCTATTGTCAATCTTTAAATGGAGAGACGGAGGTATGAGGAAATTTTGTAAATCCTGGATATTCTATAAATCCTGGCTCGACAGACGGTGCCTAGAATATTTTATCAATTCTGGCACAACGATGCCCGGGTATGAATCCTGGCACAAGGAGCCTTGGATATTTTATAAATCCTGGCTCGACAGACGGTGCCCAGAATATTTTATCAATTCTGGCACAACAAGGAGCCTCGAATAACGAAAGGAAATGAGGATTGGACGACGTCAGAGTAACGACAACAGCAGTATTATTTCTATGCAAAGGTCTAAGTATTATCTAGTATAAACGAATTTTAAATTTATAGATAATGGCAAGATTGTAAGAATATGTAACTTAGGAATGACTGTCAGCTACGTGCCCGCGCTTGACAGGGGAGTTTCTTTATTATATAAGGAATAAGATTATCGCTAAAAGCATGCAAGATGCTGAGCGACGATGGAAATAAGAAATAGGGTTGAATGGTAAATGGTTGTCAGTCAATTATAGATTTCTAATCTTCGCAGAGGTACGGGTATTCTGAGTTAGAAGAAATCTTAATTACTTACCGCATAGTGTCCAAAATCTTAGCTGTCCAAAATCGTTACATGCGTTATCGTTTAAGCCTTTGCTTCCTCTCAAGAACCTCGGTCACGGAAGGCTGAATTGATGTAAGCGAATGTATGTGCACAAAGTTTTTTATTCGAACTTTACTTTACACAAGACTTGGACCAGTAAATCTAAGACTGACAATTAAATTTCGCAATGGAATGTAATGAACTTGATGGAATGAATGTAAATGAATTAATGAGCTGTGCTCGAGAGATGATTTCGAAGTGCCCCGAAATCGACGGTTTATATACCGGTGAGACAAAGGTTTTTAGGGTCGTGTGCAAATTGCCTCGAAGATTCTCTCTAAGTGTCTCCGATCTTCCGAGAAAAGTGTTATCGTCATATAAAGAGACCGCCGCCCAGTAGTTCGCAAGCGCTGCATCGATTGTTCTAGGAATGCAATGATGGAGAAAAATGCAGTCGGCCACATACGATCGAAAGATGCAGCATCTGATATTATTAATATTTCTCATTGCATCGTTGCCACGTCTCGAGAATGATTTCTGTCGCATGAATATGTCTATGATTTCCAATATAGTTTTTAATAAAATTAATATAAGCGTAAGGCATGTTACCATGAGTTTGTTAATTCACAGAATCACTCTTTATATAATTTGCTCTTCGTTAGTTCGAGAGATTAAGTTGTTAAATTCAGATATTTAATCATTATTACGGACTTATACGAATAGAATGGTTTAATGATATTAAATATTTTATATGTATTTCCAATTGTTTGTGATAAAAAAAATTATTTCAGCAAATTATTGTATTCTGGATTCCATAAATTGGAACGCATAAAATTCTTAAATTTATATAGAAATATCAAATATCTATGTAGAATATTTATCATTAAGATATTAAAGTATTTTATAATTTATTATTTACGGAATCATTTTTATAATAATCTGTCTTTAGTTTAATTATGGTCTGAGAAAGAAATATTAATGTTTTGTGAGTACTTTGAAAATTCAATTCACAAATAAAGTTTTAAAACAAATTATTATGTATATTTTGTTTCCGTAAATCGTAACGCATATATTCTTTGGAAAGAACATTTATCGAATATTTCTAAATAATTAACTAAATAATATCGCTGGCGTAATTACTGGAAGTTAAAATTCGCTCGCAAGTCTGTCCTTGTAAAGTAACCGCAAGTCAGTTCTAGTGTGTTGCGCGCGCATGTTCTGGTGTATTGGAACGACGCTTGATTGGTTATTTCGCCTAGAGCTCTCTGATTGGTTAGTTGTTAGTTACTCTAGGTAATTATAGTTCTTTGTGCAACTGAACATTATATTTTTAATTCCTAAACTAAATATGGAACATATGGAACAAGAACGATAAGCAATAAAATGCACTAGATTAATTTCATTATAAATTTAAATAATTATAAGAATAAAAGCAAACGGGCTAAATAATCGTTCTTTATTCCATTGATATAATGCAAAAATAAAAGCGGAATGTGATTATTTGCAAAAATATGGCTTCGAAAAAATGGCGGGATGTCACAGCTGCGACAGGTAATGGCTATTCCTTACACATGGAACACGAATTCATAAGTCATTTTAGGTTAGTAAACATACGCAACTTTACACATTTTATTTCCAATTATCCACGCGCGCTTACACGCACAAGTTGTTGATATTAACATAGTTTCCTTCCATTGTTCACAGAATGTCAAGGGCGACTTAAATCTTCCTAGAAATGCTCAGCCTATATTTAAGTAGAAAAATAAAAGGATCTCCTATGATCCCATTTTGCCGTTAATGATAGCTGTTTAGAAAATGGCAATCATGGACTCATACAGGTAATGAAAAATTCAAAAACTGAATGCAATGAATAATTATTGATTTGTGTGGGATGGTGCGTGTCGCAATAATTAGGAATCACACGGTAATGGATGGTTTTTATAAATTCATTTCTTCTTTCCTCCTCTTATATTATAGGTATTATAATTATGATGTTTAATGTAATGATTGTTTAGTATCCGGGGTTTCCCTCTTTTTTGTTTGAGTAAAGGCGTCCTTGCAAGTCTTTCAGGGACTCGTTTGTGTGCAGATAGTCCTTTTTATCGAGGACCTATTGAGCGGCGAGATGAGTGGCGGAATTTGCCACGGAATAGTAGGCGTCGTGCTCCGCTCCTCGCGGATGTATGTATGTTGTCGGACGATTCTTGCTCCGCACCTCGCGGACGCCGGGTGCTGGCGGATGATCCTTTTTTGCCTGTGCCTTGGTAAGGTGTCTAGCGCCGGGTGTCGGTGACTAGGTGTCGATAGGAAGGCGTCTAGTGGGGATGAGCTAAATAGTTATTTTGCTGTAACGGTTACGACGGTTATTGTTATTCACAAATAACTGATCATTTATATAAACAGTTATTTTATAAAGCCTTGTGTGTCCACGACGCTAGAACTCAGTCCGAGTTCTCGGACCGAGAAATGTGTAGCCAATCAATTTGCAGCTTTTACGAAAAAGCAGCAATTATATTGGCTACATGTTTCTCGGAGATCTCTAATTCTAGCATCATGGACACAAGACTTAAAAGAATCACATGTCCATTATAAATTTAAATCACATGTCCATTATAAATTTGAATCACATGTCCATTATTTTAAATTAGAGATGTGTTTGGTCGATTTTCTTATGCATATGCGTTATGCGGTTATGCATGTTTGTCTGTATATATCCTAAAGGCCTAAAATATATAAGGAATTAGAAATAAGATAGTTTGGATTCATAATTTCACAATAAAATAAAAAAGGAATTTGGAATAAGAAATTAAATTTCGACATACAGAATGCCATACTTCAATTGACAATAAAAAGAAATAAAAAATTGTGATTTTAATGTGAAATTGCGAATCAAAACTGATTGTGAATCCTTTCTTTCGAATGCTTTATAGCAATTCCTTATTCATTCTATTGTATCTAGGTCCATAGAGTAACGAATACCTATTGTTCTAATTCAATTTTACTTGCTGCACTTAAAGTAAAGTTTTAGTTTCAAATTTCTAAGAGATAAATCTGAAAAAAATTCTAGGTAGATAGACATCGTAAGAGTTATTGCAATATATATATTATATATATATTTATTATAATGTAGATATATGATTAAATTACAATCACAGTTAAGTAATCATCACATACTGTTAATAATTGCATCTCAATTCTTACATCACAGTAATTACATTACAGTATTAGTTAAATTATTCTGTTGTTACATTAATAAAAATAAAAGTCATAGATGTATAGATACAAAAAAGAACATGTACACAACTTACTAAATAAACTTATTACACAAAGTTTGTACTTATATAAATATATGTATAACTTACTATACATAAACATAAACAGACATAAATGTAAATTGCACTTAAAGATTTGTATACGTAAAGTTAAATAATGAAATAAAATAAAAATAGAAATAAAAATAGAAATAATATAGTGTTACGTCCCTGGATTTGCATCCCCTGTGCACCTTCACTTTACTATTATCCCCTGAGCATCATCGCTAGGAGGGTTGTTTATAGACAACCGACGTTCGGATGTTTTCCGGCGCCATCATCTAGATTTGGTCTAGCCGACGCATCGAGCGGACGCATACGTGACCAATGAGCACAAACGGATATTATATTTTATATTGTATTATTCTTCTGTACTGGGTTTACCTATTAAATCTCAGTACCACCCTAAGAGCCTATATTCATTCCGGGCGCGTTCCGGGAGTGTGAGTGAGTGTGTGAGACGGAATCTCTTTTAAGAGATTCGCTGGAGATCGTCCGGAGGACGTAACATTTTGGGGGCTCGTCCGGGATCGCACGAACGACGAGCCGATCGAATTCCAGAGACAGCGAGCTACGAAAAATCCCACAGAATGACGACGCAGCAAGAGAGGAAAACCCGATCGCAAGCGTCTCGAGTCGCCGTAACCGAGGAACCGCCGGAACAGACGCAAGCAGAGCTCCTGCAGACCGCCATAAACGAGATTCGACAGCTGCGAGAGGAACGAGAGCGACAACAGGCACGCTTCGAAATCGTCTTACAACAGCGCGACGAAGAACTGCGCCGCCTCGAGCAGAGAATCGCTTCGCGGAAAGACAACACACAGCTAAGTCTTTCCGATAACAGAGCTTCCGGTTCCGACACTAGAGCTTTCAGGGATTCAAATAATGATTTTCGCACGAGAACGGACTTTAAATTAAAACCCGACACATTTGACGGAAAAGTTCCGCTGCGAGAGTTCCTCTCGCAATTTCTTTTGATCGCGCGCGCGAATAACTGGGATGAATCGACAAAAACTGTTGCTTTAGCCGCAAATTTAAGAGGAAAAGCGCGAACTGTTTTAGAGAACATAGAAAATTTTGATAACCTAAATTTTTCTGAAATAAAATCGAAATTAGAATTACTTTTTGGAGAAGGTACACAAAATTATTATTCGTTGTTCACAAATCGAAAACAGAAATTCGGGGAAGATCTTGCTTCTTTTGGTGCCGAACTAGAGAGATTATCGCGACTTGCTTATCCTGAATGTCCCTTCGCAGTAAGAGACAAAATCGCGTGCGCGCAATTTATTTCCGCTCTCTCCGATGGATTCTTGAAGAGGACCCTTCAATTAGAAGGAATAACCTCCTTAAGTTTGGCCGTAGAGAGAGCGAAAATCGTTAAAATGATACAAGGAGAAAATTTTGAGAGAAAGAGAGAAAATTTCAACGGAAAATTTAATAATTTCGGAAAATTTAACAGCGCGAATTATCAAAAGGCAGAGAGGAACGACGCGCGGAAAGACTATAAAAACGGCGGAAATAAGAATGAGAACGCGCGAAAGAAGCATGAAAAGAGAGATCCTTCGGGAGGAAAATGGCGAGGGGGTAATTTTTTGTCCAAGGGAAAAGAATGTTGAACGTGCGGGAAAACAGGGCATTTCCGATCTGAGTGCCCTGAAGAGAAGGGAAACGCGGTTTAGTTGAGCTCTGCGGGGTGAGCTCGACTTCCTCTCGTAAAACCCCGATGAATCGATATATTAATTTCAATGTCGCTAGGATTAAAGAAAATAATTTTTATTACAGTGGAAAGGTTAATAATAAAAATTGTTCTTTCAAAATAGACACGGGCTCCGATATTTGTCTTTTAAATAGAAAATTGATTGATAAAGAAATTGAAAAGATTCGAGTTAGAGATTATAGTTTAAGATATCCAACCGGAGAAAAAGTGTCAATTGATTTCGAAGTTGAAGTTAGAGTAGAGATTGAAAAATATTGTATTGTGATTCCTATGTTCGTTGCCGCCATTAATGATGATTGCATATTGGGCACCGATTTTCTTAAAAAAATTAATTTAGAAAATATTTTTGATTCTGAATTTAATGAATTAAATGAAAATTTAAAATCAAATGAAAATAAAATTTATAATTGTTCACGAATAGAGAATTTTCCTGAAGTCCCAATTATTTTAAAGAAACTTTTCGAAAATAATTCAATAAATTTAAGAAATACTGAAAAAGAAATTTTTGCCAATTTTCTAAATAATTATCAAAATGTATTTTCTGAGAATATTGTGGCTGGCAATTGTAGCATTGTAGAACATGTTATTAGCATAAAAGACTCTCTCCCCATAAAACAGGCACCTCGTCGAATTCCTATTCATTTAAGGAAGGAAGTTGATAAAATAATCGAAGACATGAAGGAACAAGGAGTCATTGAAGAATCTCAAAGTTTATGGATTTTTTCGGCCGTTATGGTCAAAAAGAGGGACGGCAGTATAAGATTCTGCATCAATTATCGAAAATTAAATGATGTGACGGTAAAGGATTCTTACTCCCTTCCCCGTATAGATGAATTGTTAGATCAACTCTCAGGTAACTCGTGGTTTTCCACACTAGATTTGAAAAGCGGTTATTGGCAACTAAAAGTCCGATCAGAGGACAAAGAAAAGACAGCTTTCTCGATCGGTAGGGGTCTTTGGCAATTTACGGTAATGCCGTTTGGTTTATGTAACGCTCCCGCGACTTTCGAACGATTAATGGAAAAAGTATTACACGGGCTTTTATCAAAAATATGTTTAGTATATTTAGATGATGTAATAATTTTCGGGAAAACTTTTGATGAAATGATAGAGAATTTAAATATAGTATTTTTACGATTAAAAGAAGCCAATTTAAAATTAAATCCAAAAAAATGTATTTTCTTAAAAAAAAAACGTTAAATATTTGGGACATATAATTTCTGAAGAGGGCGTTACTACAGACCCCGAAAAGATTATTGCCGTGAGAGATTGGCCGATCCCCCATACGAAAAAGCAGTTACGAAGTTTTCTCGGTTTTTGTTCGTACTATAGGAAATTTGTTAAAGGATTTTCTTCGTTGGCAAAACTCCTTTACATGTTAACTAAAAATCAAGTTAAATTTGTTTGGGGAAATGATTGCCAAAATGTTTTTGAGAAGTTAAAATCAATGTTATCGTCTTCTCCAATATTATCTTTTCCGAAAGGAGAAGATGAATTTATTTTAGATACCGACGCTTCTAACATCGGTATTGGTGCAGTATTATCTCAAAGACAATCCGGACAAGAAAAAGTGATTGCTTATTTTAGCAAAGTCCTTAGTAAAGCCGAACGGAATTATTGCGTGACCCGTAGGGAATTATTAGCAATAATAGATTCTTTGAAATTTTTCCGTCATTATCTTTTAGGTCGAAAATTTTTAATTCGTACAAATCATGTGTCATTAAAATGGTTGATGTCTTTCAAGGATCTGGAAGGACAATTGGCTCGATGGCTTGAGAGACTTCAAGAATTTGAGTTCGAAGTTATTCATCGAAAAGAACAATCTCACGGGAATGGACTATCCAGGAGATTATGTGAGACCTTCGGATGCGGATATTGCGCCAAAGTCGAGAAGAAGAACGCAGAAGAAACAGAGAAAATGGTCGCTCGTATTGTGCTCGCAGGAGAAGATCTTGAAGAATGGCGACAGGCACAACGAAGAGATCCAAACATCTCATTTATTATACGAGGAAAAGAAAAAGAAAAAAGACCATTGCATTCGGAAGTTCCTGTCGAAAATATTTCGGCTCAAATTTACTGGTCTTATTGGGATTCTCTCGTTCTAAAAAACGGAATTCTCTATAAGAGATGGGAAGCCCCGAATCTACGAACTAGTTTCCTTCAATTAATAGTTCCCCAAAATCGGATTAAAGAAATTTTACAGGAGACTCACGATTCTCCGTCTGGAGGACATTTTGGAGTTAACAAGACTCTCGAGAAGATCCGAAAAAGATTCTTTTGGGCAAATTGCAAACAGGACGTTGAGAGATGGTGCAAAACGTGCAAGATCTGTGTATCAAAGAAAGGTCCTTCGGGAAAAGGAAAATCTCCCTTACAAATATACAACGTCGAAACTCCATTAGAGAGGATACAGATGGATATCCTTGGTCCTCTTCCGTTGACTAAGTCAGGGAATAAATATCTCCTAGTTATGGTGGATTGTTTCACGAAATGGGTAGAAGCTTTCCCTGTCAAGAACATTAGAGCCAAGACTGTGGCTGAAGTTTTCGTGAATCAGTTTGTTTCAAGGCATGGAGTGCCTGTTGAGATTCACACGGATCAGGGAAAAAACTTCGAATCTCAGTTATTCGTAGAATTGATGCGACTTCTTGGAATCAAGAAAACGAGAACTACTGCTCTTCATCCCCAATCTGATGGCCAAGTAGAACGTCAACATCAGACGATTATTAATTATCTGGCCAAATATATTTCCGAAAATCAGAAAGATTGGGATGAATGGATTCCTATGTTTCTCTTGGCATATAGATCCTCGAAGCATGAGACTACTGGAATAACTCCTGCAGAATTGTACTTCGCTCGAGAATTTACAAGGAGACCTTCAGGTGATCGGATTTTTGTTTTTTTTTATACTTATAGTACTTGAAGGTCATCACTCTGACATCAATTTCCCAAAGCAGTAAGGCGCGCTTTTCAGAAAAACTCGAGATAATCGACTTTGAAGAATTCCTCGCTGTCTGCAATTTTTTTATTTTTTATTTTTATTAATTTGAATACCTACTTCTTTTACATGTAAAATTTATCAAATTCATGCTAATTAACAGATATTTAATTATCATTTTCAATGAGAAACTCACATCTTATTTTTGATTACCACTTGTTTGAAAAATCGTACTTTGTATTTAATTAAAATTTGATACAAAAATGAGAAACGTCAGGTAGGAAATAAAATACTTTTTTATTTTTGAAAATTACGAGTAAATACAACGCAAAAATAATATTAATAAAAACATTTTTTAATTTTTAGAAGTAAATTATAATATTGTATGAAATATATTGTATACATTCGTTTTATATATCGTTATTACACGAGCCAGGATGATATGCGTCGTAAAAGCAGGGGAAACAGTAAGTTTCACGGCATCTAGCACACCGTATAAATGCAGATTTTTTACAGGCGCAAGGTTTTTTTAAAATTTCTATCGGAAAACATACTTCATTAACGTTCATAAAAATATCTCTGTCATCACAGAGTTTTGAAGCGAACCACGCGTATCGAATCATGTTCGTAAAGATTGGAGAGGACAACTGGTGATGTACAATAGATTGAATTTTAATGCAATCTTCTCGGGAATTAATTTCGCGTTTTTGTTTGATCAAGTAGGCGCAATTTTGAAGACGCTTTATGAAATTTTTTACTTGTCTATAAAAATATACATCACAAGGTTGGACCAAAGGGGTACATTTCGGGGGAATAAATTTTACAGTGCAAGTTGACAGACGCTTAACGTTTAAAAAAATTTCATCGTATATCTCCGGTTTTGTTTGTCCTCCCCAAGAATCGACAAGTAAGAGAAACCTTTCCTCTCCCACGTATGGCTTTACAATTTGAATTAAAAAATCTTTGTATAAATTCGTTGTCAGCTTTCCCGACTTCGACGATGTGACGACGACGTTATGATATTTTTGGAGATACTCGTCCACCGATTTCTGAACCCTGGTTCCAAATGAACCTGTTGGTTTCTTGTAGGCACACGAAGACTAGGGGTAATAATTTCCCAGATAGAGTGACACTGTACTGTGCTGTGTAGGAGTGGGTCATCTTATTCATGTTCTGCGTTTGAACAAAAACTATCTTTGATCCTTGATTTTCGAGTGTTCTGTTAAAGGTGGACTGATATTGGCACCCTGGAAAATATTTTTAATATATATATACCATATTAATTATACGAAAGTATTATATACTTGATATATGTAAATCCTGGACATATAAATATTTAGCAAATATTTAAAATCTTTATTATAAATATTTTATAAATATTCAATAAATATTTTTTGCTATATGAGTCATAAAAAAATATAAAATTTTTGTAAATACCTGTTTGGTCTGTATTAATGACAAAATTGGGATTGAATTTTGGTATTAGGTCACGAGTCTGTATGCGAAAATTTTCCGCAGAAGCCAAGGTTTCCTCTATTGTTGCACTTTCTCTTTCGGACACATATTTTGTTATTTTTCGTTGGCGAATTCGATGTTTTCGTTTGAATCGCTCAACCCACGAATTGGAAGCTTTGAATTCAAAATTTTCGAATTGACTTGCAGCAGATAAAGCCCATTGCTGCAAGTTCCTTGTCGTTACTTGCTGATAGATTTGCCGAGCTTCTGTGAAGCGATTATACGTCCACGAGTCGATGATCGCATATTTGTCAATCATGGTTCCACCACTTTTAATATGTTTTTTCCATTTCGCCAAATCCTTCATACGTTTTAATCGGGAACATCCTTTTTTTTGTAGATTCTTCAGGCTCCAACCCGGATGAGATTTAACAATATTTATAACTTTTATTTTGTAATCCAATGGAATATAGTCCTGGATTTTCGACTTTTTTTCCTCTGGCTCGTAATCTTCAGAAGAATCGTACTTTTCAACTTCTTCGAAAGCGTTGTCATAGTTGATTTCATCACTTGTAATCAATTCTTCGTCCGTTATAAACTTCTTCTCGGTTAGATTTTGTAACGTATACTGGTAAATGTCTTCTGCCAGTAGCTTCGATTCTTTAGTAATTACCGAAGAAGATTTTGTAAAAATTAAAAAATGTTTTTATTAATATTATTTTTGCGTTGTATTTACTCGTAATTTTCAAAAATAAAAAAGTATTTTATTTCCTACCTGACGTTTCTCATTTTTGAATCAAAATTTTAATTAAATACAAAGTACGATTTTTCAAACAAGTGGTAATCAAAAATAAGATGTGAGTTTCTCATTGAAAATGATAATTAAATATCTGTTAATTAGCATGAATTTGATAAATTTTACATGTAAAAGAAGTAGGTATTCAAATTAATAAAAATAAAAAAATAAAAAATTGCAGACAGCGAGGAATTCTTCAAAGTCGATTATCTCGAGTTTTTTTGAAAAGCGCGCCTTACTGCTTTGGGAAATTGATGTCAGAGTGATGACCTTCAAGTACTATAAGTATAAAAAAAAACAAAAATCCGATCACCTGAAGGTCTCCTTGTTAGATTGCCAATAGACTTGATGCAAGAAAGTCCTAGATTTGGCGAAGAAAGATTACCCCCAGAAAATTTCGTAGAGAATTTGAAAGACAGATTAGAAGAAATTCGTTCTTGTGTCAAAGAACGTATGGTTATAAAGTCTTCTCGAATGAAAGCTAGGTATGATCAAAAAGCTAGAACTGTTCTCTTCGAGGAGGGAGAGAGAGTCTGGCTATATAATCCCAGAAGAAGCAAAGGGAAGGCCCAGAAATTACAGAGCAATTGGGAGGGCCCTTATTCGATTGTTAAAAAATTTAACGATGTGGTATATTGTATACAAAGAACTTCTAGGCATAGGAAAAAGGTCGTGCATTCAGACAGATTAGCTCCTTTTCTTGAAAGAAATTAGAATTGTTAGAATAGATTGGAGCCCGAAGAATGTCTATTTAGTTAGAAAATTTAAAGGAAAACTTAATTGATTAAAATAGGTTGAACTGTTTACTGCGTAATCTTTTTCTTCTTTTACAGAATCTCCGAAGAGGAGGTTTCACTTCGAAGGAGATTTCGTTTGGAAGAGAGTTTTTCGGTTCTGCTTGGGGGAGGAAACTGGAAGTCGTCGAACTGAGCCTTCCAGGAAAAGGGAAGTTTTGTCTTCGCTTCAGAAGCTTCGTCTTCGCTTCACTCTAAGAAGACTGCCTCGCCCGCGGTTTTTGATCCGTGGTTTTCCCGCGGGACTTCGGGCAAATGCCGAGGCAGGGACTTGGGGAGTCCACGAGGGACGTTGGGTCCACAGAGGATACCCCCCCTTGTCTGAAGTTCTTCACGAAGTCGCAGGAAAATCGGGACGTGGCGAAAAGAACATCGAAGGTCGATTGGGTTTGAGTCGGTGAATCGCCCGGTAACTTGAGGCAGCAGCCCGAGGTAGGGCAGGATGGTTCGTCGGAGCCCTGGAGTCGACGAGTAGCTGTCGGTCGATTGGGACCAGTGTGGCAGAGTCGCTCGGTAACCTGAGACAGCAGTCCAGGGAGAGCAGGAAGGCTCGTCGGTACCCTGAAGTCGACGTGTGCGGATGAACGATTGGATCCGGAGTGGCGGAATCCTAAGATCGACATCGAGGCACGGAGTTTTACGACAGCGATGGATAGTCCTCTGTTTCTGATTGTCGGGACGACAATCTCGAAAAAGGGGGGCAGTGTTACGTCCCTAGATTTGCATCCCCTGTGCACCTTCACTTTACTATTATCCCCTGAGCATCATCGCTAGGAGGGTTGTTTATAGACAACCGACGTTCGGATGTTTTCCGGCGCCATCATCTAGATTTGGTTTAGCCGACGCATCGAGCGGACGCATACGTGACCAATGAGCACAAACGGATATTATATTTTATATTGTATTATTCTTCTGTACTGGGTTTACCTATTAAATCTCAGTACCACCCTAAGAGCCTATATTCATTCCGGGCGCGTTCCGGGAGTGTGAGTGAGTGTGTGAGACGGAATCTCTTTTAAGAGATTCGCTGGAGATCGTCCGGAGGACGTAACAATAGCAAGACTATTTTTTGATATTTGTATTTAAAAATAATAACTTTTTATTTTGTTTTCAGTTAATCAATTTCTACGATCTAACAAAAAAAGACCTGCCTTTGAAAAAAGCCTTTCACATGGAACAGACGTTCACATAAATATTTTTTTCCTAAGTTTGAAAGATATGGGAAATATTACGCATTTTCTTTCCACCAACTATTTGGATTTTCTTGCCGTGAAAGTATTTCTACTTCATCAATATATCGTTGAATTTATTAAAGCTCTAGACATAGGCGTTTTCTTTGGTTTAGTAACAACAATGTTATCAAACATGTACCATACAGATAATTCGTCTTCCGAATTATTTTTATCTAATGGCCTATTATTCTCCTTTGCAGTATTATGTTTTGGTTGTTCAATCATATCTATATTACTTATTAATGATAAAACCACTACTTTTTTTGCATGTTTAGCAGCACTTGTGTTAGAAAATGCTAATCTTTTAAATCTAGGATCTAAAAATGTACATACGTTAGAGCAAATGTTACGTTCGCAGAGCGATTTGAATTAATAACGTAACGCTCGTTCGCGACGTCGCATGATCGCCGCACTCGCGCCGTAAATAAACAACGCGATATTTAAAAAAAACAAGTAACTTTAATAAACACAGAACAAGGAACAAGGAATACAATAATAATTAATGAGAGCGTTTCAAAAGATATGTCCGTTTGACACGACATGCTTCCATTGTAAGTATTGGAAGATCCTTATCCAATACAGCCAAAGTACTACGAATTGCAGTTTCAAGTTTGGAAAATCTCTCTAACATAAAATATGTAGAGTTCCATCTAGTTGGTACATCTTGAATAAGTTTTAAAGGTTGATCACCATTATTCTTTTAAAATAACATCAATTTCTCATTTGAGATACAACTCTTTTTAAAATGACCAACAATAATTTTGATTTTCTCTAAAATTTCGGTGACTGCGTCAATGTGTAGAGCATCATTGACAATTAAATTTAAAGTATGAGCGAAACAGCTAAAGTGCTTCCATCCTAGTTCTTTAGAAATAGCATTTTTTATATTGCTAGCACTATCTGATACTGCTAACACTATTTTTTTTCAATACCCCATTCATATACAATTTTTCTTACTTCATATGCCAAATTTTGATTTGTGTGATTTGTAAACATTGCTGAACATTCTAATAACACAGATATTAATTCAAAATTTTCATTAAGAAAATGAACTGTTACGGCAATGTAACTTTCAGTATTTTGTGACGTCCAGCAGTCAGTAATTAGACAAAAATTTGAGCCAGAATTAATCAGTTCTTTGGTATAGGTAAGACACTCTTCATAAAGACTTGGTATTGCCGTTCTAGAGATAAAATGCCTCGAAGGGATTTGATAGATTGGATTTAATGCTCTAACAAATTCTATAAATCCTTTGTCTTCGACAATACGGAATGGTTGAAAATCTTTAATAAATAACTGTAGTAACTTATCATCATTTTTTTTTATCTTTACTAGTGAGCTTTTTTGGTATAAATGATGAGATTTTTTCGTGTTGAGAAATAGACTTATTCTGTAATATTAATGCATTACTGATACCTATTTCATTCTTGATATCTTCTGATACAGCAGATGATAAACTGTCTGTTGAGCTCTTTCTTAATCTTGAGGATGAAGCAGAAGATATTGTTGAAAGCGTTGTAGAAATATTAGAATTATTAGATGAAATAAGGTTTATTTCTGTGCAATTGCTTGAAGTGGATTGATCAGGTTCATCATTCTTCCATCTTCATCCAAACGTGATGGTGAAGAAATATCCTGAAACACAAATTTTTAGCATAAATTTACTTTCGGCTGATAAATCTTAGCTATATTGATTGGAAATATAATATCAAATACTTTACCAATTCTGGAATTATAGAGGAAAACAAATAAAACAATTTTGATTCATCTCAATATATATAATTGTTGTGCTTCGCGGTGCGTAGGCAAGGAGATTTGGGACTGTTGCCAAATTAGGAGTGGGGACTCTGGGGCGTCTGGACTCACAATAGACTGACGCACTGTTTCTTTTATTATTTCACTTTTATTTTAATAAGCAGGATTATCCATGTACTTACTAGCGCGTATTTATTTTCGGTATTACCTATCCGCACTAGGTTAAAATATACCGCTCGCGGTTCACTTCGCGTAATCTTTTGGTGTATAATAATTAGCGACTTTGGCGTGATAAGCGACTCGTGCAATATTCGGTTGAATAGTTGATTGGCGACTCCTTAAAATGATTTACGATTGCCCGGCGCGCGTCTGCGGCGGACCTTTTATTCCCTCGCTATTTCCGGGAATTTCGGGGACGCGACCAAAGTCCAAGTGCAAGCGAAGCAGGTTTAAAGTTGAACCTCTTCGCTTGCATTTTCGCAAGTTTTTCGGGCGATCGCGCGTGAGTTGCTGTGCTAGCATTCCGCGCGATCAATGCCCTTCTATTTCGACATCTTTTATATTAAAATGTGGTTATAGCTTCCGGGCTATAACACCCTTCCCCCGCAGAAAAAAGAAAAACGGAGATACGGAGTTTTTCTGTATCCCAAAAATATTGTTACTTAAATATATTACAACAGTGTTTTCCCGTGTACAATATTTTTATTATAATCGTTTGTACTTATTTCTAAAATCTCGTACTCTGGCTTCTTCTTATAGACCTCGGTATGCGGAAGTCGTCTTCGAAGAATGAGACTGAGGGTCGTCTTAACGTTTTATGTTTATTTCTCTTTTGTATGATTATATAAGCTACCATTGCTATAATTATTACCGTCATTACTATTCCGCTTGTTGCCATTGGGTAGACGAATTGTTTTTTCGTAAAGAACTTTTCTTCGTTATTTTTCAGATCTTTATTAATGTCTTTTAATTTATTTCTTAACTCCATTAATTCGGAGTGATGCTGTTGTATGTTTTGTTGTTTCTCGTCTAGTGCGTACGTATCGTCTCATAAGAGTGTTAGATTTGCTTCTGGTAAATAAGTTTCTATACTGTCGTCATTTTGTACGGCTTCCTTCGGTTGAATAGTAATTTCGGTAGTCTTTATTTTACATTTATTCCCTATTGTAATTTGACCCGTTTTCTTAATTGTTTTTCTTATTTCATTATGATCCTCGCATTGGATCGTTATCGGTTGTTCGCTTATTGTTGAATATAACCAAGTAAGTGACTGACGCAATGGTATCCATATCGTGTTCGTCACGATTATGTGTCTAGTGTTACAGCTCTCGTGTTGGTGTTGTAAATACATTTGTACCTCGCATGGTGTGTGTGAGTTTAAACGGTGTATTGGGTGTGTTTTTTCGCAAATGTATTTATTTTTTATTTGTATACATTTGTCTAAATCTTTTTCTTTTTCTCGATATACGTCAGTCCTTCCTTATCTAATGATATTAGCTCGTTTCTTATCTCTACCTGTGGAAATATGTTTTTATTGTCGTATGTAGGTAAAGGGATTACATTTATTATGTCGTACATTGGCTGTGCGATGAGCGGGAATCGCATTATCGTATATATAACCGATCCTTCGCAGTATATGTTTAATTTAATATATTTCGCTCTTTCCAACCATTCTTCGCTTCTTATTTCGAAGGAAAAATACAATCCTTGAGGTAATTGGAGCGCTGCCTCTTTTATATGTGTTATAATATCGCTGATAGGTGTTAGTGAAGGATGCATTATACCTTTACAAGCATATGTGAGATATTCTATCACGTCTTTCGCATCTCTAATTAGGTCGGTTATCATCGCGGTAATTACTGTGAAATGTTCGGTTATTTCCTCTCGCGTATAATATTCCCTGACATAATGATTTAACAATTTACCATTATGATCTAGTATATTTTCTAATTTGTCTAAATGTATTATAGTACTATTTAGAACCTTAATTTGATTTTTCGCGACATGTTGCAACGTTTGCTGTTTATTTTGTAAGAGATTTAGCTGTTCGTTAATTAATTCTCTATCATTCGCGTCCATTGTGCCGAACAAAGTTTTCGCTATTGACCCTATTCCGTCTATGAGACCTCTAGGTTTGTTCGTCCGTGTTTTGTATAGGGTGTTTATTAGAGTAATTAATTTTGCTAATTGTTTCGATTCGTTATTTACGATTTCTTTTAGGTTGTCGCAAGTACGTTTGTTGTGATCGTCTGATTTTATTTGTTCGCATGTTCCGTATGTTTGCTGTGTGTATTTGTTTATTTGCCACATTTTGTCATTTAATGCCGTTATATCCAATTTGGTAACGATTTTCCATGTTTTTATTACTTGCTGCAGTTGTCCTATTTTCTCGAAGTACACTCCTGGATGGTTGTGAAATTCCTCGATTTCGTATCGGTGATTTGCATCGTGCTGCTCGGTTAGCGCTGATCTCATCCCGAATATGAGTATTCTGTAATTACATATTTTATTCTTTTATTGTTCCTGTCGGATATAGTTTCAAAAGTTTTTTATTTGATATGTTTCGTGCGGTGTTGCTGAACTTTTTCTTCAGTCAGTTTTTTACTGTTCACCCGCACGTCTTTTCCAATAATTACGCGAAATTATAAAAGATGATTTGTGTTAGTTTGCCTAACCGTGATCATTATTTTGTTTCTCCACGACTTGTGGAAGAGGAAGAGGCTCCCAACGGGGGGCTTTTCTCCTACGCGGAGATGTCCGCTGTGTTGTCTCGTATTGCTGAGACATTTGACTGGAGTCTGTCTAGGGGTTGGTCGAGGGTACAGGGTGGTTTTACCTCCTTACCTTGTTCGACCGATTTTCTCCGGGGATGACGTGGGAAGTTCCCGCGATTTCGGAGGTTTTCCGGCGTGCCCGCTGTTGTGCCCGTAGCCGCTAGAGAAGAGACTTTTCGGGATTCGTTAGCCCAATGGATTAGGATCCACGCACTAGTAAAGACACTCCGTACTTTACAGTCAAAAAGAGGTTTATTTGCTATCACTGCAATACACTCGTTACTTAATTGCGGCTTCGCGGGTATAATGTACGAGCGCGATACGTATTATAATCTTGGTTCTGATTAGCAATCCCTGTCTTCGCGATCGCTTTCTATATATACTAATTTATCGGGCAGAAAGAGGTGTGATGACCCTGACCAGCGTCACGTCTCGTGCTCTGTTCCTGACAGCTGCTTCGTCAGCTTCTCGGAACTTCACCGTGACTTACTTGTCTTTAGTCACGTCTTCTTTTATTCTCTATTCTATTTTATTTAATTACTTATTTCTTAATCTTTCTTACTTAATCTTTATCTCTTAATCTTTTTCTTGTTCTCTTTTCTTACTGTTTTATTTCCTTTATTATTATTTTTCTTTAATATTTTATAGCTGGTCGGGTTACGACACCGCTTTTTGTTTTCGTTTGACATGTTGTGGCGGTTTTTCCTTGAGCGCCGCTTGGAGTAGGGTAAGTGTCTTTATTTATTTTTTATTACCGCTTTCATTTTATTTGCATGTATCTGTAGTGTTTTTATGTGTCTCGTACAAGTCTTTAGTACTGTGGCGGTTCTTATTCTATTTCGCGAGCATGGGCGTTAAATTTGAGTATCCGGTGTTAATATAATATTCTGACGGATATTATTTCTTTTAGTCATTATCTTATTAACTTACGGGTTTTCGGTTTCTCGGATTTTTGCTGCTACTGAAGCTTCTTTCTTTAGTCTGCTTTTGACTGTCGATCCGTCGTTGTATCTTTCATTACTAAAAAAAAATGTGCAAGGATTGTGGCGAGGCTTTTTTTCATGAGGGGTCGCACTCTCCTTTGTGAGTGGTGCGAGCGCGGGCCCGTCGTGGGGCTTGAGTCCTCTAGTGACCCAGTTATTCGGGCTCTTTCCGCTGTCTATAGGGGTGGCAACACCCCTTTTTCATTGCGTGTGACCGTGGATGTGGCCAGCGGTCGGCGCACAGTTACCAAATTGGTGCCCTGGAGCCGGGGATTCGTCTCCGATGTGCCGTACTTGGCTCGCTTCCGGGTGATTGCTCCGGATTGCTTCCCATAGATGCGGCTTACCGAGTAAGTGTTCTATTTTTATTAACCGTCTATAAACGCTTTTAATCGGTTTGTGTGCATGCGTATTGTCTTCCTACCCTTTTTTACCGTGTTGTTCACGTCGGAATTTTTCTCAATTATCGTGTACGGCCCTGTCCATAGCGCGTCTAATTTCTTTGATCGTCCGCGTCGTAATGTCTCGTCGTACACGAGTACTTTGTCGCCTACTATAAATTTAATTTCTTTCGCGGTTTTATCGTAGTATACTTTCGATTTTTGCTTCTCTTCTTTTATATTTTCCCTTGCGTTTTGATTTTTTGCTCGCAGCCTTTCCCTTAATTCTTGCGCGTAGTCTTCGTAACTGTACGTCGCTCGCGGGGGCTTAGAAAGTGCCGTAGATTGGCTGGCTTGGTACCCGTAGACTAGCTCGAACGGTGTATAGCCCGTGGCTGTGTGCGGGGTCGTGTTATAGGTGAACATTGCGTAGGGTGTCCACTCGTCCCAGTTTGTTTGATCCGCATTTATGTAGTGGCGAAGGTATTCGGCGAGGGTGCGATACGATCTTTCTAGCACTCCGTTGCTCTCCGGATGATAGGCGGTCGTTTTAATTTTTTTCTATTTTGAGTAATTTGCAAGTATTCTTAAAGATCAAATAATTAAAATGAAGTCGCCAGTGATGAGTAAAAACATATAAAATTTATTAAAAAACGACCTGACTGGCCTATACAAAAATTAATTAACACAACGTTTCGGCCCTTGGGTACGGGCCCTTATCAAGTGTTGCTGTAAAAATTAATGCAAAAGTTACCAATGAGAAACGAACGGCCAATTTTAGGATGTAATGTACAGAGTAATTACAGGAGCGTAACCTTTCAAACTGTCAAAGTGAAAGCCGTGATATGACTAATGTCGAAACAGAAGACATGTATGTAAAATTACCATGTCTCGCGTCCAAAACAATAAACATTACAAAGACACCGGAACGAAATTTACAAAAAACAACAACAAGCAATCAGACTCTGTGTATTAGCGTGTCGTATATCGGATTTAAATTGTCTGTGTCTTTTTGAAGATTAATATTGTTGTTGAATTTTTTTATGAAAAACATCTCAGCAATCTCTCTTTTCTTTCTATGTTTTTCAACATGCAAAATTTTTGGTTCCTTCCAATTAAAATCATGTCCGTATGTGGACCGATGGTTGCTAATTACGCTGTGGTTGCTGGGATGTTTTTTAATGTCTCTGCAATGTTCGTTAACACGTGTAGCAAGTTGTCTTTTAGTTTGACCAGTATATGTCGCATCGCAATCGTTACATTCAATCAAATATACGACATCAGTTTTGTGATTAACATCAATCTTGTCTTTATCCTTCCTAATTAAGTTATTAAGTCTTTTTGGAATTGTATAAATTGTTTCGAGGCCACATTTATTAAGTGCGATATTTAAATTTTCACTTAGGTTATTTATGTAAGGTAAAGGCAAAATAGATGAAGTGTCAAACTTTTTAATAACGATGTCAGTATTGTGAGTAGAGTCCTTACGAAATTTTAAAGTTTTAATTCTCTTGCAGATATGTGACTCAATAAAAGGTTTTGGGAAGCAATTGTTGACCAAAATATCAGTAATTATTTTAATGTTATTATCATGAAAGCGATCGTCAGAGAGTAATAAAGCACGGTCAACTAAACCTTTTATGGTATTGATCTTATATTTTAGTGGATGGCTCGAATAAAAATTCAGATATCTGCCTGAAAAAGTAGGTTTTCGATACCAATTAGTCAACAAAATTCCTTCAAACTTAATTACAGTGGTGTCTAGAAAACAAATAGAACTATTGGTTTCGATCTCATGTGTAAATTTTAAGCGCTGGTGGTAAACATTAAAGACATTAAGTACTTCAACAATTTCGGACTTCGTCGCTATTGCAAAAATATCATCAACGTATCTGTAATAAACCGGAAGAGTAAAATCTAATAAGTTTAGACAATGAGTTTCAAGGTCATCCATGACCATGTCCGCCAAGATTGGAGATAAGGGGGACCCCATAGGACATCCGAAAATTTGTTCGTAGTAAAATCCGTTAAAACTAAAGCTCGTTAAGTCAAGGACAACTGTTAGTGCGTGTAAGAATTGTTGTAAAGACATATCAGTATTATGTGTAATATGGATCCACCTATTTTCCACAGCTTTCAAAACTAAGTTCTTTCGGAATGTTCGTAAATAATGAAGTTACATCTAACGAGAATAAGACCTGATTATCATTTATCTTAGTGTGTCTAATACTATTAACCGAAAGTCCAGCTATCCTTGATGTACGAACGCGGCTTAGGAATAGATTTATGTAGAATATCGTGTAAATAAAAGGCTAAGTTATATGTCGGGCTACCAATCGACGAGACAATAATACGCAACGGATAATCTTTTTTATGTTTCTTTGGTAGTCCGTAACATCTGGGGAGAATCCCACTAGTGTTTTTTTAAATGATTGTATGTCAGTTCGTCGACAATCCCGTTATCG
>OZ020541.1:17941885-18029444 GCA_963971435.1 Lasius platythorax | reverse complement strand
TACGATCTCTCGACCAGGAGTCTAAAAATATTGAAACATCGTTCGATATATTTCATTCGTTTGTATTGCGTTCAAGTGTTAATTTGGTCGGTCGTTTCGAAAATTTTACAAATTTATAATAAATCGACCATTTTCCTAGTTTGCCCGGAAAGTTTACGATATATCTTTGCGATTATTACAAATCCATTGGCATTGCTTCGTAGCGAAAATAGAGTTAACATTGAATTTATATAATATGACTCTCTCGATTTCATACGGTAATTTTGCGCGAAACGCCATCGAGACATCATTGACGGGGATAACACAATACACCATCATGATTTCGATCGATCTGGCTAGTTTGAGCAGATTAAAAAATGTGGCAAACGCTCTTTTCGACGACATAAGTGAATCCTCGGATATAATAGTTCTCGTCTCGAGGTGGATCTTTCAACCAACGTCGTCGTCATCGTCGTCTTCGCAGGAACAAATTAAAATACAACAAGGCAAAGAAGAAACGAACGACGAACAACAAGAAACAGCGGCTGCGGTAGCGAAAGAATTAAAATTGTCGGATTTGAGAATTTATCGGAATATAATAAATCTCGATAGTGAGCAGAAAAAAAGAAATTGCGTCGAAGAAGAGGAGGTGAAAAAATTGCTGGGAAAGCGGAAGAGGGAAGAGGAAAATCTTTACGGCGACAAATGTCAATAACGACAAAGTCGTAATTTGGACGAGATCGAAGACCGAGATGAATTTATGGAAGAGCGACGATCGTCGGAATCTATGGTAAAGCGGGCTATGATGGAAAACGAGTTGTTGCGTGACAAAATTAATAATTATTTTAATACAATAGTTAAATATTCGAACGATTCAGACATCGCGATGTGCGAAAGAATTTCGTTGCTCGATAATATAGTATTGCTGGTGCACGGGATAAATTTTGAAGAAGATTTTTGCGGTTACGCAACCGTCTCGTTATTTGTGCAATGGTTTTTTTTTCACCCTCTTACCGGTGACGAATAGTATAGAATTCACAAATTTTCTGCTCAGAGAGAACAATTTGTATGTATTTGAAAACGAAAAAGAGCTGGACGATTATATTCTTTCTATCAATACGAACATTCCGTGGTGCGATATAGATAACAATATCATAGACGAAGATGATATATCGAAGATAACTGTACCTTCCGCTACGTCGAACGAAGGAGGAGGAGGAAAGCGATATCGGAGAAGAAAAAAAGGACACAATGATAATAATTTCAGTATCACAGATGGAAAAAACACTATTCGTTTTGAATCGAGAACCGCGAGAAAAAAAACCAATATTTCTCGACGTTCAAGAAAGTAAAGAAATAGACAGAGCCATGCAAGATCGCAGTTATAAAGCTAGACAATCCGAAAGATCCGAATTTGAATTGACGCCACGAAAAGACCAACCAGATATCGATATATCTCTCATCGATAACAACGATAATATTAATAACGATATTAATAACGATACCGCAGCAGTCGAATCATCGTCTTCGTTGAAGGAAAGTTCGTATACGCTAACGGAGGAACAAAATCGAATATTAAAATTGATAAATGATCACGTACTGGGTGGTGAAAACGCCGACAAGGATGAGTACAAGCGAAAAATCTTCGGAGGTGGCGGATCCAATCGACGACTTTCGATCGACGGAGTGGCCGGAGCGGGGAAAACATTTATTCTTGGAACTTTGTTGAAAAAATGCTACGTTCGTTATTTGGTGAAGAAGAAGAGTTTACTACAATCAACTTTAGCTCGTTTCGAGGATAGTAGGAAGAAAATATACGCTCAAACCATAGACGCGTTTCTTATGCAATTTTACGACATTAAACGTCTCGACGAATGGTTGAGACTTAAAGAGACACACTTGGAGACTTTGATCGAAAAAGCGTATGAAAAGGCCTTGATTCACAATTATTGGACTGTTTATTTTATCGACGAATATTCGTTGATAGGGGCTTCGTTAGCTACGCTCATTAACATCATTTTGCGAAAATGTAGAGTCGTATTGGTCGGAGATTGTAATCAACAGTCCGCTATTGGAGAGGCTTACGATCAACCATTGCGCACGTTGATCGGTTACGAGAGAATCCCGTTTATGTATGAGAACGTGCGCGCTAAGGACGAACGATTAAAAAATAGACTTAAGGTATTCTACGTCGATCTCGAGAACACGTATAAATCATCTGTCATTGGTTTACCTTCGTGTTCGAATGTTTCCATCGAAAAGTATGTGTCGAGTAATTTTATAGATTTTTCATATCTTCCTCGCGTAATTGTAAATTCGAATGTAAAGGTTAACTTTATCAATTGGGCGATTGGACGTTTACTCTGGAAAGCGTTAAAAAATGAATCCGGTGAAACGTTAGCTTTAGGTTATAAGCGAAAAATCGCGAATTATAAATTTGAAAAGAAAACACAACTCGACGATCCATTTGCAGACGAACAATTTATAATTAGCGGTTTATATTATCGAGTCGTTTTTTTCCGATAGAGAATGGCCTTTACAAATCGGATCGCGAGTTATCGTAAAAAAAATCGAATCCAAAGAATCTATAATCGTGACGTGTATGGAAACTTTCAAACTATACAGACTGCGTAAAATTCTAATCGATCCGTACGAGTACGGAAGTGCGTGGAAGAAATGTAAAATTTTTATGTTTTTATGTTTCCCATATCTCTGGACAAGTATAAGAACTGTTTTATCGATATGCAAGGAATGGATAGGAAAGCATTGTACGTAGCAATGTCAAGATTTGAAAATGAAGATCAGATTAAAGGAATCATAAATACGGATCACGATTGATATATTACTGTAAAAATTTCATTGAAATATAAATATTTTTTATTAAAATGTTAATTTTTTTTGCACCTTATATTCATTATAAAATCGTATCGCTCTAAAATCACGTTTCGACGAACGTTTCTAACTAATATTTCGCGATATCGATCAAAAATCAAATCGTTTCGACAAATTTTCAAACTACGATTACCAGAGAGGAAAAAAATCGACAGTCTTAAATCTCCGCGATAGAAGCGATGAAAAGTAGGTCGTCCCCTATCTAATCCAAACTGTTCTGCGGTGGTGGGGGAAATTTGGTCGGAGTGGGGGTAACTGATCGACCAATCGGAGACGGGGGTGAAAACCGTGGATCGCGCGGGGCGAAAAGTACCGGCAAAAAGCGCTCTCGCGGGACCGAAATTCGCGCTTTCTCGCGCGTTTTTTTGACCCGCGAATTTTGTGGGGCGGAGGAGTAGGGGAAAGCTCTAGACCAATCAACATTCGAGAAAATCAAATTTGAGCCACGCCCCTCGCGGATTTTCCTATATAAGGCGGGGTAGGACCGAATGGTAGAGTTTTTCACGCCCGACCTCCGACCGAACGACACCTATAGCTTTCCTAACCTCACTTTCCTCCTCCCTTCCTCGGGGTAGGCGCCCCAGGTAGATTTCCAGCCCCACCTTGGTTGCTCGAACTCGGCCCCCCCCAGGGCGTCTCGGCGGAGCGGCGCGGCGTCAGCCGCGTCGCTTTTGTCGAGAGGTCCCTTGTATACTCGGGAGGACCGGAAGAAAGAAAAGTGGGCCGCGGCTGCGCTCCTCATCGCCGCGGCTCGCGCCCGGGAGACGAGGCGAGGAGCGAGGAGCGAGGTGCGAGTCGACCGAGGAGCGGAAGCGCGGGAAGAGGGCGCAAGCCCTCCGGGAGCGCGGAGCACCGCAGCGTCGGCGAGACACCGAGACTCCGAGACGAGGAGACGAGGAGACGAGCTCGTACGGGCGCGAGCCGCGGCGATGAGGAGCGCAGCCGCGGCCCACTTTTCTTTCTTCCGGTCCTCCCGAGTAATGCATATAGATACTGGATGTATGTAGTATATATATGCATATAGATACTGGATGTATACAGTATATATATGCATATAGATACTGGATGTACATAGTACATATATGCATTGCATTACTATTTGCGTTTAAAATGTGAGATTTTCGCCCCGAGGATCGACCACTACTATTATTTTACCTCCGCATTTTCCACCGGCGCGGGCGCAAATCGAAAAACTTCTACGGCAAACGACGTTCAAGCTACGCCGAGACATCCGGGGGATGGACGAGTTCTAGTACCTGGGGAGGCGAGACGATACCTGGACGTCTTCGTCCGGGAGAAGCGAATTAAACGGTTGTGACTGTCGCGAGAATTTATTATATAATTCGTAGCGGCGAGTGACGCAACATTTTTTCACATTTTCTGCAGTTACCTGTGAAAAATAATATTCGTTGTCGTAGAACGAAACGATAATTGTGTACGTTGTTTATTGAATGTTGAGACTTTATCGCGAGATTTTTGTAATTTGTAGCGGCGAGCACCGCAAGAGCCGCGCGAGCACCCGGGAGACGAGGCGAGGAGCGAGGAGCGAGGAGCGAGGAGCGAGTCGAGCGAGGAGCGAGGTGCGAGTCGAGCGAGGAGCGAGGTGTGAGTCGACCGAGGAGCGGAGCGCGGGTGGAGGGCGCTAGCCCTCCGGAAGCGCGGAGCACTGCAGCGTCGCCGAGACTCCGAGACGAGGAGGCGAGCTCGTACGGGAGCGAGTCGCGGCGATGAGGAGCGCAGCCGCGGCAATTATTGTTAATTTTTTTAAGTTTAAGTGCATTCGTGTGTTTACAAACAAAAATATAACACGTATTAAAATAATTGTAATTTATAAATGAAATTCATAATTGTGATACGATAAGGGTGTTTATTGTCGGAAAAGGTTAACAAATAATAATTGTATTTTATTTAATGATATTTTTATTTGTAACATAACCTTATTATAAAATTTTTATTAATAGATATTAAAATAATTGTAATTTATAAATGAAATTCATAATTGTGATACGGTAAGGGTGTTTATTGTCGGAAAAAGGGTTAACAAATAATAATTGTATTTTATTTAATGATATTTTTATTTGTAACATAAACTTATAAAATTTTTATCAATAGATAATGGAATGTCAGGCAAACTTACACAGTCAATTATTTTTATGTGTTTACTTCGTACAATGTGCTTTAGAAATTTATTAAAATATTGATTTAACAAAATTGAATTCCAATTAATGTGCTTATATTTATTTCGTTTAACAATTGTTGTCCCTGGAATTATTTTCTTCTCCTCTTTGGTATTTTTATCTTCATTCGCATTTGAATTTGTTGCGAAGGATGAATGAAAATTGTCGTCGTCGTTATCGTTGATTTCGTCGCTGTCTTCTCCATCAGTGTTGTCGTTTAAATTTAGAAGTTCCGTTTCTAAATTCGCATACATTGCTTTATTTTTCTCCATATTTTCTTTTCTTCAGTATTCTTTTTTCCGTCTTCTGTTTTTTTTCTACTATTCGTCGTTAATAACGATTCGTCCGCTATCCAAGTTAGCGATACGATGAAAACTCCATAATTTAAGAGTTTTTCACAGGAGTTTACAAGTAGATCGAATTCACGTAAAGTTGGATTTATAAAGATTGCGTAATCGATTTGTTTTTTCGATTCACAGTACAAGCGATCTATCGTATTAAACGAAAATCCGTACGCGTATTTTAAATCGCGTTTCGTTTTTTTATACTCGTTCGATAGCGACATCCATAAATGTTGGGCGGTATTATCGATATCTCGGACGTTGTTCATATTTATATTATTATAAATTTATTGATATTTATCCAAACGTATTGCGAATAGTTTTGGTTCGACTATACCCATTCGACCGTATGCATTTAACATTCTTGAACGAATGATGTCCACGTTGTCCCTCATTTCGTGTTTTATACTATTCAGGCAGATTTTATTTTTTAATTCAGACATTGCGGCTGCGCGACAATCGATCGTAATGTCCCTCTCCCCGTTTTTATTTGTATCGTTGTGGCACGAGTTTAAATTTGTCGCTATTCTTGGTGTTTTTATCTCTATCATCTCGTCGATATTATCGTTCCTGTTTTTTGTACTTTGAACTTGCAAACGAGTAGTTGTAGTTGATATTGGAAATAGGTGGGGATATTTTTGCGAATTTCGAGCTTGTTTCAACTTGGCTTGATTGAAGTCTGCTGATTTTGGTACATTTGCAGTCGTATTTTCTCGATGACAATGAAGAATCGTTCTTGCGTATTTCTATGGATGATTTGGCTTGAGCGCAAATTTTGGTTAAATCTTCTATTTCCGAAGTAGGAATTATTTCAGTGCGGAAGAATATTGTCGAATTTTCGTGTAAAAAATCAGCAACGTCGCGACAAAGTAGAGATTCTATTAAAGATTTCTCCGCCGTGGAAAATTTATATCTCATTGTTTGATTTATAATCAAAGCTATCCATTCACCTATCGTTTTAAAAAGGTTGTCTCGGTTGCTGCACAGTTGTCTTTCGGGATGTAAAATTTTTAAAATAGGTTCGATAAAATGTAATATATTTTATATGGTTTGGAAGTGGGAATTTGTCGATATTATCGTCATTGTTCCTTCTTTCCTCGTACTCGTTTTCTCGTGACATTAAGATTGAATTATCTTCTAATTTTCTGCGTTTTCTATCGTCATATACAATTTTCTCCACGTTTTCGTCGTTACCATTGCATTTTTCATCGTCCTCGTCAATGTCCATCGATTCTTCGTCAATTTGCTGATCGAAAGTCGACATTATATTTGTAACCGTTCTTCTGTTAACACCCTTATACGCGCGATCTCGTAATCGGTTTCAATTTTTTTTATTTCGCTTTCCGTTATATCGAGAAATAATGTCATACAAAAAATTCAATTGTGAATTATTCAGATCTTTTACCATGCTTAAAACATTATCGTCGAAGAATAAATTGAGTTCGTCCTCTTTTATCGTTTTATCGGTCTTTTCGGATTTTCGTGGGATTTTTTTCTGCTTCTTCTTGAAAAATTTCGTCCTTAGTTGTTTTATTTTTCCAGTTTTATTTGATTCTTGAAGTGGGCTGTTCTCGGGATAATTTATCGGTTGCTTTTTCTCCTCTTTGGGTAGTAATTCTAAATCGAAGTCTGCAGCGCACCAATCCAATAATTGTATTTCACAATTTTCCATATTGTTAGATTGGTTATTGATCAATCCCGTATAACATTCGAGATAAAAACTAACATCCGATTGAATCTATCGCGCAGGTGTTGACGTCTCGAAGGTTTAAATCGTTCTGTCAGATTGTTGAGTATTCCATTGTCCGATTTTTCCAATCGTTCGATTTTATATTTTTCAATTTCATCTTTCAGGTTGATGTTAGACGATGGTGTCGACGATGATAAATAATAACATAAATGAGCGGGAGAAGTAAGTTTTTTATTCAGAGAACGATCGCAACGACGTAGTCGTTGCGATGATAGTCGAAAATTCTACAACAATTGTAAAAAATTACGACGTGGAATATGATGAAAAAGAAAAATATTATAAACCAGATCAATAATACATGCATCGAAATTCGAAAGGCTTCCGTAAACCAGGCTAGTTTTTGTCGTTGTTCGGTTAGTCGTTCCTTTTGCGGTTGTCGTTGTTGCGGGGGCATTGATAAAGGTGTGCTTTTGTAACTTATTTAATAAAAACGTGAGAGAGATAAAAAGAACAAAATAAAGGGTGATACCAATATACCAAGAGATGTAAAAGCGTGCTATTGTGAATAAATTGCTGCTTTTATTCATCTATTTTTTGTAATTATTTAGATTGTAATTTTTAACATGCCGAATCTGTACCACGTACCAAGGTTTTCCTTGACGACTCGACTACTGTTGTTATCGTTTTCATTATTCCACTTCTTATTAATTTTTTTATTCTCAACTCCAAACGATAAGATTTCGCTTATGAAACGTTTTAACGTGTCGTGGTTCAGGGATAAAAAATCACTTTTCGATATTTTTGGCATTTCCATATTCGCGTTTATTTTTATACTCGGAACCATATTGAAATGTTTATTTCCTGAAAATTTCAACGGTAATTCCAAAGCGTACAAAAAATTCCAAATATGACGAGCGAGCCAGCATTTTATTGATTTTTCATCGATTTGTCTAGTCGAATTTGTTTTTTCTCGTTGATCGTGTTCACGATCGGAACTATTGTTAAACGACGTGGTTGTTGTTAAAGTTGTCGAGTACGAAAAAAACGCATTTTCATCGTCTAGTGATTTAAACATTTCGATTAACGAATAAAAAGCATATGTTAATATGTTAATTTTATATTTTAATTTGCTTTCTTCCGCGATTAAAATCTTAGCATTATCGTTGTCAATTGTGGCATTTTTCCTGGATATTGAATTGTTGTCGTCCTTAACGAGTGTATTATCGGGTAAAAAATCGGCTTCGCTGAAATCTTCGTCATTGATAAAAAAATTATCGAGCGAATCCGATAATTTTATTCTTTTTGCTTCTTCTGCGATTGATATCGACGACGACGACTCAGGTGACGCGATAGTATCGTAGAGAATTTTTTTTTAATTTATCCATTGTTCGTTCACATCGTAAAGACTACTCTTATCGCGCAAAGAAATAAATTTTTTATCTAAGTCTATCAGACTCATTCTTCGCTCCAACATTTGGGTGTTAAAAAACGTGTCTATAACATTCGACCAGTTGGCTAATTTTACGACATTAGCGCCCGACGGTGTTAAGAAATAAAAACTTCCCGAATCATCGATTTGCTCTTCCAAACGTACTCCGTTGTAATTTTGAAATCGATCGAAAAGATACTTAATCTAAATTGCAAATCAGAGGTGCGCATGTTGTAAAAATCCAACAGAATACAATCATTGATATAGAGAGTATAAATGATTTTACCCTTGTACGTACTCTCGCATAAATCCACATCCAAAATTGCATTTGTCATACATTTTTGTAAAATTTTCGTGAAAATTTTAAACGCGTACGTCGGTATAGCTTTGATTTGAGCTCCGCGACAATTAAATATAACGCAAGATTCATCCACAAAGTGTACTTGAAGCCTACGTAAACCTTTATGTCTTACCGACAAGATATATTCGCCGAAAATATTTTCTCCGACGCGATTTTGTAAAAGAGCTAATTTCGAGACGTCGTTCACGACAAGTTTATATCTATGTAATTCTATTGGTTGAGATAATACAACGCACTGTTCGTTTTTTCTATAAATTCGTAAATTTATAAGCGGATTTCGTTTCATTACGGTGTAAAGAAACCAACGTATTTCTATAATCGACGCGCGTTTACAAAAATCACGTAAAATTTGTACTCTGATTCGCGAGCACGACAATCTGAACGACTTTAATATACGCGTTACTTCCTCCACGGTGTACTGAGGTGTAGTCACCGAATAAGAAATTGTCGCGGCGGTACTACTTGTCGACGGTACGGTCGATAACAACGATGAAGAAGACGACGATAGCCAATCTAAATTCGGCGCGGTCGTTACAGTGCTGGAATTATCGATCGTTACAATTTCCTCGGTGGAAAAAAAAGCATCCGTTTGTTTTATCACGTTTATGCGTTCCATTATACAATCGAACAATTTACGATTGAATATAGATTCTTTTTCCTCCGTATATATGCATATAGATATTATCAGAGAGAAGAATGAGAGGGGTCACGCCGGCGTTTTGCCTGTTACCGTTTTACTGGACTGCTTCAAACGCCCCTCGCACCCATTTTCAAAGTTGGAACTATTTCGCACACCCATTTTCTGGCACTGCCGATAACGTCTTCACTTGGTGCGTGTCCATGCTACGCCCATAATTGTGGATCTAAAATATCGAAATATCATGAATTTATTAACATATTTTATTAACTGCGCGTAACGTTTTGGCATTCTAATATATACTACGATATAATACAGTGATATATAAATTATTACTGAAGTATTTATACGTATATCCACATGTCCAATGAAATCAATTTTCTTCAATCAATTTGTTTTAATAAGTCTTAATTGAATATAATGTAGAAAATACATATATGCAATAAATTACTTTCACTTTTCCTTATTCTTGGAACAAAGGTATCAAGCATTTAAGCAATCATGCATTTTAATCAAATTATGGTTTTAATTTATAGCTTTGTATATTAATTTTTTATATTAATTTATTTTTACTTATTATTAACTTAATTAATTTTTTATTTATAAATTCGATTGGATGCGTAGTCTTTTAAAAATAAACATATAACAATAGGTGCGCTCCGCTTGACGCTATATTTTCGCTTCGAAGACTAATTGTAAGATTCTTCACCCTATCTAGTTAAAAATTATCCGATTTATGTCGTGTTTGATGTCGTTTTAATCGCCAAAATCTCATTAATCTATTAAGATTATTTTCAAGCCGATTAAATGCAAAATAGAAGTTTTAGTTTTCATTTCAAAAAATGTTTACATTTGTGAATTGCTATGGATGGGGAGAGCCCATTGTAAGAGACTTCGGAACTCTTTGATGATAGGTCATCTCGCTCGCTCTCTACTCGCGATCTCGCTCTCGCTCTCACACTCGACGAGTCGCGCTAGAACAGCTCGGAAAGATAAGCTGATCCGAGAATCGAGAAAAACTAAAACTTCTATTTTGTATTTAATCGGTTTGAAAATAATCTTACTGGATTAATAAGATTTTTGCGATTAAAATGACATCAAACACGACATAAATCGGGTAATTTTTAACTAGATATGTAATCAAAATTTTAATTACCTATCTAGTTAAAAATTACCCGATTTATGTCGTGTTTGATGTCATTTTAATCGCAAAAATCTTATTAATCCAGTAAGATTATTTTCAAGCCGATTAAATGCAAAATAAAAGTTTTAGTTTTTATTTCATAAAATGTTTACATGTTTACGAATGTGTTTCGATTCTCGGATCAGCTTATCTTTCCGAGCTGTTCTAGCGCGACTCGTCGAGTGTGAGAGCGAGAGCGAGATCGCGAGTAAAGAGCGAGCGAGATGACCTATCATTAAAGAGTTCCGAAGTCTTTTACAATGGGCTCTCCCCATCCATAGCAATTCACGAATGTAAACATTTTTTGAAATGAAAACTAAAACTTCTATTTTGCATTTAATCGGCTTGAAAATAATCTTACTGGATTAATAAGATTTTTGCGATTAAAATGACATCAAACACGACATAAATCGGGTAATTTTTAACTAGATAGGTAATTAAAATTTTGATTACATATCTAGTTAAAAATTACCCGAATTTATGTCGTGTTTGATGTCATTTTAATCGCAAAAATCTTATTAATCCAGTAAGATTATTTTCAAACCGATTAAATACAAAATAGAAGTGTAAGAGGGCTGAGCAAATTAATAAAAAAAATATAAAATAATAGACTATAATAGATTTAATTTGTGTTCAGAAAAACTTGTACAATATTCAACGGAAGAAAGCAAAAGGCCTCGTTTCTCGGAAATCTCCTCGTTATAATACCCTAATAAAGCGCCTCTATAGTACATTTATCAAAATATATTGGCCTTACCTAAAATTACGTTGTACAGAATATTTTCTACCTTATCGATTATCTTACAGATTCGGCCTTCCTGACAATCACGTTCGTCCTCGAACGAGTTATAAAAACATATTAAATCATATATTACAGCAATTATATTACATAAGTAAATAGTCATAGATATCATCTTATTATTACAAAAGTAATTAGTCGTAAATAGATTTTAATTTATAATTAACCTATTTCGTCTTCTAAAAAGCTATTCGTATTTGAATCGGTTTTCTCTTTCATATTATCGGGTAAACGAATCCAAGGTTTTAACTTATCTGAAGACATTATAGTATTTAAAGGTTTTTGCGTAAGGTTATAACCAGGAATGTCTATGATCACATATCTGTTTTTGTTTAATACGGCTTTAACTTGATACGGACCTTTAAACTTTGGGGTCAATTTTTTATTTGTACCCGGTTTATGCTGTAAAACTTTTATCATTACTAAGTCTCCTGATTTATATAAAGTACATTTCTTGTGACGCTTATCATACTGTTGCTTATTATATTCTTGTAGAGTTCGATTTACTATTTGCGCTTTATCTCGCAAAAAATGACGCTCTTGTTCGCAGTCTTCGGATTCTTTTCGTAACTGATCTATCATTGATCGCAAATTATTATCTATTCCATGTCGCTGTTCATAGCCTAATAACAATTTACCTGGTGACGAACCAATCGATTTATTAATAGTATTGTTTATAACATATTGTACTTTGTTTAAACTATATTTCCATTCAGATGCTTGTTCATTTAATTTAGATAATGTAGACTTTAAAAATCGATTAACTCGCTCTACCTGTCCATTCGCTCACGGTGATGCAACCGCCGTCATAACATGCTTTATATCATTGTCTTTCATATAATTTGTGAAAGCAATAGATGAAAAAGCTGTACCTCGGTCAGATATTATACGTTGCGGATAACCAAACATGGAGAATAAAGATTTAAATGCCATCAATACCTCTTCTGTACCAGTAGATTTCACGGGAAATAACCAGACAAACTTAGTATACGCATCGATAATCACCAATACATGTTTAAAACCGTCGTTTGTAATTTCTAGTGGACCAAAATGATCTATATGAAGTGTTTTAAAGGGCGATGTTTCTTTTTCAAAAATTTGCATTTCACCCTCTGGTTTACCTGACAAAACTGAATAAGATAGACATTTCACACAATTATCAATATACTCTTTAACCTTTACTTTCATACACGGAAACCAATAATGCGATAAAATTCCATAAATAGTTTTTTCTACGCCAACATGCCCCATTTCGTCATGATGTATACGAATTATGTTGTTTATCATATTCTCTGGTACCACGAATAACGGTTTTTCTTTATAAAGTCTAAAAACCAATCCGTCTATTAATGTAAAATGTTTATCACCTTTCAATTCAATATTTTCTGCTATTTCTTTAAGTTTAGTATCCATCAATTGCTTATACAATAGTTCGTCCTCCACAGATAAAGCATTGATCAGCATTATGTTACGACTAAGACAATCGACATGTCGCATTTTATCTCCAGATCTATGTACAATTTCAAAATGATAATTTTGTAGCATTAAGCTCCAACGCGCAATTCTAGGATTTATGTTAATTTTTTTAAAAGCTAATACCAACGAATTACAGTCCGTCACAATTTTAAAATTTATGCCTTGTAAATACACATGGAATCGTTCTACCGCTTTTACTATCGCTAACGTTTCCAATTCATAACTGTGAAAATGTTTCTCTGTCTCACTGGTCGCTTTACTAAAGTATGCTATAGGCGCAAGAATACCATTTTTTTTGTTTCTGTAGCAGAATTGCTCCATAACCTAAACTACTCGCATCGGTATGCAACTCAGTTTCAGCCTTCGGATTATAAATGTGTAATAGCGGCGGCGAAGATAACTCTTTCTTCAACAGTTTAAAAGATTCCATACATTGATCTGAGAAAATGAATTCAATGTTCTTTTTAATTAAATTTTGTAATGGTTTCGATTTCAATGCATAATCCTGTATAAACTTTCTAAAATAGTTTGTTAGTCCCAAAAAACTTTGTATTTGTTTAACATTTTTAGGAATAGGAAAATCAAGTATCGCTTCTATATGTCTTGAAGACATTGTAATTCCTCTCGCAGAGATCAAATAGCCTAAATATTCCATTTCGGTTTTTAAAAATAAACACTTGGATAAATTTAATTCTAAATTGTATTGCTTAAGTAATATTAATGTTTCTTTAAGAATAAATAAATTTTCTTCAACCGTTTCAGTAGCTATTAAAATATCATCAATATAAATTAAAACTTTATTATCTTGTATCAAAGAACGAAGTGCAAATAAAATTCTTTTTTGAAACTCGGCCGGAGCTTCCGAATATCCAAAGGGAAGTTTAACAAACTCATATTGTCCTTTATGTGTAGCAAACGCAAAATATTTAGTATCATCTGGATGTATATCTATTTGATGGAACCCGTCCTTCAAGTCTAACTTCGTAAATATTTGCTTGTTATATAAACGATCAATTTGATCCTCTATTATTGGAAATGGATATTTTTGCGCTGAAATCCGTTGATTTAAAGGTCTCAGATCGACGCACATTCTTTTCTGATTATTACGCTTATTTACCAAAACAACGCGAGCACAGTATGGCGATATGCTGGGCTTTATTATACCTCTTTTTAATAGGTCGTCCGTAATAATATCTAATTGAGCTTTTTCTGCAAAAGACATTCTTCTAGGAGCGTATCTGAAAAGAGAGTTATCTTTTAAATGTACTTGAACAAAATATTCATCTTTTATCGGTTCTATTTTCGCATTATCTATTTCTCGCAATAAATATAACAAATCTTGCCTATGATGCCATGATAAATTAATATCTAAATTTTCTGTTACAATATCATATTTATCCTTAGTCTCAATTGAATAAATAGGTAAAATTGATTCTATATTAATTTCGTTTTGAGTATTAAATTCTAAATTAACTTTGCCATTACTATATGTTAATTTTAATTTTGTATTATCAATGAATTCTCTTCCTATAATAATATCATGATTCATGGTATCATCAGCAACAACCAATAAGGTAATATCAAATATAATATCTTGAAACTTGTCTAAATGTATTTGACTATAAATTTTCCCGAGAATAATTACTTCTGAGTTATTAACGCCTCTTAATTTTAATGTATCGTTTACTTTAAGTAATGCCGTATCCGCAAAAGCCTTCAAATAAACAGAATGTCGAATTAAATTTACCGAACTGCCCGTATCCAACAATGTTCTTAAAGATATATTATTATTAATATTTCGCACGACGATACAAGAGTTTTCAAGGACAGATACAGACGAATCACTAAATAAAGAGCGATTTACAGACAATACCGATCGATCCGATGAATTTTGATGCTGTTGACCTTGCTCCTCTCGAACATGATGTAAAACGGTTCCCTGGTTTACTTTTCTCTTTGGACAAGATATGCTCTTATGACCCTGCTGACCACACGTGAAACAAGTTGGTTTCGGTATTCTGCAATCCTTTGCCAGATGTCCTGGTTTTTTACAATTGTAACATATTTTACTGCTGTCCGCCACTGATCTTCCTCCACCAGATCTGCTTTTAAAATTAGAACTCCTCGCTTGCACCTCATCCTCGGTTATTCTGCGTACTTGATCAATAAATTCCGGCACCGTTTGCGCCCAAGAATTTAAAACTAATTTTCTTAGATGATGATCCTTCACCCCATCGGCCAACAACTCGATCTGCTCTCTCTCCGTTAATGTAAGCAGTTGCATTAATTTAAGTTTGTCCTCCGCATAATCAACAAATTTTTCAACATGTGACTTCCAAATTCTGCTACTAATTCTAGAATGTGTCATAGCATATGATTCTTTTCGTTCAAAATATTTACGTACCTGGTACTTAAAATCATCCCATGTAGAAACAGTACGTAACGGCTGTCTATTGTACCAGTCATTAGCTCGACCTTTTAACTGACTAACCGCCGATAGCAACAATACTTCGTCCGTTATATTATAAACATGCGCCACATAGGTCACACGTTCTAGCCAAAATAAAATATTCTCATCCTCTTTACCGTGAAACGGAGGTATTAATTTAGATGTAAATTTAATTTGATTCCAATTATTAATAACCGATTGATTAGAATCTGTCGATGCAGCCGCCGAATATACGGTACTTTGTCTCGGAAGCGGAGTACTTTCCTCTACTCTCGCATTCCTCTCCGTCACCTGCCGTCCATCTCCTTGAATCTGACTCGGCTGACCCCTCTCCAATGCCTGTAATACTGCCTGGACCACCGCCTGCATTTGCCCTGCATCCATGATCGGTCCCCGGCTACAGCCTGGCTCTGGAGGAGCAGCCTCCGACAAAACCCCTGTACTCGGACGACGCGTACTCTTCTCGCTCATCTGGCCTTGCTTTGCCCTTGTAATATTTTCCGTTGTCTCGTCGCCTATATTCGCGATTCTTAATAAATGTTCTGGCCAACCTGTTTTTTCGAAATGCTCCACCAAACGATCCATGAACTCCTGTCGCACACCTCGCGACTCCACGCCTAGCCGCAATGCAACGTCTCGCAACCCTGACACCGTCAGTTGCTCCAACTCCGCTCTCGAAGACATATTCTTGATCCTCTCTGATCCACTTCAAAATGTCCGTTACACAATACTTCGCACAAAGCCACTAATAATTAACCGTATAAATTAGCCGTTCCGATTAGTCGTTAGAATTTTCTAATATAATTAGCCGTTTCAATCTCATTCGAATCCCGCTTCTGATAAAAAGAAGACTGTAAGAGGGCTGAGCAAATTAATAAAAAAAATATAAAATAATAGACTATAATAGATTTAATTTGTGTTCAGAAAAACTTGTACAATATTCAACGGAAGAAAGCAAAAGGCCTCGTTTCTCGGAAATCTCCTCGTTATAATACCCTAATAAAGCGCCTCTATAGTACATTTATCAAAATATATTGGCCTTACCTAAAATTACGTTGTACAGAATATTTTCTACCTTATCGATTATCTTACAGAAGTTTTAGTTTTTCTCGATTCTCGGATCAGCTTATCTTTCCGAGCTGTTCTAGCGCGACTCGTCGAGTGTGAGAGCGAGAGCGAGATCGCGAGTAGAGAGCGAGCGAGATGACCTATCATCAAAGAGTTCCGAAGTCTCTTACAATGGGCTCTCCCCATCCATAGCAATTCACAAATGTAAACATTTTTTGAAATGAAAACTAAAACTTCTATTTTGCATTTAATCGGCTTGAAAATAATCTTAATAGATTAATGAGATTTTGGCGATTAAAACGACATCAAACACGACATAAATCGGATAATTTTTAACTAGATAGGGTGAAGAATCTTACAATTAGTCTTCGAAGCGAAAATATAGCGTCAAGCGGAGCGCACCTATTGTTATATGTTTATTTTTAAAAGACTACGCATCCAATCGAATTTATAAATAAAAAATTAATTAAGTTAATAATAAGTAAAAATAAATTAATATAAAAAATTAATATACAAAGCTATAAATTAAAACCATAATTTGATTAAAATGCATGATTGCTTAAATGCTTGATACCTTTGTTCCAAGAATAAGGAAAAGTGAAAGTAATTTATTGCATATATGTATTTTCTACATTATATTCAATTAAGACTTATTAAAACAAATTGATTGAAGAAAATTGATTTCATTGGACATGTGGATATACGTATAAATACTTCAGTAATAATTTATATATCACTGTATTATATCGTAGTATATATTAGAATGCCAAAACGTTACGCGCAGTCAATAAAATATGTTAATAAATTCATGATATTTCGATATTTTAGATCCACAATTATGGGCGTAGCATGGACACGCACCAAGTGAAGACGTTATCGGCAGTGCCAGAAAATGGGTGTGCGAAATAGTTCCAACTTTGAAAATGGGTGCGAGGGGCGTTTGAAGCAGTCCAGTAAAACGGTAACAGGCAAAACGCCGGCGTGACCCCTCTCATTCTTCTCTCTGATATTATATACATCCAGTATATTCTACCGGCGCGGGCGCAAGTACGGGCGAACGACGAAGCTACGCCGAGACGTCCGGGGGATGGACGAGTTCGAGTACCTGGGGAAGCGAGACGATACCTGGAGATCTTCGTCCGGGAGAAGCGAATTAAACGGTTGTGACTTTGTCGCGAGAATTAATTATATAATTCGTAGTGGCGAGTGACGTAACATTTTTTCACATTTTCTGCAGTTACCTGTGAAAAATAGTATTCGTTGTCGTAGAACGAAACGATAATTGTGTACGTTGTTTATTGAAAGTTGAGACTTTATCGCGAGATTTTTGTAATTTGTTATGATTCGTAGCGGCGAGCACCGCAAGAGTCGCGCGAGCGCCCCGGTGACGAGGCGAGGAGCGAGGAGCGAGGTGCGAGTCGACCGAGGAGCGTAGCGCGGGAGGAGGGCGCTAGCCCTCCGGGAGCGCGGAGCACCGCAGCGTCGGCGAGACACCGAAACTCCGAGACGAGGAGGCGAGCTCGTACGGGCGCGAGCCGCGGCGATGAGGAGCGCAGCCGCGGCCGGTTTATCGGCTCTTCTTGTTTTCCCTTATTATGCAATAAATTTTGCGGTCGAAAAGCGTAAGGTCGCGATTTTCGTTCCGGTCGATCGCTTTCACCGGCGCTTTGTTCCGTGCGATCTATCGTTTTTTTCCTCGTTTCTGATTGGTCGATGGACTATCCCTACTATCCTTCTGCGCTTCTCCCATTCTTTCAGCACAATATGACCTACTTTCTTATCTTGCGTTCATATCTCGTCTATATTCTTCGTAAACGACAGTTTGACAAGTGGAGAATTTAACTTATATAACTTTTGTCATTTTTGTATATTTAAATTATTATCTTTTTATGTGCGTGATGTTAATTCAAAGATAAAATGTTAAATAAAAATCTATAAAGATGAAAAATTCGAATTGTAATTTGTGTAAAGTTATTAATTATGAATTTAATGATTGTTCGATATTGGATGAAGCGTTAACTCATCCGAGTATGAATAAAAAAAGCGACGATGGTCAAATCGTAAACTATGAAAAGTTGGAATTTTTAGGAGATAGTGTTTTGAACACGATAGTTTCTTCTTTATTGTTTAAACAATTTCCTAATGAAAACGAAGGAGCGTTAGCTAAAAGAAAAAATTTTCTGGTTTGTCGAAATACAATTGTTAGCGTGGCTCTACAATTGCAATTGGATGATTTTATTATCGTTAATAAAGGATACAACGGAGGAAAGTGCAGTGATAAAAACCTAGAAAATGTGTTTGAAGCTTTAATAGGTGCTATTTTCATCGACGGTGGTTTTGAGAATGTCGAGCGATTTGTCGTTCGTTATTGGGAGGATTTGGCTAAAAGTTCAATTCGTCCACCGGAAGATCCAAAAACAGCATTGCAGGAATGGACACAGAAGCATAAATTACCTTTACCGAAATACACGTTAGTGAAAAAACACGGACCTTTACATCGTCCTGAATTTACAGTATCCGTCAGTATTCGAATTCGAATAATGATCGAAACGGACATTGAAGTTACAGCGAGTGCTTTTAACAAAAAAACTGCCGAACAACAGGCAGCGAAACTTATGCTTGAAAAAGTACAATTGCAAAAATAAATTTGTAGTTATCGGTTGGAAAAAATTGTGTATGAAATTTAATAAACCGGGATGTATCGTATGAGCATGAATTATGTTTACGTGATAATTTGAATAAACGTGCATTTGAAAATATATAAATTTTATCTCGGTGTGTTTAATTTTGATTACAGCATATTTAAGATGGATGATTGTAACATTTCAATATTCATGTTACTAAATTTTTGTTCTTCGTCTAATTGACGAACAAGGCAATATTTCAAAGCATCTAAATGTTGAATTCTTAATTCAATGTCCGTACTAATATAATCATTATTATACATCATATTTTCCATTTTATCGTCAATCAAACTTTTAAAAGCTTTAAGTCGTCCGATTCTACGTCTTATAATGATTAAATCGTTATATTTAATTATGGTTGGAATTTGTTCGCGGAACCCATTTATGCAAATATCGTACAAACGTGAAACATTCGAGCTTCTACCGGACGACGAGAGACAGTGCGAAGCATGCAAAACTACTTGCTCCCCGAGTCGGTTACATGTTCTGCCACAACTCCCGATTAGTTCAGTCGGTACTGGGAAATTGGTTGATACAGCAGATATAATCTTTGAAAGTTTATAAAATTACTCGAAAATTTAGTTTTATTTGTATAAAAATGTTATTTGCTCGAAATCAATTGCGATATAAAATTATTCGATGAGTTTAATCGTAAAAATTTACATCTATTCCCATCTCTTCGAACGCTTAATCCAATCAATTGACATTTATCGTTTATCAACGGTTGATTGATTTTGCTGTAATTATAATTGCTCTTATCGCTATATTTGCCGCTAAGAGTGCAAACGTATGTTTCTTTACGATCGCATGGAGTAATCGCCATTAGTATCATCGTCCTAATCGTAGTCTGGTAATTTGTTTTTTCATCATGTATCTCCAACGCAAAATTTTCTGTAACAGAGAAAAATATACTATATTTTGTATTTTCATACTAAATTTATTATTCTTACCGGTGAAAATAGATGTGGGAGATATGCTTATCGGTCGAATAAAAGTATCGAAATAGATGTATCCTGATAAAATATGAATTGCTACTTTATCGTGCGTTATAATCTTAAAAACGTGATATTCGATATAATCGTTTGAAGTGGTCGTGTTATCGACACGAAACGTTACATCGTTCGTACGGGACGAGTCGACGTTGCAGAAAGAACCGATGAGAATGTGTTTGTGACTCAGAATAAATCCGGGACAACGATATTTTCCCCGTAGATACATATTAATATAGAACGGAAAGTAATTTTCAATCGTATTATGATTATTTATCGTATCGCCATTTTGTACTTTTGATTCGTTTATTTCATTTCCGGTTAATTTTGTCGTTGTTTTTATTATTGGTATTGATGATAACGTGGTTGATCTCGGTAATGATAAATTTGAAAAAATAGATATTTCTGTCGAGGTTTTATCGTTGTTTTTTTCGTCAACGGTTTTAATCAGAGATAGAGAGTACGATTTTTCCGTCGTTGATGTTGGTGTTTCTGTTTGTATTTTTTCGATTCTACTTTCGTCAATCCACCATCTTCTTCTCCACCACCACCACGGTAATTTTCTATAATTTGAATTTGAATCCGGATACATTCCGGATAAATTCCATCTGTTGTTTCGTAAGTAAAAATTGTCCGGTTTGTCATCTTCGTATTCTTCACTGGAGGAAGATGTTTTAATTGGACGATAATAAGGATTTTGCCATTTTTTTCCGTAATAGTAATCATGATGAAATTCACACTCGATTAATATTTCCGCCACGATCAAAATGTGAAATATTTTTACTATCATTTCACGACGTTCGATTAATTCAACAACTTCACTTTTCGGTCTATCACTTTGTTACGAATGTAGGTCGACTCGTTATCTCGAGTGTGAATATTATGCAACATCGTGAATGGATAGTGGGTAGACGCACCTGTTTTCGTTTCATTGACGCGTGTTTGAATTATTAATCGTTTGATATAGTCATCATTTATTTCGACGATGCGATTAATGTTCTTCGGATGAGACGTTGAGCCTATTTCGCAAAGATTCGTGTAAATTTTTAAATCTTTCCACACGTTCCTTCAATAATTGACGATTATCTGTGAAATTATTAATTTTTTCATATGTTTTTATAAGTTCGTTGTATTCGTAATTCCACGATTCATAACTGTAGTAAATTGGCACAAAATTGAAATGATCGACCAGAGATTGTTCTAATCTTTGAATTTTGTATTCTCTTTCGGTAGAAAAATTTTCCGTGGTAAAATTGTCGATTGTATTATTAATGGTCGATTCGCGTGAAATTTTTGTGATTATTGTTAAAAATACTAATACTAATTTGCTTTTCATTATTTCCGTATTATATCTTACATAAATTATCGCATAGTCGAAAAAGATCGATTTAACGCAACAATTTACTTAAAAATCATACTATTTTTATAAAATATTATTTGATTGTTTGGAATACAATGAGGTAGACTGTTGTCGTAAAAACTGGCGATATTATACACAGCTCTCGTTGTTCCTTCCGGACACTTGCAATCCCGATAAGAAGGCTCGCGTATGTCAGTGTTCATGTCGAAGTCACCGCCTTCGCAGAATTTACTTCTATCGGAGTAATGAGAATACAATTGAACGCATTGCCATATGGCAGTTCCTACGATTGTGTAACTTACTAACATAACATACTCGCCTATCGAAGTATCGCATTTGACAGGGTGTCGTCATCGTCACCGCCGCCGCCGTCTCCTCCGTCGATTTGGCTAGGAGCGCACGTATGATTGAAATCACACGCGAATTTTATTCTTTTGTATTTTTTGCACAAATATTCACAATCCGTATCGGTGTGACAAAATTTTGCATCTACCGCACAATCGGTCATTGTGTTACTGATCGGGACGATTTCTTTGATTCGTAGCTGTTTAACGAGTTTATCCTCGTTTGTTTCCTCCTCCTCATCATCCTCTTCTCTCCCTTCCACATCTTCCTCGCGATCGCGAAGAGCGTTTTTATTGTTTTATTTCGTCGTATTATAATATTGTAGATAGCGGAAAAAAAGAAATACCATATTAATAAAAGCACGAAGTATAGAATTAATACGCGAAACATAATCTTACAAGATAAATTTTAAAAAGATACTTATTTGACCATACTGTTATTCGCTTTATTTCATATTTAATTCGAATAAAATATACTTAAAATTGAGATGCAATTTGTGTCTTAAAAAGAAATATAAATTCGTGTTGAATTACATTTTATTTTTATACATTTTATTCTGATACCTATATTAGATTATCTCTTTTAATCATATTAGATATATCTTTTTTATTCGTTTGGTTGTTTTTTTCGATAACGTTATCGACGACAAAAATTTCGTATTTAACATTTTAACCTTTTAAGTCCTAAACTGTACCGACTGACTGTTACGAAAGTGACTACAATAAATTATCTTTTACTTAACAGCATAACCATTTGTGTCGCTGCGGCTCATCCTCCACGATACCTGATCCCGACGCGCTATCCGCGCCCCGCTTCGCGAAAGGCTCTTTACAAATTGACCAGAAGCTTGTCCTGCTGCTTACCGGGTGGTTTGTCGCGTGTCGGGCAAAACGATAAGTGAGCCCGATATGTGTATCGAACGATATGTGTATCGTGAAGATGATGTGGATATTCCAAATCTACTTCGAGGATGTAGCCTGTAGGCGAATCGAGCGCGATAGATGATGTATCAAAACTAGATACATCGTCGACCCATCGAAAATCGACATAAGGCAATGATTGACACACATTACCCATCCGTACAAATTATTAACATCAAAATACATTAGATACGATGATGGTTTCGATGGATCGTACGACTGCATATACTTGTTATTAGCATGTGCATATCTATTGGAGCATTGATTTAGCCCGCCGCGTATACCGCGTTCGATAAACATGACCATATCGATGTCTGTAAGCAATTCGAACGTAATATTCGTATGCTTTAACATGGCATCCCACGTATCCGGGAAGAGTATAGTAATAGGCGGGGTCGAGTCCATAACTTTTAATGCAGCTATCGCAAAAATTTTCAAAAATGTCTGTTAATAACAAGACATCAGTTTTTAAATATAAATTGCTATATTCGCCTAGCGTTCGAACAGAGAACCGCTTCCAGACGTTCTCAGCGTGCGCGTAATCGCTCTCGGATATCATGTCACCGATCAAGGAGCTGTAAAATGATTCACGCGGTGGTAAACACGTATCATGCAACCTGTCGATACAGTCTATATATTCGTACGGAAAGACGCCCTTACGTGTTAATAGATTGAAATTTTCAGTTGTTAAATTTTGAAATTATGATTTTAAAATTTTAAGTTCGTCTTTATTCAAAAAAGATGCCAATTTCTTACAACCTTACTGGTTGTAAGAAATTTATACGAATCGATAAAACGCAATTTAATATGTGATTCCTCGATTTATCATCTGCAAGTTTAACATTTTTTGTGAATGATATATATTTTTCCTTTGTTATCGGAAGTAACTCGATTTCTTTTTCAAACGCTGTAGCTATTTCCTCGATAATGAAATGCGCGTCGTAACCGGATAAATTATGAAAAACTATTGGAATACAAAAAGAATATTTATAATTTAAATTACAATTTGAATGCGCGGGACCTCTATACCTCCCGGTCAGATAGCAATGATCGCGTATGCGTGTATCGTCTTGCGCGAATGATTTTTCACATATATGACAATGCGTCGCGCTATTAAACTTTTCCCACTTATTTTGTGTTAAATTTACCACGGAGACATTAGTTGATAAAGTAATTTTTACGCGTTGCGCTAAATTTTTAATTATATCGGCAAACCATGAAACGCAATCGGAACTGCGACGAGAATGATAACGAATCGTTGTACGAGCAATGTACATAATATGCAACACTAAATACTTTATGGTGTTGGTATAAATTTTTTTCCTTATCCGTCTTCGCCAAAACGCATTCCAAGTCGGCGTACACAACAAATGGAAGCCGCTCTTTCCTATTATAGTTGCTGAACATGAGCCACTTGTCGTTATCGTTCGGTAATCGGATAGCGCAATCGTTTAGCTCCCGACAGTCTACCATATGTGACTGCAACTTGTCGTCCGAATGGAAATAGTGCAAGCACCTGTAAAAATAATGAATTTTTTATCGTTTGTTCAAAGATTTTTACAATTTATATATTACATTTTTATTAGATATACAGAGCGCAAATATATTTCCTACGATCTGTTTTACTCAATTGCGAGCTCACAAGCCGGGATAGATTCTTGATCCACGCGAAATGTTCAACGTTGTTGTCTCACGGATCTTGCATGTACACTTGGCGTCATAAATGCCTTCCCACCTGAAGACAGCTGCTTTCGATTCAATAATGCTAGACGCATTGTCTCTAGTTATTTCGGCTGTCTTCAGGTGGGAAGGCATTTATGACGTCAAGTGTACAGCAAATTGACATGCTTGTCTTTCTTCTGTTCACTAAAACGTATCGGAACAATGTTTCCTCTCTCGATACTATATATACATTGATTGAAACTTGAAACATCGTTAAAAAATTCAAATTCTTTAATTTGAATTACAGTCACTGGAAACTCAATGTCCTGGAGATTCAATACTGTCGTGTAATGTGGATATGAAGATTCCCGTTCTACGATATAGAGCAGCAACCACCGCCCACGCGAAACATGCATTGTCTTTAGATTGCACGTTAACCACTGCTCTCTTCATCATTATCTTCCGCGGTAATTTAATATGACATCCCGCGCGCATTGTATTATACTTGTTTGTATTTACAGTCAATTCGAGTATTCGCGACAGTGCCCAACCGCTATCGCGTTCTTGAAATTCTTCTAGCGATGCTAAAGTAAACTCTATAATGCGTCGCTCGCACCACTCGCGTAGATCAGATGTGCGAGAGAGTTCATAGTTTCTTGTATTGATACTTTTATTTGCGCGTTTATCACCCGCCACAAACTCGCCATTGAACACAGTATTAACTTTCACATTGTTGTGTCTTTCCATAACTTTTCGCCCTCTCTCGAACACGGTGTCACTCGCATTCTCAAGAAATTGACGAGGTTCGATGTGGTTGTAATTTATAACCGCACCAGTTAATATGCGGGCTCTTGAATGCTGTATCAATCTCTCACCAAATCAGTCCGTCTTCTCGTGCACTGCACCCGGTACCTGCGTGTACAAAACGTCTGCGTAGCAAATATTTTTATCCTTCGAGTCGTGCGATTTGGGCAATCAGCAATTGTCGATTTTGAATATAATAAAAAATTTAGTAAAATAATAATTTACTCTTTTATGTTTAAATTTTATTGCTATCAAAATTGCTAAGTTTTATTTTTGTGTTAAGATAACTCACATTTTAATATTTCTCTTTTTTTTTCCTTTTTTCCCGTCAAGACTATATAATCTCTATGGACTATACGACACGCGAGGATCGATGATTGAAGAATAAGAAAATCTTAATATAATTTTATTTATTTAAAATAAAATTTAAACATGAGAGCAGTTTAAATAAAATTTGTAAAGTCATTACCTTCCTCCCCCGTAGCTCTTATCTCATTTGAACTTTCTTCTTCATCTTCATCTTTTTCTTCTGTCATCTCTTCCTCTTCCTCAGTACGAGAAATTTCATTTTGTTCCCCCTCTTCCTCTTTTTCTATCAATTCTTCCTTTTCCTCAGGAAGAGAAATTTCATTTTGTTTCTCCTCTTCCTCTTCTTCTATCAATTCTTCCTCTTTCTCAGGAAGAGAAATTTCATTTTGTTCCTCCTCTTCCTCTTCTTCTACCAACTCTTCCTCTTCTTCTCCTTCTCCTTCCTCCTCCTCCTGTTCTTCCTCCTCTTCCTCACGCTGTGATTCGTCACTCGAAAATTGCACCTCGTTATCTGAAAAATATCATATTATTGTTATTTCTATCGTGTAAAAAATCTTTTTTGCTGTTTTTACATACTGAGATATTTTTTTCTTACTTACTTATCGTCTCTGGAGTAAAAATTGCTGGCTCGTCGAAGGGACTTACATCACAACGAGCTCGCGGTTGTGCTTCTTCATTCTCTTCGTTATCTTCAGTTAAATATACCAATTGTTCGAGTTCCGGAGTCAATACGATACGTACACGGCCTAGAACGTATAATATTTTATTTTAAAATTTCTTTTTGGGAAAATAAGACTTTGTTTCCCGACGAGAATTAAATTTATATTAAGTACTTACGTGAGGGAATCTGCTATATCTCATATCACAGATAAACAGAGCATTACTTGTGACATTTTTTATGTGATTGGATCCAAATCATGAATCTATCAGCCTCGGGTGAAGTGTCCGCTCGACGTCTTCTATCAAAATGTGACGTGAACGATCGGTTCTCTACAGTGTTGCCAGGTGAAAAATATTTATATCCCCAACCAGCTTACTAAAACCGTGCCAACCGTTGTCTAAAAATCCCCAACTTAAAATTGACTCAAATATTAACATAGAGTACGATTCGAGGGGTTTTATTTTTGAAAAATATCGCATACGATATTTTATGAATACTATCATAATGTTATACTTAATATTCTAGTGACATTCATGAAATATCGTATACAATAATTTTCGAAAATAGGGTCTCAGATCACGCTTAAATGCTTTAAAATGCTGCTTATCTATTTTTTATTTGAAGGAAAAAGAGACAAAAAACATTGTAAAAAAACATTTAAAATGTCAACTAGATTAGTTAATAATTAATTAATTAGTTGATAGCTATAGTTGCATAATATCAATGTTTGCTGCCTATGTTATTAAATTAAATGTAACAAAACTTGTACAAATAATAAACTTTTTATTACAAAACGCATAGTAAAATGTAAATAAAAATACAATATTCTCATATAAAATCAAAATAAAAACTTTTAGTTTTTACATATTCATATCACAGATGAAATATTACTTCTAAGTTATACATGTTTATATAATATATATAATAAAGAATTGAGGTGCAGATATTTTTGTATGCATACAAGGTTTTATGAATATCTTTAGAAATATATGAAATTACATTAATATTATAAATATATTATAAAACTGTTTAAAACAATTCACATATTCATATATTCAATGAGAAATGATGATTCAAAAGACAATATTTTAAGCAATTATTATTTCTCATTGGAAAAGATATTCATGGAACTTTGTGTATAATCTCTAATCTAAAAGAAAAGAAAATAAATTTTATACTTATATTCCAGTTTAAATGTTCTGTTGTTAACTTTTAACTTTATGTTTAATAATCTTTTTACGTTATGAATATTTATAACTTTACTCTAATTGTCAAAAATAAAATTTTCAATTTGATTAAAAAATACCCAAATTGGAATTTAATGACATTAATGGAGACAACTATCACATTACAATCTTTTCAATACAATGTAATTAACTTCAAAATAAAACAGTCTTCTATATCTCATATCACAGATAAACAGAGCATTACTTATGACATTTTTTATGTGATTGGATCCAAATCATGAATCTATTAAATATGATTGGTACTTTACTTTTGTGACCTGAGTTGAATTATAAGTTAAAAATGCCATTAGTTTTGTACATATGTTACAACTCCTTATTTACTACATATAAAATAAATTTTAATTCATTTAAAATGCAAAACGTAAACAATTGGCTTATTTATCTTAAATCTCTAGTCAAAGTTCAGTTTGTGTACATATTATCATTATGTTTTTTTAACATAATTTGTGAAACATTAAAGCATGACTTGTTTTCTAAATTAAAATAGTCTTTACAATAGAGAATGCTACAAAGGGTGTTTGTTGACAAACGATTTCTGACCTTTGTTTTGTTTAGATCAAGCGACGCGGTAGCGTCGCGACGCCAAGTATATAAAAATTTCTTTCTAGCTTTTCGAAGTTGCCTATATACAGGGGCTGCGGCGCTACCAAGTAGCTTATCCGGAATTTTACCTCAAGTTAAACTTTCGATTAAGATATTTCTTGAACTAAAACTGTAATAAAAAATCTAACTGCACTTTTATCATATAATGTGAATACAAGCTTTCGATTGCGACCAGTTTCAATAAGATTGATGCAGTCAATCCTGAGAAATGATTTTATTCATATATCAGAATGTCAGAATGTGACTTTTCGTTCTTCAGTTCCAGATTCAGACTCACGTACGTATGCTCGCATGCACACATGCAAAACGATTTTGTCCCTCAAGGCGCGTTTGCAGCGCTCATGTGCGATTTTATTCGCTTGAGTGTGCAAATACGCCTTAAGAGACAAAATCATATGTGGATGTGTGGAGATAATGTTTATATTTTATACGCGTGGGGTACAATACGAGAAGAAAAGTAATAAAATAATTAACGGTTATGAGAATATCGCGGAATAGTGCAACACTAGGGAAAAGAAGTGATAAAGTGACATAAAATTATTAATGGTTAAGAGTATCGCAAAATAGTGCAAGGACAAGGAAGAGAAGTGATGTTATATTGAATAAAGTTAGGTTATATTAGCAAAACTGAGCGAATGCTTTTACACTTAAGTGAATCTGTGCATTATCAATTAACATATTTCTCATAAATGAATTGTTGGAAAATAATTATTATAGAAGCATTGAGGGAATATTTGGAAATTTTGGCTGGCCATGTTTTCGATAATGATAAGCAGGTAATTATACGCACGAACGCGCATTCATATATAATGTTTATTTGTATATTGTATATAAAAATGTAATTAATGCTTAATTAATATTTTTAGGTTATCTTATAAATAGCTAAGCAATGAGTTGCATGTTTATGTTAATGTAGTAAAATAAATCTTGTAATTCTACCAAAAATATCATAAAAAACAACAACATTTAATACAAATTTTATTAATTGACAGTATAAATAATAAAATGATAAAATCATATTGCACTTCTATAGTGTCCACAAACATTTTGCGGATCAGGAATTACTCGCAACTTTTGGTTCTGGAAATGTGAATGTTTATTTTATATATAAATGTAATTAATGCATAATTAATATTTTTAGGTTACTTACGATTGACTAAGCAATGAGTTGCATGTTTATGTTAATTCTATCAAAAATATTACATATGCAGTTGAAATAAAAGCATCGGAGTTAGAGTCTGAAATAAAAATATTATCCATTTGTTAAAGAAGAGATATAAGGTAATAATTTTGTTTATAAATTACATAATAAAGGTTATTTATTTTCTTGGATTAAATACTTTAAGGAGAAGATTTAGGGCCATTGCACAAGCTTTTCTGTAACACGTTACGTTATGTTAAGTACTGACTGTAAACTTAGATTCGCATGTTACCTTAATCTTTAGCCAACGCACAAAGAAAATCATAACATAGCAAAAATATTACTACGTTATGATTTTCTTTGTGCGTTGACTGAAGTTTAAGATTACATACAAATCTAAGTTTACGGTTAGTACTTACAATTAATGTAACATAATGTATTAAGCAAAAGCTTGTGCACAGTAGCTCTTAGTTTATTTATAATGGTTGAACTTATTTTTTTTAGCAATGAGAAACGTCAACGTGGAAATTGATGATTTATTCGGATGGAGCTGTCTTTTGCAATATTGTAAGATATTTATTTAAACAATATCTGCGAGAGGACACCAAGTCAGGATGTTGAGTAGGTTTTCAAAATTAACGAGTCTTCGATTAAATTAATATTAGTTTCTTTAATTACAAAATTACTGTCTCGGTAACTAATAACGATTATTTAACACTCGATAAAAGTACAATATTGCTCTACGCAATAGGATCAACGAAGCCACAAGTTTTAAACTATTGGAGTACCAAAAATCAAAGGCTCAAGGCCTGTACGCGAAATCAATCAATTGAGGCAAGCGATCGTTTACCAAGACTTTCGAAAAGAGAGTGCTCTCTCCAAAATCCGGCTCTCGGAGCGCGAGGTTCCTTCGAGCCGAGAGAGAACTGTGGGGGCCGATGTGGGGTGGGAAAGCACCCGGCCATTGCCGCTGCTATCAATCTTGGCGCGAACTCCAAAAATCTCAAAATTATCTTACAATATAATGTTATCGGAGAGCATTAGAATATCTGTCATCGACAAAAGTAGTTCAAATTTGAATCAAAATGAGAAGGAAGAGTCAGTTAATGATGTTGAATTGCAGATTTTATTCGAGGATTATATAAAAGTTCATAATAATTTGGCAGCTGTATTGATTAAAACAGGAGCTTACGATGCAGTTTTAGAAAATATAAAACGTTTTGAGGTGTCAACCACAAAACGTGAAACCATTATTTAGGAAAGGTATTGCAAAAGTCTTAATCTTTAATTTACTATTTATATATATTCTTGATTTATATTTTACATATGGAAAATTCAAATATGTGTATATGTATTGTGCATAGGAACAATATTGAGATTCAAAGGGGAATATGAAAAAGCTTATGCAATCTCTCTCTTTCTCTCTCCACTGAAATTTAAAAATTAAATCCAGAAATGAAGATATTTACTACAGAATTAATGACCTTAAAGGATAACATTGCTAAAGACACAGAAAACGAAAAGCACTTGTATCGTAAAATGTTAGGTGTAGTTGAAGATACCGAAAATCTATCAAAGAATATAAAAGCAGATAATAAAAGTATTATTAAGTACATAAATACATACATATATACACATATATACATATGTATATACATATGTATATACATATGTATATAAAAATATTTAAAAAGACGAATTTTTAGTTTTCAATTACACATAACATTTTACGATATAGATGCTTTTTTTTCTGCGTCTTTAGCAATTTTCTTTCCTTTAAGATCATTAATCCCTTAAGATCATTAATTCTGCAGTAAATATTTTTATTTCTGAATTTAATTTTGAATCAATGGAGAAAGAGAGAGAGAGAGAGAGAGAGAGAGAGAGAGAGAGAGAGAGTGTGTTGTATAAGCTTCTGCATATTCCCCTTGAGTCTCAATATCCTACGATACGCACAATACATATACACACATATTTGAATTTTCCATATGTAAAATATAAATCAAGAATATATACAACTTATTTTAAAGAAAGATTAAGTATAGTAAATAAAAGAAGATTAGGATTTTTGCAAAACCTTTCCTAAATAGTGCTTACACATTTTGTGGTTGACGACTCAAAACATGTTTTACATTTTCTAAAGCTGCATCGTAGGCTTCTGTTTTAATCAATGTAACTGCCAAATTATTATGAACTTTTATACGATTCTCTAATAAAATCTACATTTCAGTATCACTAACTGACTCTCCCTCCTCATTTTGATTCAAATTTGAACTACTTTGGTCGATGACAGATATTCTAATGTTCATCGATAACATTATATTGCAAAAGGCAGCTCCATCCTAATAAGTCATCAATTTCCACTTTGACGTTTTCTCATTGCTTTAAAAAAATGATTAACCATTATGTCAAAAAAAGTTAAATAGACTGTCTTGTCCTTAAAGTATTTAGTCCAAGAAAATAAATAACCTTTATTATATAATTTAAATCAAAATTATTACCATATTTTTCTTCTTTAACTAATGCTTAACATTTCTATTTCAGGCTCTAACTCTAATGCTTTCAATTCAACTGTATATGTAATATTTTTGATAGAATTAACATAAACATGCAACTCATTGCTTAGCCATTTGTAAGTGATCTAAAAATATTAGTTACGCATTAATTACATTTATATATAAAATATAAAGAAATATTCACATTTCCAGAACTAAAATTTGCGAGTAATTCCAAATCCGCAAAATATTTGTGGACACTATAGAAGCGATATGATTTTTCATTTCATTATTCTTTATAAAGCCAATTAATAAAAACGTGTTCAATGTTGTTGTTTTTATAATATTTTTGGTAGAATTACCACAAGATTTATTTAAGTACATTAACATAAACATGCAACTCATTAATATGTTAATTGGTAATGCACAGATTCACTCAAGTGTAAGCATTTGCTCAGTTTGTCTATTATAATCTAACTTTGCTCAATATGACATCGATTAGAAGAAAATATCTTCTAAATTCTCTTCCTTGCACTATTCCGCGATACTCTTAATAACCGTTAATCACTTTATCACTTTTTTTCTTGTGTTGCACTATTTCGCGATATATAAGCATATTTAATAAATTATTATGTCTGACAATAGTCTACAAAATTTTATTGGTATCCTTAATGTCCTTATTATCCTGATTTGATCCTCTATTCTTAAAACTATGAAATTTTCGTGCAGCTACACACGTATGAATAAGTGAGAGATATAACTACCTACTAAAAAAACCTTACATAGGTAAAAAAAAATACGCTAAATATATAAAAATTTCACAACTTGTATGTAATAAAGGGTTAAAATAAATTTTTACAAAAAGCAGTGATATCCTATTAAAAGAAACTTTACAAAGGTAAAAAAAATACGCCAAGTATATAAAAATTTCACAACTTGAATGTAACATAGAGATTAAATAAATTTTTACAAAAAGCAGTGATATCCTATTAAAAAAACCTTACAAAGGTAAAAAAATACGCCAAGTATATAAAAACCCTAAAAAACTTAAGAAGGTTTTAAAAAATATTTACTCCTAAAAAAACTTATAAAAATAATTTTCCTCTAAAGAAATAACCTTAAAAAATAATAAAATTTGAAAAATAATTTTCTCCTAAAAAGTATTCTCTAAAAATAAAAAATAAAAACTAAACATGAAATCAATAATTAGCCAAGTATTTAGAAGCAATTCAATTTGTGAGGGTTTGAAATAGTATTTGCCATAAAATCAATCTTGCATTTATAGAAATATAATACATAAATTTTCTCCATAAAGTCAAAACGCATTTTGTTATTAAGAAAAATTTATTTTTAAAATAAGTTTAATTTTGTATGATAAATGTTTTGATATATAAAATAGCATTATTATGTCACACGGATTTTATTACAAATAGTAAAATATAAAACTATTTAACCTCCACTGCGCCATGACGTTGATCACATTGATTGTCAATTTTAAATATAAAAGTGTCCTGTGCTACAAATTGATCGAAGTGTTTGAAATTGCTGTTTTGAAATTAATCATAAGCTTTGCCAAGTAGGTCCGGAACTAAAGGGGTTAAGGCACAAAGTGACATACAAAAACTTGGCGTGCCCCGGTCGCATTATTATTACTAAATATTTAAAATTAAGGTTCGCGAAGTATATATCTGAAATTAAAATTTGCAAATTATTATCAACATGTTAATGTTATTATTAGCAAATATTTCAAATTAAGGTTCGCGAATTATATGTCTGAAATTAAAATTTGCAAATTATTATCAGAAATTATTATCAACCTATTAATAAAAATATATGAGTAATGCGACCGGGGCACGCCAAGTTTTTGTATGTCACTTTGTGCCTTAACCCCTTTAGTTCCGGACCTACTTGGCAAAGCTTATGATTAATTTCAAAACAGCAATTTCAAACACCGATCAATTTGTAGCACAGGACACTTTTATATTTAAAATTGACAATCAATGTGATCAACGTCATGGCGCAGTGGAGGTTAAATAGTTTTATATTTTACTATTTGTAATAAAATCCGTGTGACATAATAATGTTATTTTATATATCAAAACATTTATTAAACAAAATTAAACTTATTTTAAAAATAAATTTTTCTTAATAACAAAATGCGTTTTGACTTTATGGAGAAAATTTATGTATTATATTTCTATAAATGCAAGATTGATTTTATAGCAAATACTATTTCAAACCCTCACAAATTAAATTGCTTCTAAATACTTGGCTAATTATTGATTTCATGTTTAGTTTTGATTTTTTATTTTTAGAGAATACTTTTTAGGAGAAAATTATTTTTCAAATTTTATTATTTTTTAAGGTTATTTCTTTAGAGGAAAATTATTTTTATAAGTTTCTTTAGGAGTAAATATTTTTTAAAACCTTCTTAAGTTTTTTAGGGTTTTTATATACTTGGCGTATTTTTTTACCTTTGTAAGGTTTTTTAATAGGATATCACTGCTTTTTGTAAAAATTTATTTAATCTCTATGTTACATTCAAGTTGTGAAATCAAGAGACACGGTAGTGTCTCGCGCCAAGTACCGCGCAGCAACAGCGAGGCACTCCGGGTATCTTTAGGCGAGTCAGATAGTTGAGAGTATCTCAGATTATCACACCTCAATAACCGCTAAACCGATCGAATTCTTGATAGGCTTAATTAATAGCTTGGATTTGAATTATATAAGGAAATTGTTTTTATTTTCGCTCTACATGATCTCTAAACAGAGACATTAAGATGCAAAGTCTCAATGTTAAAATTTATCATTAAGAAACATCTCCGTCGTCGTCGTGGTCATCGTCAAAGTCTCCAATGCGCATGTGCGAAAAACGGTTCGAGCAGTCGACAGTCGACTGTGTATTTAGTTATATTATTATTATTACCGACCGTCGTCGGTAACTATAAAGGTCGATTCAGACATATCCGTGACGTATCCGTGACGTATCCGTTCCGTGCACGTCCGTGCACTGATGAAAATAACGTTTCCATAATTTTATATTAGAGTATTCTTACATTTCAGTATCCGTATCAGTATCCAGCCGTCCGTATCAGTGTCAGTGTGTAGACAGTGATCTATGCCGATATTTTCACTGAACAAACGGCACTAGAGGAGAAAATCCCCCGAGTGTTTAAAAATTTGAAACAGTTTAGCTACACATTTTGTTCAAAACGACTGCAAGCGCAGTTAAATTTCGCTCATTATCGCTGCCGCTAATTATTCTTATTTTATCGGGCATTAAAGACAGCGTGCGACTTTGGTTGTTATTCAATCTTCATTCACTTACGCTTTCTTTTTTTTGCGTAAAACGGTTTCTTCTTCATCTAAAATTAGTGCAATTACTGTAAGTTCTTTGATTGAAAAATTCGTCTTTCTCTCTTTCGTTCTTGACATACTGAATGAAAATCGACGGATACAGAACTGAAGTATGTATGTGAATACTTTGCACTGATGAGTACGGATACGGAACGAATACGTCATGGATACGGCACGGATATGTCTGAATCGATATTAGTAACCTAATACGTCAAAGTATAATACTTATATATTTACTAATGGATAATAATACTTATATATTTGCTAATGGATCTCTCTCTCTTTTGCTGTTTTTCTCTTTCCCTCTTTTTCTCTCTCACTCACTCTTTCTTATTTCTAATAATATATTATAAATATCTCTCTCTCTCTCTCTCTCTCTCTTTCTCTCTCTCTCTCTCTCTCTCGCGCTCTCTCCTTCTCTCTCGTTTTCGTTCTTTCTCGTTTTTTAAATAATAGAATTTATGTGTTGTTAAGATCTGATAATCTAAGATATTTTTAACTCGGTAATCTAATACGTCAAAGCATAATATATATATTTGTTAGTGGATTCGGTGTCATTAATTAAATACTACAAAAAAGAATGATATAATCCCTAAAAACTTACCTTTTTAAAAAAAAATGTTAAAAAAGGCGCCAAGTACACGCGCTAATTGTGAAAAACTGTTGTATCTACAAAATAGTGTTATTTTAATCTACAAAATTGTTATCTTTATCTGCACAAAATAGTGTTTTCTAAACTGTTAAAAACTGTTATATAAATTATTTTAATTGTGTAAAATATATTCTACAAAAATAATGTGATATCAAACAATAGCGTCAATTGAAAATAAGAACTTTTAAAAATATTTTAACAAAAAAAGTTGTACAAAATAGTTATTTTAATTTTCTACAAAAATTAAAAAATTTTTATTAAAAAAACTTAGCGCTGCTAAATTTCAAAGTATATTTCAAAATATATATTAATAATATATATATTTGTTAGTGGATTCGGTGTCATTAATTAAATACTACAAAAAAGAATGATATAATCCCTAAAAACTTAAAACTTACTTTCAAAATATATATTAATATACCAATGAATAAATTTAATTTAAATCTAAATTTAATTTAGAACTATATTTAATTTAATTACATCAATAACTGCAATGTAAATATATTAAATAATACGTTAATTTAAGCATATTTAGTTTAGCAGCGCCAAGTTTTTTTAATAAAAATTTTTTAATTTTTGTAGAAAATTAAAATAACTATTTTGTACAACTTTTTTTGTTAAAATATTTTTAAAAGTTCTTATTTTCAATTGACGCTATTGTTTGATATCACATTATTTTTGTAGAATATATTTTACACAATTAAAATAATTTATATAACAGTTTTTAACAGTTTAGAAAACACTATTTTGTGCAGATAAAGATAACAATTTTGTAGATTAAAATAACACTATTTTGTAGATACAACAGTTTTTCACAATTAGCGCGTGTACTTGGCGCCTTTTTTAACATTTTTTTTTAAAAAGGTAAGTTTTTAGGGATTTTTTTATATACTTGGCGTATTTTTTTTACCTTTGTAAGGTTTCTTTTAATAGGATAAATCTATTCCTAAGCCGGATTCGTACATCAAGGACAGCTGGAACTTCGTCAATAGTATTAGACACACTAAGATTAATGATAATTAGGTCTTATTCTCGTTAGATGTAACTTCGTTATTTACGAACATTCCGAAAGACTTGGCTTTGAAAGCAGTGGAAAATAGGTGGATTCATATTACACCTAATACTGATATGTCTTTACAACAATTCTTACACGCACTCACAATTGTCCTTGACTTAACGAGCTTCAGTTTTAACGGAATTTACTACGAACAAATCTTCGGATGTCCGATGGGGTCTCCCTTATCGCCAATCTTGGCTGACATGGTCATGGATGACCTAGAAACTCATTGTTTAAATTTATTAGATTTTACTTCACCGGTCTATTACAGATATGTTGATGATATTTTTGCAATAGCGACGAAGTCCGAAATTATTGAAGTACTTAATGTTTTTAATGGTTACCAGCGCTTAAAATTTACACATGAGATGGAAACCAATAGCTCTATTCATTTTCTAGACACCACTATAATTAAGGTTAAAGGAATTTTGCTGATTAATTGGTATCGAAAACCTACTTTTTCAGGCAGATATCTGAATTTTTATTCGAGCCATCCAATTAAATATAAGATCAATACCATAAAAGGTTTAGTAGACCGTGCTTTTTTGCTCTCTGACGATCGCTATCATGATAATAATATTAAAATAATAACTGATATCTTGGTCAACAATTGCTTCCCAAAACCTTTTATAGAGTCACATATCTGTAAGAGAATTAAAACTTTAAAATTTCGTAAGGACTTTACCCACAATACTGACATTTGTTATAAAAAGTTTGACACATCATCTGTTTTGCCTTTATCTTACATAAAAAACCTAAGCGAAAATTTAAATATCGCGCTTAATAAATGTGGCCTCGAAATAATATATACGATTCCAAAAAGACTTAATAACTTAATTAAGAAAGGTAAAGACAAGATTGATGCTAATCACAAAACTGATGTCGTATATATGATTGAATGTAATGATTGTGATGCGACATATACTGGTCAAACGAAAAGACAACTTGCTACACGTGTAAATGAACATTGCAGAGACATTAAAAAACATCCCAGTAACCACAGCGTAATTAGCAACCATCGGTCCACATACGGACATGATTTTAATTGGAAGGAACCAAAAATTTTGCACTGTGAAAAACATAGAAAGAAAAGAGAGATTGCTGAGATGTTTTTTATAAAAAAATTTAACAACAATATTAATCTTCAAAAAGACAGACAATTTAAATCCGATATATGACACGTTAATACACAGAGTATGATTGCTTGTTGTTTTTTGTAAAGTTTGTTTTTTGTAAAGTTCGTTCCTGTGTCTTTGTAATGTTTATGTTTTTTGGACGCGAGACATGGTAATTTTACATACATGTCTTCTGTTTCGACATTAGTCATATCACGGCTTTCACTTTGACAGCTTGAAAGGTAACGTTCTTATAAGTATCCTGTACATTACATCCCAAATTGCGGTTCGTTTCTCATTGTTAATATACAATTTTTCGTTAATTTTTATAGCAACACTTGATAAGGGCCCGTACCCAAGGGCCGAAACGTCGTGTAGAAATATTTGTATTGGCCAGTCAGGTCGCTTTTTAATAAATTTTATAATAAAATTAATATATAAATCAACTCCTCGTGAGTTTTCCAGAAAGTCTAGATTAATAACGGAATATGGTAGATGGAAAGCTGTTGAATTGAGGACTTTTTTATTATATTATGGTCCATGGCTAATGAAATCATTTTTAAAAAACCAATACTTTCTTCATTTTCTTTCCCTACATTGTGCAATTAAAATTTTGGTTTGTCAAGACTTATTAGAAAAATATATTGATTATGCTAACAAGTTATTAATGTATTTTGTAAAGAGTTTGGTGATTTATATGGTAACGGATTTGTTAATCATAACGTTATTCATAATCTCATTCATTTAACATTAGACGTGAAGACATTTGGCCCGTTAGATAAATTCAGCTGCATTCCATTCGAAAATTGTATGCATACAATTATAATGATGATTAAAATGTCAAATAAACCACTATTGCAATTTATAAAACGAGTTAACGAATTTGATAAATATTCTTTCTCTAATGAAGAAAAAGAAAATTGTATCAAAGAAGATGGTCTTCGTTTAATAAACAATAAATCAGCAGAAGGTTTTTTTAGCTATATATTATAAAAATTTTAGAGTGAAAGCTAAAGAACCCAACTGTAATTTTATTTAGAAAAATAATCAATCTATATAAATAGTTGATATTTTGCGGATTGATAATATATTTTATATTAAATATAAAAATTATATAAAATAACACCCTATTTTGACAATCCGATGGAAAGTACTATATTTTGGTGTGGCTTTGTTGAAATAACTGATGAAGAACATATATCACATCTGCTGACAATATATTAAGGAAAGCTTTCAAAATAAATGTTTGTTTCGTGTCGATATTACACACGGACTGATTTGTAAATTGAAAATAGTTATTACTTGTTGCAGTATAATACAACTGTATTTACTATAAACGTATTTGTTGGTCGTTCTTTCTTTTTTTTTTAAACTGACTGCTTTTGATTTTAAAATTGTGATGATTTGATTCTGTTTCGTATTATCGTCCTATTTATTTACATCACACTACTTATTGTCAGTAGCAGTCTAAATGACGAATTTAATCTTTAGATTATTACCATGAGAATTCGATTATTATAATATAAGATGTCGCTATTGATGACCTAAGAAGTACGCGATGATTCATTCTGTTTCTCTCAAGAATTCACCGCACAATATAAGAAATCAGAGGTCTAGTGTGCATCGTTTGTGGAACTACCTAAAATTTACACTCAAAATACGCAACAAATTCAATGATTAAATGTATTTATTGACAGTTTAATTACCTTCTTTTATTAAAAAATAATTATACATATTAAATAAGTAAAAACAAATCTATATTTCCGTAATCTAATGTTATCTATTTTTTAGTATGCAGTGGTACAATTTGACAATTTAGACTTTTCGGTGGTTCCCGTAATTTGATTGGATGAACCAGATCATTGTTATTGGCCTACAGGAATGAAAAACGTTAGAACTCCAATTATGAAAGAAATGTCCGTTAAAGACAATTTTATGAAATATAAATGTCAAATCTTTAGTAAACATGGTAAGTAAAATTAGATTATTATGCTTGACAAAGTCAGGAAAGTATTATTGTATATGTTCATGGCACTAATATTATTTTATTAATTGTGATGCTGATAAAAAGAAATGTTTATATACTTGTATTATAATAGATGATTTAAGATATATTTAATATATATCAAAAATAATAAATATTATATGTTGCCAGTAAATAATGACCAAAACAAATTTTTTACAAGACGACCTGACTGACAATTTTTATTAAAAAGAAAAAACTATACGTTTCGACCAACAATCGTGGTCCTCCTCAGGAGTACATTAATTATAAACAGTTATGTATAAATTATCAAAGCTCATTTAAAAATAGATGCACTAAAAAGACGTGTTGGAAAGCACGTCTAAATCACAAGCCGGTTAACAGTAAAAATTTTTATTGTTAACCGGCCTGTGATTTCCAACACGTCTTTTTAGTGCATATATTCTTAAATAAGCTTTGACAATTTATACATAACTGTTTATAATTAATGTACTCCTGAGGAGAATTGTTGATCAAAACGTATAGTTTTTTCTTTTTAATAAAAATTGTCAGTCAGATCGTCTTGTAAAAAATTTGTTTCTGACTTTTATGACACTTTATAGCATTTATAGCATTTATGAATTTATTTATCTCTATATATAATGGAAATCATTCATATGTATATAGCATCATTATTTAATACCAAATATGCACATTATTTAATGAATTTCGTAATTTATAATTTTTTTTTATTATTAGATACTTACGAATCAGCCTTAGAGGCAGAAAAACAGATTGTAGCCACATCGGAATCTGAGGCTGAATCAAGAATGAGGAAAAGAAAATAAAAAAATAATAAATACGAAACGACTATGTCAGTTATCTTAATCCTCCGAGATTGTTATCATCCAAGGAATCACATAAATCAGGTATTGCAGGTTAATTTTTGAAGTTTTGTTTGTGCAAACATATTTCCATTTTCAGAAATATGAATTACTTGCTTCACTACTTGTACAAGTTTAATCTTAATGTTTTGCGAACTTTAAAATTATATACTTCTATTCTTTGATCGAAATTATGTTGATAAATAGATTAATTTTTTTTTTTAGTTGGCAGTCTATTATATCTGTCAACGAAGACACGACCAGATATTGCCTACGGCATAAATTTCTGCAGTCGGTACGTGGAACAGCCAACGCAAGAGAGGATAAGAGACGTAAAGCACATACTCAAGTATCTGAACGGAAACAAACACTTGGGAATCAAGTACAAAAGCAACGACAAAACAAATCTGCTACAAGCATACTGCGACGCCGATTACGCAGGAGATCCAGAGACGAGAAAAAGCACAACCGGCTACATAATCTATTTTGCTGAGGGAGCAATCAGCTGGAGCTCAAGAAAACAACCAGTGATCGCACTGTCGAGCACAGAAGCCGAATACATCGCAGCAGCAGAGTGCTGTAAAGAACTACTATATTTAAAATCTTTACTGGAGGAACTGTCAACAGAAGCAATTGAGATAGAGTTAAACGTCGACAATCAAAATGCAATCGCTTTAATGAAAAACGGTGTGGTAAATAAGCGTTCTAAGCACATCGATGTAAAAATCCATTTCGTTCACGAACTAGTAAAAGACGGAATCGTTAAATTGAAGTACTGCCCTACGAACGACCAATTAGCTGACATTTTCACAAAACCACTGAATACAGTTAAATTCACTAATTTCAGAGATCGCATACTGACGAACTAGCTTCGAATTAAGGAGAAATGTTGGAAATATAAACGAATAGCTCTCGCGAAAAAGACATTTTTGAAATGTGGCGGTAATTCGGCGCTAGTAGCGAAATAAATTTAAACCGGAAACACGCGGAGACGGAACCGAGCGACCGAACGTAGAAACGCGGATCGAGGATCTCGCCCCTTTTCCCTGGCGACCGTGAGGCCGAACACACGTGTGAGCGAGCGAGCGTTTATTCCCGAAAAACCGTAGGTTGTGTGGATCCATACTACAGCGACCAAAGAGTAACCGAGATAAGTCGTAGATATAAGATCACTCATTCAATTATAACTTTACTTTCTTTAATTGCGAAAACCTTTTTTTTTGTAAACTATACATACTTTACTTTCCAAATATACTTTTCTCACAAACATACATGTCGCACATGTTTCATTTCACATTTACCGAGTAAAATCCAACATGGCTAAAATAAATAGGTAGTGAACAATATGGCAAAGAATACCCTATGCTAAAGGATGATAAAATCAAACAATACTTTCTCTTAACTTCTATTCAAAATCTTCTCGATTTTGAATAAAAGTGGTATGATATATTAAAAGATGATCAAGAAACTTTTATGCAAATAGTAAATAAATCCGTTTATCAATAAATTAAACATAGTTTTAACAATTTTAAACATTTTTCAGGTGTACAAAATATTACAAATTGGCGGGAAAAATGAGAAAGACTTCATTAGAAGAGCTTTAGCTGTAACATTTGATGATAATTTGGCCTGTATGTGGACGGGACAGAAAAATAATTTCAAGATAGGAGATAATCATATTATGCTAAGTATAAAAAGTAAGTAAATATTTATGATACATATTGGTTGTAGTATCAGAATCTGTAATTGTTTTATATATTTCTCAATTTTTTAAATTAACGGATGGAATTGAGAAAAGCCTATAGAACTTTGTGCTACATAACATAAAAGTTGTACTATTGTACGGGTTGAACTAATTTATAATCATCACGTGTAGATCATTTTTCGAATATCCTGTATATTTTAATGTAAATGAACATTTTATGGATTTTCTGTTCATATCTAAATTTTTAAATTGGTTATAAGTTTAGTAGCGAATTAAAAACTATTTACTTACACACAACAATGAAAAATATAACATATTATTGTAAAGAAAAAATTATTTAAGAAAAAGTTAACAATGTTTTCTAAATTACTCTGAGAAGAAAATTGCTCTTATTGACATTATATATTAATTAAGGCTCTTGATTCCTTTCTGACATTATGAATCAAAATAACGTCCAAAGCGAGAAAAATGTATGCTCTAAATTCTTGCGAAATATTGAAATATAGATATGTCTATATAATGATAATTGCGATTAATTGGGCGATCAATCTAATTCTTCATTAATACGTACGGATGGCTTTAAATGACGAATGCTAATTGTGAAGGCATAGATACTAAGTTGATATCAACAAACATTTTGCCGTTTTGAACTTTTAGTGATTTGTAGTAACAATTAAAACAAAAGTTGTTAGCAAAAAATTTGCCACTATAAACTTGGCACTACACTCGCCGCTAATTTGCCGGCAGTAATTATTACATTTCAAATATTTACTAGCATTATGTTTGTAGTAAATTCAACGTCTTTTCCAAAAGTATAGTTGTTTTTGTCATTCCATTTCATTTAAGTACAGAAAAAGCAATTTATTTACGAAATTTCAGGCTGCTGGTAATTACGCCACTTTAAGAACTCATTAGAATTACTAACGAATTTGATCTCTATGTTTGTATTTAGATTCGTTTTGATTGTGGCAGTTTTTTAAATGTAAAAAATAAGACTTATACTTAATGATAAAAAATAAAAATTATTTTTGCTTATTTTTAAAAAATAAAATTTATAATCAAAACACGTCTCCCCGTTCTCTTTTTTGTGCATTGGAATTGCGAGTAAAATTCACAAAATGTTTGTTGCAAAGCCCTGAGTTGGTTCTCACGTGATTCCACGCCTCAAAATCACTTTATATGAATTTTTTATTAGGTGGCGTAATTACCTGCACGTGTCGGTAAATACGCCACTTTGACGCACTTTTTTGGAACGATTGGTTGAAAAAGAAAGAGAAGAGATGAAGCGTTGAAATATTTTTTTTGAGGCAGCCAAAAGATCACTTTTAATTATGGTACACTCAACTTTTTCACTCGATCCTCAGCAAAGTGTCCAAAAAATCCAAAAGCTTAAGGTGGCGTAATTACCTGCACTGACCTTATTTTACAAATTTATTCAATTGATTATAAATGACATTTTATGGATATATGTGTTTATTTCAACGTACTTTGCAAAAATTTTTGACAAGCAGTTTTTTGTTATTGACAAATCTAATCTAATGTGGCGAGAGGACAAAGTCTTATTGTTAATTTCTTTAATAACAAATATTTTTTTCTTTATTTTGTTACACCTTATATTCTGCCTTATACACAATTTTTCTTATTCCAGAAGCAACATTCCCTCGAAGCACGGAAAAAGATTTCGAACAATTGATGATGGAGTGGTTTCGTTTTGCAAACGTCCGTAAGCAAAAGAAAGAAAGTATGTCATTGAATCCAGACAGTATATTATTTCCTCATTTTTCTTAACAGTTTCTCTATGTTAATTTAACTACTTCAAATATTCTTATAAATGTATATTACATAACTAAAGTTTGATTATTATAAGCTTTTCACTAATTGAATTTTATTTTTATTTTCTAGGAAAAAAAAGTGAGAAGAAATGCAATAAGATAAATATAAAATTAAAATATTTTATTTCATATTATTATATTTCATATTATTATACAAAAAAGTGCAATGAGATAAATATAAGATTGAAAGTTTGATTTCATATTTATAATATTTTATTAGATTTTGTTGGAAATACGAAGTGACTTTACTCGAGCAAGTCGCGATCTTATTGACGCACTATCTATTCTGATATTCATATTTTATCGATTTATATATTGTCATGGCGTCGCGTTGTTCCTCATGTAAAATTGCGTATCACGATATTAATTCATTAATAATATTCTGAGTTTGAGTTAGTGAATCGTATTATATATTAATTTAAATTCCCTGCACATTGTGTTATACCCTGATAACAGATTTCATATTATTATATTTATATCTTTTTATGTTTCTATTTTTTAGTTTAGTATTTTTTTTTTATTTTATTTTGTTTCTCAGTATTTTCTTAGGTGTCCAAAAAGTACCTGATCTTATAATACATTTTTTGTATTTATCTGTATGGAAATATAAATATTTTTCTTGTACTTTATGTATGTATATATTTGTGATACAATTATTCCTTAATAATGATAGAAATATTAGAAATACAAAAATACAATACATATTTAGACATTCAATTAATATTGAAAAATTGTTAAAAAGATGTTATATAAAATATAAATAAAATAATAAAAATCAATTAAATTAATGTTAGAATTAATATTATTGATATTAATAAGAAGTTATGTGGATGTTGATACTAACATTGTTTTATTATTGATTTAATTTTATGAGAAACATTATCAGAATATTAAAACAACACTTAATGCAATATTACTTGTAACGACATAGAAAATGTTATTTCAACATTACCGAAACCTCTAAATCGGTGTCAAAGTTTGTTCATAATGATGTTGCATACAATGTTAAAAACTACATACTTGACAACATTACTATATTAGTGAATATCATTATAATAACGTTGTGACAATGATGTTTTACATACCTGTCTCTCTGTGTCCTTATTCTCTCTCTCTCTCTCTCTCTCTCTCTCTCTCTCTCTCTCTCTCTCTCTCTCTCTCTCTCTCTCTCTCTCTCTCTCTCTCTCTCTCTCTCTCTCTCTCTCTCTCTCTCTCTCTCTCTCTCTCTCTCTCTCTCTCTCTCCCTCCCTCCCCCTCTCCCCCCTCACTCTCCCTCCCCCTCCCCTCCCCCCTCCCTCTCTCCCCCACTCCTTTCCTCCCTTCCCCTTCCCCCTTCTCTCTCCCTCTCCCTCTCCCTCTCTCCCTCTAATATAACAATAAAGAACTCCGTAATACAAGACTCGTCTTCAAAATCAAATGAAGATTAACCACAAACTGTCAAACTGTCAAACAATCTTGGTTGTGGTTTAAGCCGCGGCAACGAAACAACTAATCAGCATCGCGGAAAAGAAGCCTCAATACTTTGATACAAATTGAATTCACTCAATTAATATGCCTTTTTTAGAAAAGAGAAAATGGAAAACTAAGAAATTTTATTCACCTTTATTGTTCCATCATCGGAATCATAAAATGAACATCAAACAAAATTGATTTTTTATTGATCACGCGAAAGCTAATGTTTAATTCATATATGTTTATCAATAAATGTTTATTTGCAAATTGGTATATAATTTTGTTTTTTTTTACTTCAGACTCGGATTGAGCGGGCAAAATTACATTGAAAATGACTTTTGTACTTCATTTGCAAGAAATAGTAGAGATTTGAATAAGAAAATACTTACCATTTTCTATTTGACCGACAAAATCAAGGTTATTACTTGAAATTTTTCAAAATCGCCATACGGCATCGAAAACTAGAAGCTTTAACCTAAATTTTGATATCTCACAAGTTAGATTTACTTCAATACAATATTGAGCAGGGGGTGGCCGATTTGACATAGAATGACCCATATACATACATATATAATTGTATTATTAAATAATGTGAGATAATAAAAATAATAAAAAGTAAAACTTACTTGAATATTCATATCTTCTTGAGATATCCATAATAACAGTTTTAACACTTTAACTTTATTAAATATCTGATATTTAATAACTTAATAACACAACAATAAATATGTAATAACACTTTTATCACTAACTTAATAACACAACAATAACATGTGACATATTGTGCTGACACAGGTTATGTCTAACCTATGTGACGTCCCGTCATTTTTTCGAACCCATATTAGCAATAATAATTAAGCAACGCTTTTACTTATAAAATAATACTGAACAATTATGTAATCTATTCGTTCTATTCTTAATAATTAATTACTCTCTTTATTGCTTATCTATTATCAACTATTTACCATTCTTATCTCATATGCCTATTCTAACTTAAAAATTAAATATACTTTTAGTTAATTATAAGAAATCCAAGATTTCCCTATGTTGCGACTAATCAAGCTCTATTTTAAAACTAGCGACGCAATCAATCAGGGCGCCGTTACTGATCTATATATTATCTGAATAACTGACTGGCCCTGTGGCGCTGTACCCAATTGAACTCCGCCATGTTAGAGGGAATGTGTGTGATGTGTGCATGTGTGTGCATACAGTTAAGACAGTGTAGTGCCCAACCTGCCAACCACGTGCCCAACCGTGCGTATATGTCCCACTTTCCCTCTGTCATGGCGCCGTTTATTAGGTACATGTTTGCACCTCGAGAACAAAGGGCATCAGCTATCCAGATAATATATAGATCAGTGGGCGCCGTCCCTAAACACGAACCGCGCGCATGTAACGCTCTAGAACTAACTAGCGGTTAAATAATAAAACAGACCTGCGCGCGAACTCTAATTTTTGCGAGCTTAAAAAATAATTAATATTAAATACTTCGACATAGATTTAAGGAGATATGCGTTATACATTTATAAAATCATATAATAACTTGTTGGGAGCAATTCTTTTTATAAAATAAATAATTATTCATCTCAATTCCATTCATGAGATAAAAATTCAATTTTTAGATAAATAACTAAACAAGTAACGTAGTTGGATTGTCAAGAACAAGTTATTATGAAAATGATTTCATGAATGGAAAACATAATAATAGATTAATCTAAACAATGTTTTAATGCTTATAATAACCTGTTTTAATAGATATTAAGAAACATTCAACTATCAATCGAGCTTCCGTAAAATTACAAACTTACTCCTTTAACAAATGTATGTATACATCTTAAATTATGAAGTCATAATGATTTATTGGAAATAACCATTTTGTAAACAATTGAAGATAACTAGGAATGAATTTTGAAATCTATTTATTTGTTAAAACCACAGACTTCTATATTATATATTAGACCGCTAACACGACTATGTCTCATATAATAACAGGTGAAGCCAGGGCAGAATGTCATATTTTAAGAACTGATGGCAAATTGAAGTATGATACACAGTATATATTAACTTACACACATATATATACATATATTCTGCCCAATTGTAAATGGCTGCCTTGGCGTCACCTGTGACATCGCTGTTAGCGGTCTAGTATATAATATAGAAGTCTGTGTTTAAAACCCTTCAAACAAGCAACTAAACTATTGGATAAACAATTTCGGCAATTACAATTATGACTTCAAAAATAACCGGCTTACTTATGTAAAATTCTCTATTCTAGCTTAATAATCTATTTAAATATTATACGATAGTATATTTATCTAATTGTAAAACACTAAAATATTTCGCTTTATGGAATCATAACTCACACATAATAATTTGCAAATAACTATGTATACGCTATCCAATCTACAACGATAATAAAATATTTAAATTTAATTACTTCTAGATTTCTCACTAAACAATATAGTTAATGATATATTATTCCATAAACGAAAGAATCAGCTACGAGTTAATTTAATTCTATTGTAACATCTTGTCGCCCACGCGCTGAACTACCGTCTTATTTAAATTAGCCCGGAAATACAGACAATAGTACCTACAGATAATCTTCTTGTGCTACAGATATCCGGTGGATGACGACACCTAGAGCACATGCCGGCAGGTGACCTAATTAAAAAGGACCTCTTAGACGAAAGAAATGTTATAATCATCAAGCTCCGACGGCATTAGTTCACGGGCATTATTATTAAAGCATCATTAGTAGTAGCATTAGTAGTATTAACATTATTCGTTCAGTCATTACTATATCATCACAATTCACTTACTATTACAAAGTATTACTTCAAGTCGTTACTTACTGACATTTTTCTGTACGCCACACCGGCACTTCTCATTTTTTTTCATTCATCAGTCGTGTGTTAGACTAAGATCAAGTGTAAAGTTCAGAAATAAAAGACATTTCCGCATATATCTGTGTACGCGTCGATCTGGTCTGAATCGTCCGTGACCGAGGTCCTTCAGGAGACGCATAGACTCAGAAACGTAGTCTCGGCTAAAATTAGAGATCCGTCGCTACGATACGGTAAGTAATTATAATCCCCCCAACTCTGACAAGTATGCCGAATCTCTGCGAAGATTAGAAAATCTGTAAATGACTGACAACCCATCTCTATCCATCGTCGCCTCGCACCTCATATGCTTTCGGCGACATTTCTATATCCTTTACATAATAAAGAGAAACCCCTGTCAAGCACTGGCATGCAGCTAGTAGTTCTCAGTCAGTCATTCCTTTAATTAACATAAAATCATTATCGCATAATTTCTCAAGATCCCTGAATCCATAATAACAATATCAATATTAAAAGATATATATATAATTAGATTTGTGAGTAGAATAGATACTGCTGTTGTCACTCGGACGTCGTTCACCCCTCATTTACCTAGACGCTGTGAGCATCCTCTGCTGTGCCTACGCGTCATTCTCAACCTAATCCAAGATTCCTCTCGTTATCGAGCACCCTCACGTGTCACGATCGACAACTTCCCATCAACACTCTGTTAATTTCTATAGCTAATTGAGCAACCTGTTGTTGTGCCCAGGTCAGCAAAGGAGGATGTTAAATATAGGTTGATTTTGGCCCATGGTGTGGAACCAAAACTACAAATGGTTTCTTATAGATTTTTTACCGTAGAATCACGTGGTAAAGTCCGTTTTCCTCTAGACACAGCGGGGAAAGTATGGAAAAATTGAAAAAAAGACCATGAAAAATGCAATTTCCCGTATAAAAAACACATGTACTTAAGTATGTACTTGAGTGAACACATGCGAGTAATGACCTCGTTTCAAAGGCACATCAACAATATCAGATGATTGTATTTGATCATTGGAAGTAGAAGCATTACCGACAGATTCACGAACAGGACGGGTTGCGGTTCTGTAGCACTTTTTACAAAAAACTGTTTCACCTTTCTCACGATAAGAATCACGTGATTTTTTTCTAAAGATACATGACAAACCGAACATGTCCGTGGCATATTGTTCACGACATGAGAAATTCTTAAATGTTAAAACTAACAAATTCACAGATTCAAACAGAAATCGAATCTACTTGCATAGGATAATTACACCATGCCTAAATGAAATCTAACGTTATCATCCTGCAAATGAAACGATTTTTTAAGAAGTTTAGAAGAGATACACTCAATGATATTAAATAGTATCGTAAGTAGACAAATACTATTGAATGATTTATTTTTTTCTACTAACAAAAATAGATTTGAATCCTTCGATAATGAGGAAAAATCACAAACTTCATGGATTCGGGCTTAAAGATATCATATAGCTTTTGTAATCATACAGCAATGTATGTATCATTCATATATTGCATTATGTGTATTGAACACAAGTCATGGCTCAAAGAAAAACATGCCCCGTCCTGTTCGTAAATCTGTCGGTAATGCTTCTACTTCCAATGATCAAATCCAATCATCTGATATTGTTGATGTGCCTTTGAAACGAGGTCATTACTCGCATGTGTTCACTCAAGTACATCCTTAAGTACATGTGTTTTTTATACGGGAAATTGCATTTTTCATGGTCTTTTATCAATTTTTCCATACTTTCCCCGCTGTCTAGAGGAAAACGGACTTTACCACGTGATTCTACGGTAAAAAATCTATAAGAAACCATTTGTAGTTTTGGTTCCACACCATGGGCCAAAATCGACCTATATTTAACATCCTCCTTTCTTCGTACCTCTATTTCTCCATTTAAAAATCAACAACAGGAAATTTAATAAGCAAAGAAATATCACATATTATATTATCTCAATTCTCTCCAACCTTTGAAATTCCGTCGCTGCCGAGCACTCTACGTAGTGCCCTTGCCTGCATTCCATACGAAGTCAACAGTCCCTGTATAATTCTTTCTGTTAACCGAGCACCCTGTAGATGTGCCCAGGTTTACACACTCCTAGTTTCTCAAACCTTCCTTTTAAATTACAAGGCTAGGGCTATATGAAATAAATGTTGTTTATTAGTATCGATATTACATTTCCTATAAAAGATTATCCTCCCCTCCCCCTCTAAGTAACTGATATCCTGTTTCTGCGAAATTCAAATCACTTATTTTCTTAAATAAATTTTCCAATCTTTGATTTCAATGGCATAAATCTGAGATATTATATTGAATAAATTTAAGTATATTAAATAATTATCAAATATTCTTTAAATATATATATAAATATTAAGTTCTAATTATATATTGTTGTATTTTCAATACTAAATGCAGAGTTATATTTATTTTTCGCTTACAACAACGTGACTTGAACGAACTGAGAGTACAGATAAGAAGTATAGATAGATTGAATCAAAAGTAAAAGAACGAGAGCGCTCTCTATCTCACACTTATCGCAATCAAGTGAGCGCCCTTTTTAAGACAACAGAACAATAGGTATAATTCTACTTATATATAATTATTTGTTAAAACACTACCAACTTGACAGTGAGATAAACTAAAAATAAACAAACATAAATATCGAACTCTCATTCAACATATATTTTAACTCATTATTAGCTTCAAGTATATTTGACGTCCTCAAAGCAATTTAAACTCAATATACTATTTCTATTATCTCATAATATTTCTTCTAACAAATTTGCTTATTCTAATCGATTACATTGATTTTAATTTTACTAGAACTTATTATTTTCTATACAATCCCTTGTAGATGGTCAATCCGTCGCACAAACGTGCTCTCCAAAAAAAACGAAATCACAGAGCCGGCAAAAAGACACGCGCCGGACGTGTTGCATCGAAATTGCGCTGGCTTAGACGACAGGCCTCTAAAGCAAAGCCTCGAGTGAAATCGATCGAGGAAATTTCTTTGACCTTTGATACTAACACGTTTAAGGTCCTCAGCGAAAAGTGTATTCCATTTTGAAGCTCGTGCAGATCTTACGCAAAAATTAGATAATCTAGAAACCAAGCGCCGTATTAACGCCAAACTATCGCAAGGAACCTTAATAAACAGCTCAGAATCCGGAATTTCTAGGAAGTCACTAATAATATCGATACAACCGTCAGCTCGCCAGTAATAGACGATTTTACAAACTTGTCTGCTTATTCACCCAAGTTAACATTATTTAAAGAACTATATCAAAATATAATTTATCATAAAGAAAACGTTCTTAAACACGAGCTGGAAGATTCCCAGCCTAAAGATTTAGTATCACAATTAAAGGTTCAATTATCAGATGATCATTTTATTATCGATAAATACCCGAGATACTTACAATTAGATTCTTAAGCAACTGTTATATCGCTGATTTCAAGTGCCTTGTACTATATGTATAGATCTGTAATATCGATCAATAAATCAAATCTTTAATTAATCACCAGTAATTATTTGAATATCTAAATGAAATCCTTATATACCGACGAGGAAGTTGAAGCTATAAATCTTATTTTTATATCTTTAATAATTAGATTGATTTCTGATATCCTTGATGAACAATTAGACATAGATGAATTAATTTTCTTTCTAGAAAACATCGAAAAACCTTAAAACATATAACTTAAATATATACTTAAGATATACACTCAAAATTTATACTCGAAAACATTCTTAAAACCATAAAATGCTATCGTAAATCTAGTAAGTTACCAATATTACTATTCCGTACCATCCATCTCACTTTCCCTAGATCCATAAGTCAAGTCTTAGCTCTCGGCGTCTCTAGGGTATAACCGGTGTAAGCAGGTTGCCCTATAAAAAATAGAGAGCTCTCTTTCCTTTACCAACCTAGGTATAGTATAAGAAAGAAGGTCACCCAGACGTGACACTTATTATGCCCGCCGCCACCACCACTTCGAGATGTCTTAAGTCCAACTGTAAGTTACTAAAATTCCCTATACGGATGCTTAGAACAAATATTATTGGTGAATCATTATTTTGCTTCTTAGATTCATTCGGCAGCCAATGAGAGTACGTGTAGATGAAATGTTATTGTTTTTCCGCTTTTTATTAACAGAATAAATAACGATAATTATACGCTTTAAACCTTCCTTGATTAATAAGAAACTTATGAGCAAAAGATGATATCAAACTATGCTGTAATTATCGAGAACTAAGGTAACAACCGATCCGAGCTCGGTGAAACGCATACTCCATCCGTTTTTTGCCAACCTGCGGTTGGCAGCAGTCGGGAGTAAAAACTGCGAAAGAATATTGATTATGCGTGTATTACTGTCTTTGATACAATCGAATGTACTATACGCATTACTTTGCTTTGGTTTAATCGAGGAAAGTATATACACCAATTATAGATTTATTAACAATTTTATAATTTTATTGTAAAAATAATTTTTTAATTGATTATGAGAAAGAGTTTTAAAAAATAACACTTCCAAAGATAAATACTCCTAATTTATACACACACACACACGCACGCACACGAACACGACGTGTTACAAAGCATCTATCGAGAGACATGAAGGAACATCGATTCGATTAGTGTATCATTGGAAGATCGCGGAGCATTGATATAGCTGTTAGTTACTAGTCAAGAATCGAGTAAAAGTTTTTTGAGTACAAATATCTACAAGAGAAGGAAATTATTATGTTAAGAACTTTAAAAGCATTATGTGTTTTACTAAAAATGTTAATGGTGTTAGCATTAACGGCCATCGCGTTCTCGTCGGAGGATCTGGAGGATCTGGAAAATCTTGAAGCTCCAGTTAGTTATCAAGAAAAGAATTTTGATGTATTCTGATCTACACTTCACGCAGATAAGAGACTTTTTCATAAAGAAAATTAAATATTATGTATTGCAGATAATACATTACTTGTTTAATTAAAACTGTATAATACGTAACTAAAGAGTTTTGATGTTATAAAAAAATATATATGAAATTTGTTAATTTTACGTCACATATTTAAAAATCGATGTTATGTAATACAATATTAAAACTTAAAATTAAATAGACGGTATATTAAAACTTAAACGTGTTGTTATAATTGTTGTATTTAAAACTAAAAATTTTTAACATAAATGATTCCGTTGATTTCATTCATTCTCTGCTACATTGATAAACACATATGTGACACTTTAACTTGTTTGCATAACTTTTCTGTAATTTCTACAACATCTTTATTTCTTTATCTATTTATATTTATTAATTTTTGTATAAAACTTACAGTAAATTATTCTTTATTTAACGAAATCAATATAGAAAATATAGAATTTTTAAATTGTCTCATGTTATAATAAAACGGCTACTACATATCGAAGTAGAAGATTGATACAGTGGAACTTCGAAGTACCCTCAATCAATTAATATTAAGGCTAATAGTTAAGTCAACAATATGCACAATAGCTGTCACTTGCTATATATAGAATTGCGAATGTATATGCTATTTATCACTCTATGTATATATGTAGAATATTTTCATCGGGATACAAGTCGGAAGTTTATGCCATCGTGCTCTCCAGAATTCATTTGCATTAAAAAAGTTAACAATAAAAAAAAATTTAACAAGATTTTTTAATACAGAAATTCATAAAGTTTATATGACCGCGAAGAAAATGATAATGAAAACATATTTATTGTTGAAATATAAACAGTGTTAAAACTGTCAGTGATATCAAATGCATTTGTGAAAAAGAAAGTCAAGTTAAACTAGAAAATCACTTACTAAAAGGAATTAACTAATTAATCTAAAACGGCTAAACTTCCGTATCCGACCCAGGCCCGATTTTGACGAAATTTTACAGGTACATAGCACTTACTAAATGTAATCGAATGCCACAAGTGCGAATGTACGGAAACGTCTAGTTTCCGAAATATAAAATTTTTAATTATTCAGCTTGACTAACGATTTGGGTGCAGTTCGGAAAACAATTTACGTTCGATTTGAATAAATCTTTGTGAAAATCTTCCTTTTTGATCAATATGGAAGCTGGTAAAAGTATTTTGGTAATCCTGAAGGAGAGCTCCGTCCTCTCCAATTTTGCTGAAACAACAATATTACTTTATACTTTTAACAATATTAATTATACTTTTAACAATATACTTACACAATATACTTAACAATATACTTTTAACAATATACTTTATACTTTTAACAATATTAATTATACTTTTAAACTAGACGTTTCCGTACATTCGCACTTGTGGCATTCGATTACATTTAGTAAGTGCTACGTACCTATAAAATTTCATCAAAATTGGGCCTGGGTCGGATACAGAAGTCTTACCAAAAAAACTTTTAGAAAAGTGGCTTGCACAGCATTTAATACATTATAAAATAGTGTATTTTCTTTTTTTTTAGTTGTGAACTATAAATGTAAAATATAAATTAGAATATCGAATAGATATTAAAGAAACAAGAAATTTGGTAATAATTTTATTTATCTCTATATGTTCGGACAAATCTCGAAATCAATTAATAATTCGCGCATTTCAATTGACATAAAATTTCTAGAAAAATCTAACTCTTCTTACATATTTCGAATTATCACTATTATCGCTCTTTAAATCGCTTTCGACAGAATATATACTACTAAAAAAAAAAATAGGAAACACTTTTCAAACCCTAAAAATTGGGCTATTTTCAAACCGCTGAAACCCGGCGAAAAATCATCGTAGACAAAAAATAAAAAAAGCATTTTGAAGCTTGAAGTTTCAACTTTACCGCGCTATCGATGATTTAAAAAAATTTTTTAATCTTCTCTGTTCTTTGCTTTGAAAAAGAACACATTGTTTTGTTCCTTAAAATTGTGTATCTTTGACACTCTGCAGCTCGATAAAAAAATTTCTCTCGAAACATTCATCTCAATTTCCATAAACTACAACATTTTGTCTACAAAACGCTTTTTTTTAATTTTCCTTTAATTTTCGATTTTTTTTACTGAGTTACACGATTTTGAAGTTAAACCTGTATTTTTTAGAAAGGATGTCGATACTCTGTGAAAAATCATCGTAGACAAAAAATGAAAAAAGCATTTTGAAGCTTGAAGTTTCAACTTTAACGCGCTATCAGTGGCTTTTAAAAATTTTTTAATCTTCCTTGTTCTTTGCTTTAAAAAAGAACACATTATTTGTTCCTTAAAATTACGTATTTTTGACACTTTGCAGCTCGATAAAAAATTTCTCTCGAAAATTTAACTCAAGTTCCACAAACTACAACATTTTGTCTACAAAACACTTTTTTTTAAATTTTTCTACGATTTTTTTGACCGAGTTACACGATTTTGAAACTAAACCTGTATTTTTTAGAAATGATGTCGATACTCGGCGAAAAATCATCGTAGACAAAAAATGAAAAAAGCATTTTAAAGCTTGAAGTTTCAACTTTAACGCGCTATTGGTGGTTCTTTAAAATTTTTTTATTTTCCTTGTTTCGACATCATTTCTAAGATACAGGTTTAGTTTCAAAATTGTGTAACTCGGTCAAAAAAAATCGTAGAAAAATTAAAAAAAAGCGTTTTGTAGACAAAATGTTGTAGTTTATGGAAATTGAGATGAATGTTTCGAGAGAAATTTTTTTATCGAGCTGCAGAGTATCAAAAATACATAATTTTAAGGAACAAAGCAATGTGTTTTTTTTTTAAAGCATAGAACAAGAAAGTAAAGGAATTAAAAAATTTTTAAAAACCACCGATAACGCGTTAAAGTTGAAACTTTAAGCTTCAAAATGCTTTTTTATTTTTTGTCTACGATGATTTTTCGCCGAGTTTCAGCGGTTTGAAAATAGCCCAATTTTTAGGATATGAAAAGTGTCCTCTATTTTTTTTTTTTATTTTGAGTAGTATATGTTCGCGTTAGTTTTTCTGTTGTATTCCCGCTAAGGTCGCTCACTTAGATATATATACATTGTACTTATACATACACACTTTGTACATATACGCACTCACACACATTAACGATAATACTTTTAAAAATCTCTGTAATCCGTCAGTCTTTTCGAGACCGTCACAAAAATGCAAGCTCAGAAAATTATCTTAGTCTCGCGCTCTAATTACCTTCTCCAATTTCCGGAATCTCGAAAAATTTCAACGTCATTGTGCCGATCAATTAAATGCGTAGAAATAGCGATTCGAAAAATTATCTAACATTATACATTTAGTTATAACTAAAAGTATCAAAAGCTATTTATTTAAACAACTGATAGTTATTTGATTTTTCTCAGTGTCAGGAAGTGAAACATGTTGCGCTAAAATTTTGTAATTATCTATTCTGAAACAGGGCCGGCAACTTAGCAGAATTCCGAGTGTGGAGTTCTGCTATCGGTTAGGTGGAAAAGGAGGTTGCCAGAAAAACTGTAACAAATTTTTACAAAATGAGGCCTTTAATTTGTTGAGAAACGTGAAAATAAAATACAAGTTTGTTTGTATTTTGTTTATGTTTGTTTTGAAGATATTTCGTTTATGCTTGTTTTGAAGATTTTGGAGCAAATTGGCCAAATTCCGAGTGTGGAATTTCCACACTCAGATTAATCCGAATGTGGAGTTCTCCACATATTCCATATATAAGTTGCCGGCCATGTTCTGAAATGTCTTTTCTGTTGCATATATGTTAATAGTAATAGAACATTGTATATAGTCATAAAGTATATGGAAAGTGAGTTATTGACTTTAAAAATTTATTTCTTATTTCTTCACATTCAAGATAATGCAAAATATTACATATAATATTTCTTTTAAAACATTTTGAAATAATTTGTTAAATACACAATATGTTGAATACATAGTAACGCGAATGTGAGTAATGGACAGATCGACGTAAGTGAAGCAGAACAATCCGCGGTTTTAGCTAGATTATTTACAATCGATCCATTTTTAAGAAAGCTGAACGTTGCTTTGAAACGACAAGGATATATATCTATCGCATATTTATTAATTTCACTATTTAGAACTCTGCTTTCATTACTTGAACGACTTATATTCACCAGATAATCTGCAAAAGTAAGTTTCTATCGTCTGCAAAAAAAGCATCTAATCGTACATGTATTTATCACCAAGCGATTCGACGGGATAGTACACTTACAAGCTATACAATGTATATTTTTAATCAACAGGTTATCCCATCCTTCAAGATCATCGATGTCCGTGACTACATGTCATCAAATATCGAATCTGTCCAAGATCATTTTGATAGAGAGACAGTGAGAAATGAAGTCGGTAAGAGTTCATTTGCAGACATTTCAACAATCCCAGAATCTAGTGATAAGTTGCAAGAGAATGCAGATATACAGAAACATTTTCAAAATAAAATTGAATCACAAAATATTATATAGAGAATAATTTTACTTTTCAAATTCAAGAAAATAAAAATTAAATCTAAAGAAATATCACTCAACAACAAGAAGAATATAAATATAAATTCCATTGTCAAAAAGAGAGAAAGAGGGGGAGGGAGAGAGAGAGAGAGAGAGAGAGAGAGAGAGAGAGAGAGAGAGAGAGAGAGAGAGAGAGAGAGAGAGAGAGAGAGAGAGAGAGAGAGAGAAAGAGAGAGAGATGCAGGCACTGTACGCGAAATAGTTTAAGATAAAATCAATCTCATTATTTTGCTAGCTACGTCGTTTCTAAGCAGTCGCAAATCTTATATTTTTAATTTTTAATCAATAATAGAAAATTTCGAGAAGTGGTAAACGCTCTGTAACTATTCAAAGATTTCTACTCATTATAAGATATTCATTTTTGCTCAAAATCGCTAAAAGATATCTATTCATTATAAGATATTCGTTTTTGCTCAGTAATAGTAATTATGTTTTTAAATCTCAAAAACACAAAGACACTATTTTATATTATTCGATCATTTTAATAATCAATACTGCCTACGTTAATTTTCATACTTTGCAATTTATGTTTAATATTTTAATTTCTTTTGTTTAGAAATGCCTGTTATTTGAACTTATTTATTATATACTATTTTTGTTATTAACAATTCAAAAATTTGTCTTATTTTATCTTTTCTCAATTACTAAAATCAGAATTTTTCTATATAATTATATAAATGTAAATATGTACGATTTTAAAATTTCTAGAAAGATTTACTTATGTATACTCGATCTTTGCATATAATTATATGCATATTTTGAAAGCACTGCAGGAAGGAATTACACCATCTCCAGAAAGCATTCCAAGCGAGCCAACATTTCCTAGGGCATTCGTAGAATTCGGCAATAGACTAAACCAGAAAGACATTTTTGTAACATTCAGGTAAAGAGTCAAACTTCTTAGCTCGTATATAGTCTTTCATTCTTTTAAGTTTAACGACATATACAGGGTGGTTCAAAAGTCCGGAAACGGTCGAATATCTCATAAACAATTAATTTTAGAAAAAAATGTTTCAGACAAAAATTGTAGGGTTAAAAAAGATCTATTTACTAATCTTATCAGTTTGACCTTGGGTGGCGTTGCCAAGATCAGAGCAAGATCATCTTGAATTTCTTAAGTGGAACCACCCTATTTTTGTTATATAAATCGATTTTTCGCAATATTCTGCATAAAAAGTTATAAGAGTAGGATGGTACAATAGTGAGTAGTTTACGAGGTATTTTATACTTCATTTTGACATAATCTTACATAAACTATGAAATATCTCGTAAAATATTTATTTCTCGATAATCTTACCTCAATACTTTTATGCACAAAATAATGAGAGGAATCAATTGGTCTAAAGAAAACACATAGTTATTTTTAAGAAAAAGTGTAATTTGCAACTAGCAGCTAAATATTTTTTTCTTAAAAACAACTATGTGTTTTTCTTACACCAATTGATTCCTCTCATTATTTTGTGCAAAAAAGTATTGAGGTAAGATCATCGAGAAATAAATATTCTACAAGATATTCATAGTGTAACGTGCCGCTTTCGCGAGACGGCTCGGAATCGCTAGCCGGGATCAGGGCTCGGAAAGGGCTACGAGACAACCAGGCTTAACGTTAGATAAAAGTTGTTTATTCAATTATTGAGTGTGCATGTACAAGATGAATGTGAGTACGTGTTTAGTGTATAATTATTGCATGAATGGTGTATCTGAATTCGTGTATGACAGTGGTGAACGTATATGTACAGAGTGCATGAAAGGCGCGAGCGGTGCGTATGTGATTGTATATACGAACGATGGATGTATATGTACAATGTAAGTGTGAACGGCGTGTGTGCAAGTGTGTATGCGAGTGGTGAGTGTATATGTACAATGTATGTGTGAACGGCGTGAACGACGTGTGTGTAATCGTGTATGCGAGCGATGAGAGTATAGGTACAATGTATGTGTGAGCGGCGCGGCAAACATGTCAGTGTGTACGAAATGCGTGAGCGGTATATATATATGTATGCGTAGATGCAAGGTGAATATGTACAGTGTGGATGAAACCCGGATCGGACCGTGTAGGTAGATCTTTATTTTGTCCGATAATACAATTAATACGGCGAATTTAAATCGCGGTATTATAATCTCGTTCGGGAATGCGAGTCGTGCCGGCGGCACGTGTTTACGAGTTTTTGCCGGATTTAAAGCCCGCGGCGCGTCTCGATTGACAGCGGTAGGCGTGCGTGGGGCGCGAGAGCGCGCGGGGCGTGAGAGAGCGCGTGGCGCGAGAGGCGCGTTGATATATGCCGCGGTAATGCTTCGCGGGTCTTAATCGCGCAATTAGTTTAGGTGTTGGGATGCCCTTAGGAGGCGGCGATAGACGAGAGCACTCGTCAACGGCAGAGATCTCTTCTACCAGTGGAAGCGGTCGCCGCAAGGTATGATTAGGACGGGCGAATTGCCGAATTTGCCGAGATCGCTTCGGCGGAGACTGAGTTCGCTCAACCTCCTGGTCTTCGAAGTTCACGAGTCGAGAAGGAGTTCTTTCGGAGAGAATCGCCGAGATCGCTGCGGCGGAGACTGAATTCGCTCAACCTCTTTTGTATCTCTTTCGAGAGCGTGTTCGGGATCGGATTCTAGGCGCCGTACGGGCTCTAGCTTGATCGGGAACCGGAGTGATCATTGCTCCGTCGGCCCGCTTTCTTTATACTCCGAAATTACCCGTTCGGGTAATTTCGAAAGTAATCGCGGGGGCCCCGATTGTTTGACGTTAATTGCCAAAAAGTCGGGCGGATTCGGGGCCGTTCGGGCGGCCGGGCGGCGGGCGGACGGGACCGCCGCTCGACGTTCTCCGGTGGAATTCGGAGTGGTTCGGCGCGCCGAGACAACGGCCCGGTATACGGATGCCGGCGGCCGTTTAAAGGCCCGAGGCCGTTACGGATTTTTAACGATTAAAAAAGGGCTCCGCTGCACCTTGCCCGGCTAATGTTCACCGGGCGGCAGCCTTCCGGCGGATCGACGGCCGGGTAACGATCGTCAGGGGGGGATCGTTACAATAGTTTATGTAAGATTATGTTAAATTAAAGTATAAAATATTTAGTAAATTATTCACTTTTGGACCATCCTATCCTTATCACTTTTTATGCAGAATATTACGAGAAATCGATTTATATACAAAAATAGGGTAGTTTCATTTAAAAAATTCAAGATGATCTTGTCCTGACCTTGGCAAAGCCACCCAAGGTCAAACTGATAAGATTAGTAAATAGATCTTTCTAAACTCTACAACTTTTGTCTTAAACATTTTTTTCTAAAATGCATTGTTTATGAAATATTCGACCGTTTCCGGATTTTTGAACCACCCTTATACAGGGTGTCCCGAAATTAAATGTCAAAACTTCGGGAGCGTGTGGGGGACCGATAAACTAAGAAAAAAAGTCCTTTAGAGATTTGCTCGTTTTTGCTTCGTTTTGGAGAAAATCGCAAAAAAGGAAACCAAAAAATATTCATGACAAATTAAAAACGTTCTAATATAATAATGCAATGCAGGTACGAAGAGGGTTAATGAGAGCCATGCGCGGATGTTAGGCGCAACAAACTTGATTTTAAATTCTACTCTAATTATATCGAATGTTTCGGTCCCTTCTTTGGACCATCTTCAGCGGAATGACTAAAAAATGCAGACGTTTTTTGTATGTCCTGACCTCAGCGACATACAAAACAGTGCTATTTTTATATTCATTATCATTTCCTTAATGGAATGTAAATATAAACTAAACAGGTTACAATAATTTCGCGTTGTCGCGTATTTATAGTATTAACAATCCTCTAATTTTATTTCAGGAGGGGTTTAATACACTCTCTTTTCTTAATTCCATGCTTTACAACTTTTATCTCATGGTACTTTTCGATAAAATTAATAATTTTAGTGTTGTGTTAAGTTTTTTGGTGAAAATTTTGTGTTTCATTTTTTTGCGATTTTCTTCAAAACGAAGCAAAGACGGACAAATCTCTAAAAGACTTTTCTTCTTAGTTTATTCATCCCCCACACGCTTCCGAAGTTTTGACAGTTAATTTCGTTTTGAAGAAAATCGCAAAAAAATGAAACACAAAATTTTCACCAAAAAACTTAACACAACACTAAAATTATTAATTTTATCGAAAAGTACCATGAGATAAAAGTTGTAAAGCATAGAATTAAGAACAGAGAGTGTATTAAACCCCTCCTGAAATAAAATTAGAGGATTGTTAATACTATAAATACGCGACAACGCGAAATTATTGTAACCTGTTTAGTTTATATTTACATTCCATTAAGGAAATGATAATGAATATAAAAATAGTACTGTTTTGTATGTCGCTGAGGTCAGGACATACAAAAAACGTCTGCATTTTTTAGTCATTCCGCTGAAGAAGGTCCAAAGAAGGGACCGAAACATTCGATATAATTAGAGTAGAATTTAACATCAAGTTTGTTGCGCCTAACATCCGCGCATGGCTCTCATTAGCCCTCTTCGTACTTGCATTGCATTATTATATTAGAACGTTTTTAATTTGTCATGAATATTTTTTGGTTTCCTTTTTTACGATTTTTTCCAAAACGAAGCAAAAACGAGCAAATCTCTAAAGGACTTTTTTTCTTAGTTGATCGGTCCCCCACACGCTCCCGAAGTTTTGACATTTAATTTCGGGACACTCTGTATACAGGATAAGTCATTTTAAGTTATTCACCCCAATGACTTTTTTATATTTAATTGTAGAAACAAATGTTTCAGACAAAAGTTGTATGGTTTGAAGAGGGACACATGATTCCGATGTGAGTCATGTGGTAGATGTCGTCGTTTTCGAGAAATTTTAAAGGCGACTAATTTCTTAAATGAAAACCTCTATTTTTCAATGCATATTTTTGTAGCTTATCTCGAGAGCTTTCCAAAACACTATAATGAGTTATTTTTTCATTAAGTACTTTCTAAGTAATAAGGCTTGAAGTTTACAGTATTTTGACATAAAATACAAAATATCGTGTAAAACATTCAGTTTTCGGTAACCTTACCTTAATACTTTTATGCATAGAATCATGAGACCAATCAATTGGTGTAAAAAAAAACATAGTTCCTATTAAGAAAAAGTATGTAATTTGCAACATGCAGCTGCATACCTTCTTTGAAAGCAATTATGTGTTTTCTATACACCAATTGATTGGTCTCATGATTCTATGCATAAAAGTATAAAGGTAAGATTACCGAAAACTGAATGTTTTACACGATATTTTGTATTTTATGTCAAAATACTGTAAACTTCAAGCCTTATTACTTAGAAAGTACTTAATGAAAAAATAACTCATTATAGTGTTTTGGAAAGCTCTCGAGATAAGCTACAAAAATATGCATTGAAAAATAGAGGTTTTCATTTAAAAAATTAGTCGCCTTTAAAATTTCTTGAAAACGACGACATCTACCACATGACACATCGGAATCATGTGTCCCTCTTCAAACCATACAACTTTTGTCTGAAACATTTGTTTCTACAATCAAAAATAAAAAAGTTATTGGGGTGGATAACTTAAAATGACTCACCCTGTATATATATATAAATGCTCAAATTCTGTCAGAAATTCGCTAAAATAAACAGACTAAAATATCTTATTGCTTTACAGATGGAAACAACCTAAATTAACAAATGGAATAATACAAAAATATAGGGTCAATTATTGGTTGATCGAGAACCTAAAGAGGATTCAAACCAGTGTGGATATTATCCCAGCTAAAATATTGCAACACAAGGTGTACAATTTAAAACCTGATACACTGTACTACTTCAAAGTACAAGCACATAATGAAGTTGGTGCTGGCCCATACACTAAGTTCATCAACGTGTCGACCACGCACGAGAATCCGGCACCTCTATTACTCGTCAATGCGATGAAATATATTCACGTATTGGATGTAGATTTACAAATCGGCTTTAAACTTAATGAATACAATGGCTATAGAGAAATCGTTTACTCGGCATTGGAACATAAGATTTATGGGATCACTGTAACGTCGAAGCTAATAACATTGGACTTTAATCCAAGCGCAATCCAAACAAAGTCGAATTACACAAAAATAGCTAACCTCGACGGTACTGTGTACGATCTCTGCATCGATTGGGTAGCAAGAAATCTTTATTGGATGCAAATTAGCAACATGGAAGCCAAAATTATGAAGCTAGACTTAACATTGTGGCAAATGGGCATAGTCAAACACGATCATATCCTAGGACCAAAAGTGAGACAAGAGTTAAATCATTTAAATGTGCTGCCATCTACAAGGTACATTAAATTTCATACATCTAAAAAAATTATCAACTTTGTCTCTTTTAATTAAAGATTTGTATTGTTTTATAAATTTCCAATTAAATTTAATAAGTAGATATTTTATTAAAGATTATAAGTTATAGAATTATAAATTGACACAGAATTCAACAAAATTTGAAAAATCACATATTATAATAAAGCAGAAAAGCTCTAAAATCCAAATACAAAATCAGACAAAAAGGGGGCTAATAAGAGCCGGCGCGCGGACATTGTGCGCAACAATTTTATTTCTAAATCATTCTTTAAACATTTTGGTCCTTTCTTTGGACCATCCTCAGTATAATAATTAATGTTAAAATTCACGTGTCAGTGCCCGCATCCCCATCGTACATCCTCGATAGTCCTCCCAGCGAACGAGGACGAGATGCAGAACGAGGCGCGAACGTTCTGACCTCCGCAAATAAACAAACGATACTGACCGTTGTTGCCTAGATAAGCCTTATATAAGGGACACATCAGTTCATAAGGGGAAGGGGTGCCAGAGAAGGGCGTCTCGAGTCACAGGGCTTACTAGATCTTGTTTAAGCGCTCTACAATCGTTGTGTACGTATTGTGCAGACATTCTGTGTCCGTTTGTCGGTTGAAGCTATTTTTTTGGCGCTTGATAAACAGAATTTTCGATAATAATCTTTTATTTAAATTAATCTCTTCATCTAAGATCTCAACTTTCTCCCATTCAAATTCATGATTTAGCAATCTATAATCTATGATCACAGACTGTTGCGAGGTGTTTCTACCGATATTGCGATGCTCCGCGATACATGTTTTTAATAGTCTGCCCATTTGAACAACATAAGACGCATCGCAGTCTTTACAAGTTATTTTATAAACCATGTTTCTTCGTGAGTTGTTCGGGGGGGGGGGTTGTGTACTTTAATATACAAGCGTAATTTATTTATGCCAGTGTATGACATAATTACATTTTGATTGCGGATTACCTGCCTAAATTCTTCCGAAATTCCAGAAACAGAATATTAAAGAACGTGAAGCGATCCGTGGTGTTATCGGCAGCGACACCCCGCTAACCCACCACCTTTTCCTTTTTATTATTAGTGTTTTTAGTCTAGAGTGGAGGGTTTGAAATATAAGCAGTAATGGACATCTGTTGTCCAATAAAGTTATAATCACAAATTCAAGATTTTCTTGTTGATAATGGCCCAAAGAAAGGACCGAAACGTTTAAACAATTTAGAAATAAAATTGTTGCGCACAATATCCGCGCGCCGGCTCTTATTAGCTCCCTTTTTGTACTGATTTTGTAATCACTTATTAATTTTTGACATACAGTTACAATAATGTTTTATAAGTAGAAAATTATACTCTCATATTTTACAGATATTTTTATTGGTTGAATTATACATCGGATAATCAATTTATAATAATGCAATCGAATTTCGATGGAAAAAACATAACTCCATTTTTGAAAAACGAAGACAATGAATGCTTCTGCTCATACAAACAATTTGAACAGACCTTCATGCGAATTGACAACACGAATATTGACAAGCCGCTAATATACTGGATATCGAATGATCGCTTATTCGCAGCAGACATTAACGGTTGTAGGTGTAACCTGATTTTAAGCGCTGGAAATGAAACACATTTCGATGATTTATCGATCGACAAGATAAACATTTACTTGTACAGTTCATCCAAACAACTAATCTATGTTATAAAGAAAAAGTATGCTCTTCTCGAAAGCAAAGAAAACGCATTTCGACATGTCAAAAAAATACATATCTTTTTAATACCCAATATATTTAAAGCTTTATCTCCTGATAAATCTTTACAACCGTATCCCCCGACGATATGTCTGACACCTAACATGACAGATTATTATGTTGAAAAAGATAAAATAACCGCGAACAGTATCAGTGTGAGCCTTCCGGAGCCTATTCCCAGTGACGGATGCGAAAAGTACAACTTAGCCACCACTATATATACCATCTCCGTCAGCTATTTGACATGTTTGGACAATGACCTGAAGAAGATCAAGGAATTTGATGTGCAGACGTACGAACGGTATTACGAATTTCAGAATTTAACGCCGTTCACAGAGTACACGCTGAAACTGGCACTGAGCAATTTTTACGTCGACAAATTATCGATGGGCTTGCTATTCGGCGCAGATGTGAAACTGTCAACTACGGGCAAGCTCAACGCACCGGAAAACGTGATGGTTCAAGTTCTAACGCCTACTCTGGCGGCAGTCTATTGGATGCCACCCAAAAAACTAAACTGTGTGGTAGTGAACTACGAGGTGCATTGGGAGTTAGTATTGGATGTTCTTCTTCCAAATAGCACGCGAAAAATAACTTCTCAATACGACAAAATCAATCAGCCCGAACGTATGGTAGATGACAAGTTTCTCACCAGAATCCAGCCGCTGCTGCCAGGACAGAAATACTTGATATATGTACGTGTGTATCCAACTAACTTCAGCAATTCCTTCACTGACAGTGTAAGCAATACCATCCACATGTACTCGGAACCGAATAATTTAATTTTGAGCGGAGTCAGTACAAACGGTATAAATATCTCGTGGATTCCTAGCGTCAATCTGACAATCCGTTACATATTGGAATACAAAAATGATGCGATGCAGAAGTGGCAAAAAGTGAATAACACTGAAAAGAATAATGACAGAGTAACATATTATATAGAAAATTTACTGCCGCAAACTCTATACAAATTCCGTTTGATCCTGAAATACCCAAAATACATGGAAGATTTTATATGGCCGTCTGATGGAGATGAATTTACTTTTAAAACACTTGGTAAGCAAATGAAGACATTATGATATTATGTACAATATATACTTTAAGAATGCATTAACAAATTTTTTAAATTAGAAATTGAATAATAAATCAAAGGTATCTTTATATAAATTCGACCAATACTAGCTATAAACTTGTTTATTTATTACGACGTTTCGACCATCAGGTTTTGGTCCTTTTCAAGTACAAGTTATAATGATATGTACAAGTTCAAGTACAAGTTATAATAATATGATCATATGTTTAACAGAATTCTAACATGACACAACGATTTCTCTTTATAATTGTGATAAAGTTAATATTGATATATCTTTGTGAAAATTGAAATATTGACAGATATTGATGCTATCATTATAAATTGTACTTGAAAAGGACCAAAACCTGATGATCGAAACGTCGTAATAAATAAACAAGTTTATAGCTAGTATTGGTCGAATTTATATAAAAATACCTTTGATTTATAATTTACTAGCGATACAAAAAAATTAATTATTATTGAATAATAAAGTTTTAAGTAAAAGTATGTACTAGAATAAAACGAAGAATTTTAAATTGTACTTTTGTGTAACAAAGGTAATGTTCCGAGCGCTCCTGGGAAACCCACGGTAACAAGACTTCAGAATTTCGTGTATCAGTTAAACTGGGAACGTGCACAGGCTCACGATTCACAAGAGACTTTGTATCGACTGGAGGGTTTAATTGTCGAGAATAATTACAAGAAAAGCAGTCAAACCGACAAGAACGAACTTTGGAATTTATATTATAACGGAACAAATAATTACTGGATAATTACAAGAGACTTAGATCAGAAATATCGATTTCGCGTGCAAGCTGAAAACGCTTACGGCTGTGGAGAATGGAGTGAATCAAGCGCTATCGTTGATTTAACAGAATCTATCGAAATATCAACTATGCAATATTACCTACCAGTAATATTAAGCCTTATCGTTACCCTTGTAATCTATAATGTTTACCACTTTTACTGTTGTAAGTATATTTGATATAAATTTCGGATTTTAATTGCAAATTTTTTAGATTTGATATACAGGGTGTCCGGTATCAAACGGACCAACGCTCGTGAGCAGGTAGAGCACAGTAAACTGAAAAAAAGTCCTGTACCATTTTGTTAAATTCGCAATAGTTATTGCGTTATTAATTAAAATATCTGAGCTAATGAGCGCGTGGGAAACGGTAGGCCGGAATCGGTAGACATGTAAGGTGTGGCTTATTTATTTATATCTCTTAGCAACAAATATCACGCGTCGCTCGTCGCTCGCTGCGTGACTCCACCTCTCGCTTAGATGATGCTTCCGTTGTTAAGAGACGTAAAAAAGTAAGCCATCGTACATGCCTACCGATTCCGGCCTACCGCTTTCCACGCGCTCATTAGCTCAGATATTTTAATTAATAACGCAATAACTATTGCAAATTTAGCAAAATAGTAAAGGACTTTTCTTTTCAGTTTACTGCGCTCTACCTGCTCACGAGCGTTGGTCCGTTTGATACCGGACACCCTGTATATAAAGAGTTTCTGAAAAGTTAGTTTACTTGTTGAAAATAATTTAAATTTTGCAATGCATATTGGGATAAGTGTATTATAATATTTCTTTATCTAACAGTATACCGACAACGCAAAGAAATTAACGAAGTAGTCTTGTCTCCAATAATGACGGATATCGAATTAGCAACTCTAAATGAAATGCCTCCCGGGAATATTCAACTCAATTTGCTGTACGCTCCTAGATTGCAATATAATCCGAACGAATTTGCCTTGACCATAATCGAAAAGAAGCAAATTACCTGTGAAAAGTTTCTAGGCAGTGGCGAATTCGGAAAAGTAAAAACTAATTTCTTATTACTTAAATATATCCTCGAACACATTTCTTAATTTTTTAATCAGAAAATTTTGAGATAAAGGCACATATTTAACCCTTCTGTCAATGCATAATTTTTCACCTTTCCATCAAATATATGGGTACTAACTGCGTGCTTTTGACACATTGCACTGCGACAATTTCTTTATAGAAGATGCTGGGCATTGCGAACATTCTTTCTCGTCATATTTTAGGAAATTTCCGAAGTTTTGTATTTTGTTTAGTGCGGAGAAAAGTTCTAACATATTTTAAACATTTAAAGTTGCTTTGGATATCCTGGTACTCGTTCAGTGACAAAAGGGTTAATAAAAGTAATTGTGAAAGTTAAAATTTTTCGTGAAAAGTTAAATAGTATATACATTTTTAGCATGCACTTTATTCATATGTGTAAATTATGAAATATTTCGCAGGTATTTCAAGGAACTGTCAAAGATTTAAAAGGTTCGATCAGAACGCCTGTCGCCATAAAAATGCTACGAAAAAATGCTTCCTCGCAAGAGAAAAAAAAATTCTTGCAAGAAGCCAAGCTTATGAGCCAGCTTCGCCACAAACATGTGCTAAGATTGTTGGGCTACTGTTCGGATGCTGATTCACCATTGCTCATATTGGAATTATTGGAAGCTGGTGATTTACTGAAATATTTGAGAGAGAGTCGGACCTTGCAACCATCAGATTCGCACGCTCTGCGTCTGCACGACTTGCTCTCCATGTGCGAAGATGTTGCTCGGGGATGTTGCTACTTAGAAAAACAGCACTTTGTGCATAGAGATCTCGCATGTCGAAATTGCTTAATATCCGCTAGAAATCGCGAAAACCGTATTGTGAAAATCGGCGACTTTGGACTAGCTAGAGATATTTACAAGGATGACTATTACCGCACGGTAAATGCTATTATTTGAAAGAGATAAAACTTCTTTTTTATTTTTGAATTGTAATAATATTATAAAATTTTAAGCCGATTAGAATGTAAAAAACAAATTACTTTTATCTGTATATGTAAAAAGGGAGAGATAGATCAATTAACTTTATCTGCACATAACGCTTGCTTCAAAAATGGACGACTTTGTCAATAAACTTAATTGCACTAAAATTGTGTTTCAGAAAAGAGAAGATCCGCTTCCTGTTCGTTGGATGGCACCGGAATCTTTGATGGACGGAATATTTACTTCACAAAGCGATGTTTGGGCATTCGGGGTACTAATGTGGGAAATTACGTCATTGGGTCAGCAGCCTTATCCTGCCAAAAATAATTCCGAAATATTGCAGTATGTGTGTGCGGAAAACAAGCTATCAAAACCTCTCAACTGTCCATCGATGTTGTACCAATTGATGCTACGTTGCTGGAATGCGGTGAACAATAGACCAAATTTCATACTTTGTCTGGAAAATATCATAACCCTGAGAGACAACATAGAAGACGCGATACTGAGTTTGGAGGATTTTATCAGACGTACAGAGATAAATCGATCATAATTCTTTTTATATGCATATCATGCGATGAAGCAATGTGTTGCGATTCATTATTTCCGTGCTTCTCGTCATCGTTTATCAAAAGAATACAAATTATTGGTACACGCGGTATGTATATGTCGCTCAAGGAGCAATATCATTATCATCGCACATGCGCGTGCGAAATATGTAAGGCAGGATCTATAATTGATACCGCGTGCCGACTTTCCTCTTCTTCCTCGAGCCGCTGAGCCGACAAGATCGAAGTCTCATATCGTGTTGTAATTAATAGTTTGTGATAGAATAAATCCGTTGTGTTAACACAAGTGATTACGCCCGTTTGCTTTTCCATTAAATAACCCATCACAATGAATTGTTACGAATCGATATAATATCGATTAAAAAATATTGTAAAAATATTGCTTTTGCTTTTGCTTATATTTCGTAATACATTTAATATTATCTTAAATCATTTGTTTTACTAATATTACAACGTTAGTCAGATTAGAGTATAAAGTTAATATACAATATAGAGATTGTTATACGTTTATTTAATACACACACACACACACATGAGAAAGACTACAGCAGGTGGTAATTATAAATATAATATATATTTATATTTATTACACGTAACTTACTTAAAAAATTTTTGCTCTAATTAAATGTCAGAGCTGCAAACTGATAACATAAACATTTTATTCTCAAATTCCCTGTATTGCAAACGCCTCAACTAACATTTGCGAAAAAAATAACAAGAATCCGTGTGTTGCGAGACCCTTATGTGCTCGGGCTATATGTTTGATCTTCGTCGAGTTTTGTAAATCTAGATGGAATACGATCGTCGTATATCGTCGAAAATTGACTCTTGTCAGCCAATATATGTAATTTTAAGCTCGAGATTGTCGCTTCGAGTATATTTTTTCTAGCGCGCATATTTCTCTCCCACTCCCTTCCCCCCTCTCGCTCTCTCTCTCTCTCTCCCTTTTCTCTCTCTTTTTTCTGTCTTAGCTTCCGCCTTCTGGACAGATAGAAGATCTTGTCGCAAGCACAGTCATCTCTGAACCTTTAACCGCCAATGATGCTTCAAATGATGTCATAGAAACTTTGACATAATCGTTTACTTTACCAAGCGATTTTTGAAATCTTCTGTCGACACTTATAATTTATTATACCGTTGTTTGTCGAGCTATCGATAATCATTAAATAGCTAAATATGGTAGTGTGATAATCTCTTTACTCATTTTTTTAATACAATCAATAATCTTCTTCTAATTTCTTCACCTAATTGAAAAAGCAAATATGAATTATGAAAAGGCTAATAAGAGCCGATCGCAAGATAAATAAAAAAACACCCGGATAATTTTAGGTGATGTTTATTGAATTACATTAGAATGACTGTTGAGAGGCGATTCTGATGTGATTGTGCGGGAAAATGTCGGAGCCGCATGTTCATTATACTGTTTAAATTTGTTCTATTCCAAATTTACTGAAGATGGTCCGAAGAGGGACGGAAACGTTTAGACGTTAATTTTTAAATCAATAAACATCATTTAAGGTTATTCGGGTGCTTTTTTATTTGCACGTTTATCTTGTGATCGGCTTTTATTAGCCTTTTTAATTTATATTTGACATTATCGGAGCCTTTATGTTTTTATTATTTTGAAAAAACAAAAAATTACACGCACTTGTATCTAGAATAAAAAAATATTTATATTTACAGTTTGTATACAGAAAATATAAAAAATGTGTAAAAAAAGAAGATATATTTAAAATTATATTACTGCTTCATAGCATAGACAATTCTTTAAAAGGAGACAATTTATTAATTCACTTTTTGATGCATGTGCAACTTTAAATTGTAAAATGTTACTTATAATTTGTCTAGATATAATTATAATTTGTCTAGATAACAACATTCAAGATTTATCCATGTAAACCTGACTGTAAATGTATCGTAATAAGATAAATAGGTAAAACTCTTGTTTAGGGGAGACCCCTCCAATGACCTTGACCTTGACATATTATAAAGATCATCCTCGTGAGTAACAATCAAAAAGTTTTAACCGTCGCTCATTGTTTATTAAAAAATTATTAACAAAAAACTTTACTAAATAAAACGTAATTTTTCTGACTCCATGTACATTTAATAGAGTGTACCTTGTAACGTACCGTTTTTGCGAGACGGCTCGGAGTCGCTTAGTCGGGATCAGGACTCTGAAAGGGCTTACGAGACAACTAGAAGGGCGTTTAAAATGAAAAGATGTTTATTCAATCAATGGTGAGTGCATGTATAGAATGTGGTGAGCGTAGATGTGTAAATGTACAGTGTGTAGGTGTATCTAACGCGTGAACGTGTGTATGTAGAACAAATGCGCGAGCGGTGAACGTGTATATGTACAGTATATATGTAATATGAACGGGCGAGCGGTGTATGGTATATGTACAGTATGTATGTAATACGAGTACGCGAGCGAGAATTTGTATATGTACAGAGTGTATGTAATACGAATGCGCGAGCGGTTAATGTGTACATGTGCAGTATGTATGTAATATGAACGTACGAGCGGTGTATGTGATATGTACAGTATGTAGGTAACACGAGTGCGCGAGCGGTGAAGGTGTATATGTACAGTATGTATGTAATATGAATGCGCGAGAGCGATGAGTGCGTACATGTACAGAATGTATGTAATACGAATGCGCGCGAGCGGATAATGTGTATATGTGCAGTGTGTATGTAATGCGAATGCGCGATCGGTGCGTACTGAGGCAGTATGTACAATGCATGCGAGTGACCGGTGACGTGTAAGTATACCAGAGTATAAACGTGAGCGTGAATACGGATGTACTATGTACAGTACGTGTGCGTGAACGGTTACGTGTAGGTGTACAAGAGTATAAGCGTGAGCGTGAAGACGGATGCAAGTAAGTACTGTGCGTGATAACCGAGTCGGACAGTGCTGTGCTATATATGCCTTTATTGTATGTCTGATAAAACAAGTGTTTGCGTGAGAATGCAAGCCTCGGATGCGGTGCTTTAAAGTACGGAGAATAGTCGCGGTACTCGGTACGCGCGGGGTAACGGCGGTCTGTTATGACGCGATTTTGTCCGTGCGGCGATTTAAATGCCGAGCGCGTGTCTGGTAGACGCGAGAGTGCGCGGGACACGAGAGCGTGCAAGGCGCGAGAGCGTGAGATCCGTGGTAATTTAGTCGTGTAATTAATGCCGGTGTTAGGCCGGTGGATGGATGTGCAAGGATGCGACGACCGACGAGAGCACCCGTCAGCGGCACGGAACTCCCTAACTCCCTATCCGTTGAAACTCGTCGTTGCAAGGTTTGCAAGGATTCTCGAAATGCCGAAAGCGCTCGGTGGAGGTCGGGTGCATCCGATCCCCGTAAATTCGATGTTTAGTTCGGAAGGAGGCTGTCTCTCGGAAATGCCGAAAGCTTTCGACGCAGGCTGGGTGCGCCCAACCCCGTTTTCTCTCTCTCTAGAGAAGCGGTGCAGGTTTCGGAGTCGTGTCAGGCGCCGTACTGGCTCTGAACGGATCTGGAACCGAAGTGATCACGGAGTGGCACGGCTCTAGCACCGCTATTTTGTACTAAAAATAAAAATAAAAAATACGTAAATGTTGTTCAATAGTTGTATAATAAATCCCTTGAAATAGATTTTCTATTTATTTTATTCCCTTCCCAAGAAAAATCGTCAAAAAATGGTATGAACTTTAGATGCCCAAGATAGTCTAAACCCTTAAGTAATAATTCACCCTTCGGCATATGTAAAAAGGACTCCACCCCTCCCATTATTTCTCAAAATAATTCTTCGACGTATATGCACGATATATTTCCTTAAATATTAAATACTAAGATACTTGAAAAACTATTTAACCTGAATAATGCTTCACTTCTAGGAAATGGGTTGCATTAGGTTAGTTTTTTTTGGGGTGAGGGTGCAGGGAGGGCTCCGCCTCTCCCCCGCCCACGCATTTGATTTACTACACAAACAAATATAATAAAATAGAAATCTTTCAGCAATTTTGAGTAAATACAAATATTTTACAACGAATAGAAATTTTTTAACAATTACAGCGCGTTTACCATTTCTCGCAATTTTCTATTATTAATTAAGAATTTAAAAATATAAGATTTGCGTCTGGTTAGGAACGACATACCTAACAAACTAACGGATTAATTTTAAACTGTTTCACGTACAGTGCCTGCATTTTTGCTTCTCCCTTTCTCTCTTCCCCCTCCCCCTCCCCCTCATCACACTCTCTCTCTCTCCCTCTCTCCCTCTCCCTCTCTCCCTCCCACCTCTTTTTCTCTCTCCCTCTCTCTCCCTCTCCCTCCCCTCCTCCCCCTCTCTCTCCCTCTCTCTCCCTTTTCCCCTCTCTCTCTTTCTCTCTCTCTCCTTCTCCCTCTTCCTCTCTCTCCCTCTCCCTCTCCCTCTCCCTCCCCCCTCTCTCACTCTCTCTCGCGGAATAAAAAATTATATGTTATCATTTCCGCACCACCTTGCGGTAGATAACACGGCGTATTTTTTAAAAAATGGTATCCCTAGTAGGTCTAATCCACTCTCCATTATCCACTATTTTAATATAATAATTGCTCGAAGTGCCTTCCTCGTTCTCGCAAACAGAGTTCGGCCCTTCGAGTAATATTACGTGTGGCGCGATACGCCATTTCCGGCGTGATGGTATTAAAAGCTGCGAGAATTGCTTCTCGTACCTCAGCTTCTGTACCATCACGCCTGTACTCGATTAAATCTTTAATGTGTCCCCACACGAAATAATCGAGCACATTCAGATCTGGCAATCGCGCCGGCCAAATGATTGGGCCATCTCGACCCATCCATCGGCCCGGATAATGCGCGTCTAAAAACGTGCGTGCTTGCCGAGAGAAATGTGCAGGAGCCACGTCATGTTGGAAAATAATTTCCGCTCTGACATGGAGAGGAATATCTTCGAGGAGACCAGGCAACACATTTCGAAGAAAATTCCTGTATATTTTTCCATTTAAACGGAGCGGTAAGAAATAAGATCCGATCTAAAAATCATCAACAGAAAATTATTTGTTAAAGCCGCGAAAGAAAATTCCTTAACTTACTAATTGTATGTAAATTTATTACTTACAAAATTTTAAAATATCTTAATATCGCTAGTAAAATAATCAAAGGATTGTTGAAAAATATAATCGACCAAAACTAGTCAGAATGTTTGTTTATTTGTTAAAAATACGACGTTTCGACCATATGGTTGTGGTCCTTTTCACGTATAAACTGGAATAATACAATTAATAGTTAGATTTTTTGACGGTTTGAATAAAACAGCAATATACATGAATTGATTGTGAACAATTTGAGTACATACGGTTCAGATAGAAGAGTATAACGATGTAAATCTTAATTTTGTAAAATTTCACATGTCACAATTGCAATATTATTAACGACTTGCCACATATGCAAAAGAGAGATAAAATGTTGTGTCAGTGCGAGACTTCGTCAAAAACTGAATATGTTAAATCAAAAATAATAATAAACTACACGACCTTTATTATTTTGTCGTAGATGTTGTTTAAACTATCAGTGTCTTTCTGTAGGTTAATTGTATTGTTGAATTTTTTAATATAAAACATTTCAGCAATTTCTCTCTTTCGCACGTATTTCTCATTATGTAATATGTTATTTACAAAACAAAAAAATTATGTACATTACAAAAAAGTTACGTACATTACAAGAAAATGATCGTTTCAACTATGTATTGGATGTTATTTAAAATTTTGAGGTGAAATGCAACATTATCCCCACAGATTCCATTGAAACAACTAGAATTTCTGCTGCTAATACACTTCAAAGATTTTTAAGTGAGAAAAAACATCAATTACTTGGATATATATATCCTTAACGCGTTTTCACTTTCTAAAAAATATTTACGTGAGAATAATGATATTATGGTTACGAGAGCTGATAAGGGTCAGACTACTGTCGTTATGGATAAGAACAATTATTATGAAAAAATGGATTTACTATTGAATGACCAATCTACGTACAAAAAATTGAAGAAAGATCCTATTAAACTGTTAACTAACAAGATGAACACGTTAGTCAAATCCTGGCGTAACAATAACTTGATTGACGAAACGACTTATAAGTATTTAAATTGTACTAATGGTAATTTACCACGTTGTTATGGTCTGCCGAAGATTCATAAAGACGGTTTTCCGTTAAGAATTATAGTATCCTCACTTGGTAGCCCGGCATACAATATCTCGAGTTATATCCACAATATTTTATATAGTTCAATCAAAAAACCAAATTCATATGTTAAGGATGGTTGGTCTTTTGTTACAAATATTAAGAATACGTTTATTAATGATGATAATATTATGATATTGTTGGATGTCAGTTCATTATTCACAAATATTCCCAAAGATCTGGTCATAAATGCCATTAGAAAACGTTGGGATGATATTGCTATGAATACAATATTTAGTTTAGATCAGTTTTTATATGCAATAGAATTGATTTTGGATTCAACTTGCTTTGCTTTTGATGGACGTTTTTATGTACAAATCTTCGGCAGTCCGATGGGTTCTCCGCTATCACCGGTTTTAGCAGACGTGGTGATGGATGATCTGGAGACACAATGTTTAAGTTCTTTGAATTTTGAAGAGAGAGAGGGAGAGAGGGGGGCGGGAGGGAGAAACAGAGAGGGAGAGGGAGGGAGAGGGAGGGAGAGAGGGAGAGGAAAGGAGGGAGGGAGGGAGAGGAAAGGAGGGAGGGAGGAAGAGGGGAGAGAGAGAGAGGGGGTGTGAAAGAGGGGGGAGACAGGGAGAGGGGAGGGAGGGAGGGTGATGGAGGTGGAGAGGGAGGGGTAGGAGAGGGGAGAGGGGGAGGGGAGAGAGAGAGAGACTGTGTATATTGTAAGAGACCCTGTATATATTACAATTACTATATTACAATTACTGTACAATTATCCTTGTGACACACACACACACACACACACACACACACACACACACACACACACCACAAGAAGGATTACAGAAATTGAAAATGTGATCTATTAGCCTAAAATGCTATGCTATAATGCACTATAAACTCTCTACATTCAAAATAGAATATCTCAGCAAAAAAAAATCGTACTGTTGAAAACCAAAATTCATTTTCAAGATAAAAACCAGTACTTTAAGATGCCATTGAGTATTTTTAAGAAAAAAAATTGCTTTGTTATTAAGAATAGGATGAATATGGCCAAAATCGCTGTTTTTTGGCTATTTCAACCCATTTATCTCGGGAACCTGACGTGATAGAGTAATTCTGCGGCCAGATTCGGATTCTGCGAGCAAAATTACGTAAGAAACGACTTTTGTTTCCCAGAACGCAGGACCATGCATACCTGTGTTATTTAAGTAAACTATGTTTCCTAATTTTTGTCACAATGTTTTATTTCGTTTCTTCGACTCAATATTAATTGTAGTCTTTATACAAGTATAATCGAAAAAAAACTTGTAGTATGTTGATGTATGAAATGTTATCTCTTTATGCTATTTTTACTTCCAACCTATGTATCTCAGAAAATAAACAACATACAGTAGTTACCAAACGATTATTTTGTTTCTTAACTTTTGTCAGTAAGTGTATATATATGAGAATGTGCATTAAATGTACGAAGAGAGAGAGAGAGAGAGAGAGAGAGAGAGAGAGAGAGAGAGAGAGAGAGAGAGAGAGAGAGAGAGAGAAGAATAGTTTGACGCGGGCTCCAGCGTACACACCGCTCGTATATATCGTTCTTCGTCACGCGCCCAGATATCCGTGCCGTAACCGTTGTATCCGTTGATTTTCGTTCAGTACGTCTTTAAACGTTAAGAGAGAAAGACGAATTTTTCAATCAAAGAACTTACAGTAATTGCACTAATTTTAGATGGAGAAACCGTTTTACGCAAATAGGAAAGCGTAAGTGAATGAAGGTAGAATAACAATGAAAGTCGCACGCTGTCTTAATGCCTGATAAAATGAGAATAATTAGCGGCAGCGATAATGAGCAAAATTTAACTGCGCTTGCAGTTGTTTTGAACAAAATGTGTAGCTAAACTGCTTCAAATCTTTGAACACTCGGAGGATTTTCTCCTCTAGTGCCGTCCGTTCAGTAAAAATATCAGCACAGGTCATTGTCTGACGCAGTGACACTGATACGGACGGCTGGATACGGATACTGAAATGTAAGTATATATAAAATTATGGAGACGTATTTTCACCAATGCATCGACGTGCACAGAACGGATACGTCACGGATGTGTCTGAATCGATCTTTGCGTTACACTGGTAGATCTAGTCTCGCCACGCGCTTACATTTGAACGGATTGGCCGATTATTTTTATTTAATTTCTCGTTAATTATTGCGAAGATCGCAAAACGATAAAGGACTTTCCTACTCAGTTTAACTCCTACCTACACGTGAGAGGTTGTGCGGGTATTACCGGACATCCTGTGTGATGTATTCACAATTGCGTAGCGTAGCAACATCAAGCAGCGACTCAAGGACTACACGCTAGTAGAGACAAAGGTGTCAGTTAATCGCGCCGGAGCTATGTACGGTACTGTACACGACCGCTTCCCGAGTATTAATTATATACCTATATAACCTACATAGTGTGTTATCGTTATTCCTCACTACCATACACTACTAGCAACGAGGATTTCTTTTTCTTTTCCCGACATTCACACTAAACAGTACGAGGAAATTTCAGGAAAGACATCATAGTTCGTTGCAAGATTTATGTCATCACTAAATTCGCAAGACGAACAAGACCCAAAAGTCGGGTTGATTTATAAATTAGGCAAAGCGAAAGTATCACGTCATCTTCTAGAGTACGGGAAAACGATAAACGAGAGTGAAAGCGTTAGGGACCTATGAAGAAAACTTACAAAATTGTTCAAGAGTAAAATCGACCGTACCCCGAAACAGCAGTGCCACGCCCGTAATCGAAGAACTAAGTGCCAAGTCACACATCGCCACATCAGAAGTGACGGTCCAAAGTACACGGTGCAACGTAAACAAGACGCAAAGTGATAGCATCGAACAGCAAAGTATAATCGACGAAGAAATGGCCTGTAATGCTATCAAATTAGATTTCAAGTTGGGTGAAGACGACTGGGGAAACTTATATCGAGCGATTGGAGCTGGATAGCAAACAACATCACAGACGACAGGAAAAAGCCGCAATTCCGTTAACAAGAGTAAGCCCAGAGACATACACATTGATTCGTGACTTACGCGCCCCGACAAAACCAAAGGATAAAACCTTTGATGAAATTGTGAAACTGGTCACTGAGCATCTCTGTCCAAAACCTTCAGAATCGATGGAGCGTTTTCATTTTCATCAAGCAAAACAGTCACCGAATGAAACGATCGCAGAATTCGTGGCTAGACTAAAAAAACTGGCTCTACACTGCAATTTCACAGCGTTGGAAGACGCTCTCAGGAACCAGCTAGTGTGTGGTCAGAGACCACGACACGAAAGTTCTCTTGTTCAAGGAAGAGAAACTTACATGCGACCTAGCTACGAAAATCGCCACAGCACAACAAAACGTTAATTCGAATGCAAGTAAAGCAAATCACCTCAACGAGGAAGCCAATGTACACACAGTGCGGCAGAGAGGACCGCGGGGTCAGGCAGCAGAGTCGAAGCAGAGATTCCAGGGAGAATGCCCGTCGAATACAAATATTCAACGGGCAGACAACAAATCCAACAGAAGGTCAACACCAGCACAGACGACGTCACAGCATTCGAGGGATTCAACGAAAAGCAAGCCAACGGTAACGTATTTCTGTTGTTGTAAAAACAACCACTATGCAAGAGATTGCAGACATCGATTTCAGTCATGTAATTATTGTAAGAAAAAAGGTCATTTAGAGTCAGCCTGTATGCGGAAAAATAAACAAACAGTAAGATATTGCAAAACTGAAGACGCAAAAATAGAGGACGCAGTGGGAATAGAGGAAGATTTTTTTAGTATACGAAATAACGAATTTTTAATTGTATTCAATTAAAAACCCTGATGATCCTCTATTTTTGCAAGTGAACATAAACAATGTAAATGTCAAAATGGAACGATTCAGGTTCAACAATTATTCCGGAGTCCTTGAAAAACACTTTTTTCGCACACGTACCAGTACAACCAGTAAACATACGATTTAATCTTTATGGAGGAAGCAAGCTATACCCAATAGGCAAAATGATCGATTTAAAAGTTAAATTAGACGGCATGACGAGAATTTTAGATTGTTGTGTAACGAAAGGAAACGATACTTCCAACAACAATGGCTCGCAGCATTTGATTTATAGCCTTTGAAAATAGAAGGTATAACGCGAAAAGAAAAAAGTAACGGACAGGCAGACGCGAGCAAACGAGTAGACGAATGTAAACACGTAAAAATTGAATCCAATATAGAAATAGAGAATATTAATATAATTCGACCTAACTAGCAAATATTTTTTTTGGGGAGACGTATCTCTTGGTCCGAGATTACAAGATTCCCCTGATTATATTTCAATCATACAGTGAATAAATAGGCGAGAAAAATATAGGTCCGAAAAGTCGCTGAAGCAGGAATCGAACCTGCGTCTTTCGCTTGCCGGGCGACTGCTTTTAACCAACTAAGCTATTCAGACCCTTTCGATCCTATATTCTTCAATTGCCTTTTAAATAGATGTTAGTAAACAATAATTTTTTGAGAACAATTTACCGGCTCTCAACGGTGAAAGATGTAAATTCTAATATTGTGTGTTAGCTCCATAATTTAGGTCCAGGAGCGAATTAAATTAACTCATTAATAATTTTCTGTCGCTAGTAAATTCAAATAGAGAATATTAATATAATTCGACCTAACTAGCAAATATTTTTGGGGAGACGTATCTCTTGGTCCGAGATTACAAGATTCCCCTGATTATATTTCAATCATACAGTGAATAAATAGGCGAGAAAAATATAGGTCCGAAAAGTCGCTGAAGCAGGAATCGAACCTGCGTCTTTCGCTTGCCGGGCGACTGCTTTTAACCAATATAGAAAGTTTTGTAAACAAGTTTTCGAAACTGTTTAGCCCGGGCCAAGGTCAATATAATAAAAGTAATTTCAACATTACATTGAAACTGAACGTAACTCCAGTTGCGTTAAAAGTAAAACATGCTCCTTTTGCCCTAAAGGAAAAAATTGAAAAAGAATTAGCGAGACTCGAAAAACTCGGGAACATAGAAAAAGCAGAAGTAAGCAGATGGGCTACGCCCATTGTTTCAATGCTAAAATCAGACGGTAACGTGCGCATTTGTGGAGACTTTAAAAATTAACGGTCAACCCGAATATCGTCATTGATAAACACCTTCTACCTTTAATAGACGAAATTTTCTCGTGTTTACAAGGTGGACAGCAATTCTCTTAAGTAGACGTATCACATGCGTATATGCAAATACTGGTAGAAGAGTCAGCGAGAAAATGTCTTACTATAATAACGCACCTGGGACTGTATCGTTATCGTAAATTACCGGAAGGCATCGCATCGGGAACGGGCGATTTTCAACGAAAGATGGAAACCACTCTTCGAGGTATTCCAAACGTGGCCGTGTATATCGATAATATTTACATTACGGGTAAGGACAATAGGGCACACGTCCACAACCTAACAGCGGTCTTAGAGAAATTACAAGAATGCGGATTCAAACTGAACAAAGCGAAATGTGAGCTATTCAAGGACAAATTAGAAATATTAGGTTTATATTTCGTGATAGATAAACAAGGACTACATAAAGTAGAAGCGAAAGTAAAGGCAGTACTGGAGGCACCGAGGCCGCAAAATGCGAAACAATTATCTTCACTAATAGGTTTAATAACGTATTACGCTAGATTTTTTCCAGATAGAGTCAATAAATTAATTAAGGCCTTGTATGATTGCGCTAACGATAAGCAATTTAACTGGATAGATGGATGCGATGAGGCGTTTGAGTGAGTAAAAAAAGAGTTAGCTTCTAGTAGGGTACTCGCGCATTACGATCCGGCTCAAACGTTAGTGCTAGCGTGCGATGCATCCGATTACGGACTCTCAGCCATTTTATCGCACGAATACAAGGACGGAACTAAAAAACCCATTAAATTTGCATCAAAAATAATACCCCAAAAAGAAAGGCATAGGGCCATCATAAATAAAGAAGCAAGCGCTATAATTTTTGGCTTTAAAAAATTCTATCATTATATTTATGGAAGAAAGAAATAGTGTTAAAGACAGATCACAAACCACTTACTTTCATATTCGGCCAGAATGAAGGTATTCCACCAATCATTGCGAGTAGATTACAACAGTGGGTCTATTTTTTATCAGGATTTCAATACAAAATCAAATACATAAAGTCAAGCGAAAACAGTAATTGCGATGCACTTTTGAGACTTCCCATTGGTAACCCTACACCCTTTTTCGATAAAAACTTTATCGCGTTACATTACATTGAAGAAGGCACAAGGCCAGTAACTGCAACGACTATTCAAAAAGAAACGTTAAAAGATTCAACACTTGTAAACGTAATCAGATACGTACGTGATGGATGGCCATCGGACGCAAAAGCACTAACGGCGAATGAGCAAAAGTTTCACGCAAAAGGGAACGAATTATCAATTGAGAAAAATTGTATTCTTTGGGGCTATAGGATAGATGATGTCACTACAACACGGCGTGCTAGAATAATTACACGCCTCGCACATGGGCATAATACGAATGAAGGCGATAGCCAGATCCTATTTTTGGTGGCCAAACCTAGACAAAGACATTGAAGACATTGCTAATAATTGTAGAATCTGTTTACAAGAAAGGAAAGCTCCCGCAAAAACTCCTTTAACTACGTGGCCCTGACCAGATTCACCCTGGACGCGAATTCATAGCGATTTTTTAGGCCCATTTCATAATCACATGTTCCTGCTCGTACTAGACGCGCATTTGAAATGGCCGGAAGTGGTAGACATGGGCACGTCCACAAAAGCTCCAAGGGTTATCGCGGAATACAAAAAACTTTTTGCCAGGTTCGGATTGCCAAAACTCGTAGTAACAGATTGCGGAACGCAATATACGAGCGAAGAGTTAAAATCATTCCTAAGCCGCAACGACGTAAAACAAAGTTTTTCACCTCCACATCACCCCGCCACAAACGGCGCCGCCGAAAATTTCATAGGCACTTTCAAGGACAAGGTGGATAAGATTATCAAATCTGGTCGCGATCTTAATTACGCCATTAATTTATTCTTACACTACTACAGATCGAGAGAACATTGCACCACCGGCCGCAGCCCGACTTGGCTAATGTATAAGCGCGAAATTAGAAAACAAGATTCGATCTCTTAAAACCTTGTACCTCAGATCACGTTGAGAAAAAACAACTTGCACAAATAAACGCGAGAAATGGCAACCGCTCTGAATTTTTTAGTGTAGGGGAGAAGGTAATGGTAGATGACTACAGCGTTCGTAATAAGAAAAGATTACTAGGCGAAGTAACAAAACGTTTGTCACCAGTAACCTACGAGGTAGATGTAGGAAGAAAAACGAATTGGAAGCGACACGTGGATCAAATGATCAAGGGACCGCCGGAGGTAAGGCGATCAGCCCGGTTAACGAATAAGGGTGCGTTTTCAGATTAAAATATATTCCATTTTTGTATTATTTGGTTTTTATTATGTATAAATAAAGCAAAAAAAAATATGCAAAACAATGTAGCGGGGAGGAGTTGTGACGTATTCACAATAGCGTAGCGACATCAAGCAGCGATTCGAAGACTACACTCTAGTAGAGACAAAGGTGTCAGTCAGTCGCGCCGGAGCTATGTACGGTGCTGTACACGATCGCTTCCCGAGCATTAATTATATACCTATATATTCTACATAATGTGTTATTGTTATTCCTCACTAATACGATACACTACATCTTGTATAATAAATTTTGCACCTCGTGTTTTTATTAGATGGTGGACATGTTTTTGAATATTCGTGCGGTGCGAAAACATGAAACGGTGTTAGATGTTGTACGAATCGAAAATTCTACGCGTTAAACTTATCGGCATTGGCGACGTCGAAATGTCTCGAGATTCAAGATTGAAAGTAAGGTGATTAGAGTGCGAGAACTGTGAGGTGATTTAAAGAGCTCGATTTATTGTGACGGTCTAGCGTGGCCAGCCGAATTACAGAGAATTTAAAGAAACAGTCGTCAGAAAATTATATGTGGGGGTTGCCCGTTAGTCTGTGTATGTTTGGTTCTTTTTACAGCGTATATGTGTATACAGGATGTCCCAAAGCACCCGTGTCAACGCTCGTGAAAAAGTAGAATGGATCGAGATGAACAAAAAAGTCCAATGCCATTTTGCTAAATTCGCAATAATTATTGCATTAGTAATTAAAATATCTGAGCTAATGAGCGCGTGGAAAGCGGTAGGCCGGAATCAGTAGGCCGGAACAGTATGTAAGATGGCTTATTTATTTACGTCTCGTAATAATAAATATCGATAATTGTTGATAAAATTATCAATAAATTGTCGGTTTAATAAATGTCGATAAAATTCATTATTCCCGTCGAGTACGGGAAATTTTGGACAAAATTTTAGAGAAACAGGATTTCTTCTGGCGCAACATCAAAATCGTTTTAATGTATCAGTACGTCGTCACGTTAATGACGACGAAGAAGTACTGCGTGCATTCGAAGAAAATCCGAATAATAGTGTACGCCGTGTAGCTCATAAACTGGTGTACCGCGATCCACGGTGCATCGCATTTTACAAGAGAATGGGCTGCATCCATTCCATTATCAACGTGTGCGGCAACTTCATGCACGAGATGAAATACAACGCATTCACTTTTGCGAAGGTATTTTCATTTTTTTAATTTCAGTTTTTCTTCGATATTTACTTTTAGCATTCGATAATCATTAATAAAACACGCGCTGGGTTCCTCGCACAATGTCGGCGAAACGCTTTATTTCCCGACCGTATCTTGTGGACAGATAAGGCCACATTTACACCACATTACAAATGGCATATTTAATTCAAATAATTTTTTGATCTGGCAAGATGAGAATCCCTACGCTATTCGTCAGTGCGCCTTTCAATATCGCTGGTCGATAAATATATGGGCAGGAGTAATTGCAAACAGAGTGGTAAATATTCTTGTGAATTAAAAAGTCTTTTCTCCCGCACTGTCTTCGTAACGTCTATTGGCGATTTTCAGATCGGTCCATATTTTCTTCCGCCACATCTCAATGACGGACGTACGCGGAGTTCATTGAGAATGAATTGCCACGACTTTTGGATGGACCTTCCTCTTCGCGCGCGGGAAGCGCTGATTTATCAGCATGATGGAGCTCCCGCACGTTATTCCCGTCGAGTACGGGAAATTTTAGAAGCGCGTTCTCCGAACAAGTGGATGGGTCGAGGTGGGCCAATTATTTGACCGGCACGGTAGCCAGATTTGAACGTACTAGTTTATTTTCTTTGGGGCTATATAAAAGCTGCAGTCGAGTACCGTCGTGAAGGTACCGAAGATGAGGTACGCGAAGTCATTTTAGCGGCCTTTAATACCATCACACCGGACATGGCGCACCGTGCGACGCAACAAATTACTCGAAGAGCCGAACTCTGTTTACAAGCACGAGGAAGACACTTTGAACAGTTATTGCATTAAATTTTGAGAGTGGATTAGGCCTACTGGGGAAACCATATAAAAAAAAACGCGCCAAGCTATCTACCTTAAGGTGGTGTGGAAACGATAGCGTTTTCTTGCCACAAAATAATTTTATTTCTGAAAGATATGAGTAGAATCATCTCAAGCAGAACAACGATTACACTTTGTAATCGTTACCTCGTGTATCGAAATAAGATGTTCTACGGGAACCGCTACTAGCGGAGGCTTTATACTCTTTAATATGTGTATCGAATATTCTTGTACGAACATTTGTCGGAATCCTGACGAAAGAATCAAAAGAAACCGGTAGAAAACGATTGCATTGCATCTTCTGCATTGTATAGTAATTGTGAATAGTAAATTAACGAAAGCTTATAAGCGTAAATTTACACGATAGATTCTTTATGTTTCTTTTTTATAAGTATCTCATTTTTAGCATCCACAATTCTAATTTTGTTTCTTATCGTGTTGTACCGTACTTATGAATCTTACATTGATGAAAGATTACCGTAAATTCACGATTGATTCTCAATCGTTTCCTTTCGTAAGTATATTATTAGCAGCATCAAATTCTCTTATCTTCTTTATTGTTTCCACGAAACGTGAATTAACGGAAGTCTATCATAATTAATATTCACAAGTGATACTTTATGTTCTCCTTTTGCAAGTATCTTATTTAGAGAATTACGACGCGCGAGATATTTAGCCATGTACTACGATCTTTGTAATACGATAAAAAAATATCCACTCTAATGACTTCAAAATAGATTACGATGCGCTTCCTATGGTAATTATACCTAGATATCAATGTTATGTCAAGCATCGTTGATACATGTTGGTTGACAACGAAGGGTTTTCTTTCGTAATTATACGATACACAACTCTAAATTTTTTCTATCGTTAATACATCATTGATTACGACAGATTTTCAGTGATTTATTTATGATAGACTCGAACAAAACGATAGAATACGATAAATCTCCATAGGTATTTTATCATATTCCTACGTTTGAATACTCTCCTAACAGGAAACGATAGAGAATGATAGAAAACGATATCATTTCTTTCGGATTCGATATAGTGAAGCGATAGATTACGATAAGCATCATCTGAGCGAAAGGTGAGTCACGCAGCGAGCGGCGAGCGACGCGTGACTTTTTTTTGCTAAGAGACGTAAACAAATAAGCCATCTTAAATACTGTTCCGGCCTATTGCTTTCCACGCGCTCATTAGCTCAGATATTTTAATTAATAACGCAATAATTATTGCGAATTTAGCACAATGGCACTGGACTTTTTTGTTCATCTCGATCCATTCTACCTTCTCACGAGCGTTGGCACGGGTGCTTTGGGACAC